>NQII01000359.1:286603-453437 GCA_002778355.1 Clitarchus hookeri
ATGTCCAGTGAGTTGGGGGGGGGGGGATATGCAGACCGCCAACTGGCCAGGATGGCTAAGATTAGAAGGGGAGAGGGGAAGAAGGACGGACCGCCCGCTTTTATAGTTTATTCGCGGCGGTTTCTTCAAACTTTTTGAATCAAACCTTTGAAAAATCACCACATTCATACATGACGTGCTTGGTTGTATCCTAAATACATAATGTATCGCAAGCGTGTTGTAGTTGTGTTAACATAAAAGTACCTTATTTTTGGTTAAATTCAACTTTTACAAATATTCTATCTATAAATTATAATATATTTCAGTTATAATTAATATCAATACAAAAAAAAAATAGGTGTGTTGGTAACGCCTAGTAAGAAATATTCTCATGCAAAATTATATTACACTGAGTGCGCACGAATGCGGTGCGTTGTCCCCCTTGGTGTAATTTGTTAGACTCCGTTAAGCTTTGTTTGCACGAGGCCGAGGAATATCCTGGAAATAGATATTTAGGGCGGCTTCAGAATACTTGGAAGTAACTGTGAATGGACTATAACTGTATGAATGTTACTTCTACGAGATTAATCCGGTAAGGTAACAAATTTTCCCTACGGGGAAATATTTTCAACTATTTCGTTTAAGAACGTTGGTCACCCCGTTTGCAGTTCTGCGCGGCACGACACAAAAAGACATAATTTCCAATCCAAAGCTGCTAGTAGTGCGAAAATTTTCTTCGTGCCGACATCTGACGCGTCTAACATTTGATTGGCTGTTCACTTTAAATTGTCATGTCGGGCGCGTCGCGCTTGTCGGGGCTACGCGTTTCCGGCATTTAAAAAAATTTACAAGCCACGAGATTTCGCAATAAGCCGGAATAATATTAATTTCCCCGCCAAGTCTATTTTCGTCAACCCCTGGAAGGCTACGGCCATTATTAACCATTATGAGCGCCGTGCCCTCCCGGTGGGATCCGTCCATAAATCAAACAACCCTTTCCATTTCTCCGTCTCTATCCACCAAGTTCATTCAGTTATTGTTTGCCAGTACCTACTATTATTTCTATTGCGCTTACTCTTGGCAGGCTCTAGCAAAGTTGAGTTGAGTTGAGTTGAGTTGAAAGACTAGGGCGGCTCTCAACGACGAGGTCTTGAGAGCCGATGAGATGAGGTGTGAATGGAGCAGTGCCGGAATGCAAGGGCGGGGGAAACAGGAAATCCCCGAGAAAACCTGCCGACCAGCGGCACCGTCCGGAACGATTCCCACATGCGAAAATCCGGGAGTGACCCGGCCGGGGATAGAACCCGGTTCGCCTTGGTGGGAGGCGAACATTCTAACCGCTCAGTAGATCGAGTCTTGACCTTTCAACAGCATGCTTCAAATAGGTTCTACGATCAAATAACCATTAAAAGACTGTAGAGTACTAGATGTTTAAGAAACCTTCAATCAGTTATACGTAGAATCCTGCAAAATTTGCGTTATTATTAGGTTACATGTTATAGTTCAAGCATATTTGCCTTTACGTTACGTTTGCCATTGTGCCGTATTTTATTTGACAAGCCCTGTGTAACTTTGCGCCAGTGAATTAACATTTCATATTCGAGTACACCAATCATGTGCAATCGGAAACTACACAGTGGCATGTGTTATCTGTCTACACTTACAGCTGTGAACTGGCCACCTCCTGTACCTGAGCCCATAGGGTATAAACAGGAGAGATCTTCCAGAGCTCTTATTTATTTGGTGTGCACAGCTCAGGCTCAGTTGCAATCCAGATATTTGCCTCAGGCATCACATTTTGCCACATCAGTTCTTATTGCTGTGCACGCGTACAACAGTCAGGCACATACGTTATAGATCAATGCATGCAGGCATTTGCAACGTATCAGTTCTCATTGCTGCGCACACGAACCCAGTCTTTTATTCCAGAAACATGAACACTTAGCATCACGTCATGCTATTAATTGGCTGCAGTTGAATGCAGTCCAATAGAAGGAATCGCCATTTTCCTAATAAAATATTATTTATTTATTTCCGACATGCTAGTTTTCTGCTGTTTGTCGTTCGTGTCGTCCCGCCGAGAGCAGCTGCTTCTGCTACTTTATCGCTCGTGGAAAATATCACTTGCTCTCAGAGAGCAGAAATAGCATACCACGCGGTGGAAGGGGGGGGGGGGCTAATGATACTTGCCGCCCATCCTGATCACGTGGAAAAATTATTTCGGATCAACGCCTAATGATTTCTCAACAGGCAGGCAGAGCTTCCAGAATAGTCTATTCGCGGTTTTAACACGTTTTTTTAATCAAAATTTGAAAGATCACCCCATGTGCGACGTGTTTGGTTGTTTCCTACATATGCCACGTATCGCACGCGTTTTATACTTGTGTTAACATAAAAGTACGTTATTTTTTTATTTTAACTATAAATTATAATATTTCATTTATAATTAACTTGAATAAAAACAGTGAGAAAATATGTATGTGTTGGTAATAACTAGTAAGAAATAGGTCTTATTCACAATATTATTACACAGAGTGCGCACGAATGCGGTGCGTTGGACGCTTGGTGTAATTTTCTAGACCTGGTTAAGCTTTGTTTGCGTCAGGCGGAGGGGTATCCTGATAACAGAACTTTAGCCAGGCTTCAGAAAAGTTGGAAGTAACCGTGAATGGACTGTTCGTCGCTAGCACACAGCGGCCAGAGTTCCCACCGACAAGCCACGCCAACAGAGCGGGCATTCACAGACGACCTTTGCTTTAATCAGCCCTAATTGCCTCTCCAACGCACCTCCCCTCCTAATTAGCTCTAATCTGTATTTCGGAAGCACTGCAACGAGGTTCGTCTTGTGAAATACCCGGAGTTTTCGGACGGACAAAAAGCGGACTGTGGTAATCGCTTCTGGAATTAGCTTACGAAATGCCACAGGGCCCTTTGTCGGTTCACCCCGGTTCAGAACGCGAGTTGACAGTTCTAACTTGACCGTGGCATTGACCTCGGAATAACAACATTAGAGAATTCAATTCGCAATTTTGCTACCAGTGCACACGAAAGTCACAAATATTTCTTTGCATGCCATTTTTTTAGGTGGGCCTGATTATTATAGTTTGATACCAGTAAGAACAGTTTACAGTGCCCCCACACAAAAAAAAAAGCTGTACAAAATACGTACAGCAATGGTACCTAAACGTTAATACAATGAAAAGTAACCTGTTACTAGCTATTCGATTTGAATATGCGATTTAAACTGTTCAAGAAAAAGCATTAAGTTGGTATACAGACCCTATTACAAGCAAATTAAAAAATATAAATATTTTAGAATTAAATTTTGTATCTGAAGCACTTTTTACAACCTCGTTGCATGGCGATTATAAATTCCTCATAATATGAATAATTACTTTTAAAGCAAATTATGAAATTGTTCTGAGCTAAATTTATTTCCACTGATGTTAATATCCTAATCAGGGTTGTTTCCATATTCGATGTAACCTATCCCAAACTTGTCTTGAAAATTGATTTCCAAAGGCTGCAATATATGTTTTCGTAAACGAATACAACGAAAAAGGTTTTTTTTTTTTTTTTTTTTTTCACATTATTTTAGATATTTATTTTTGTTCTGGTATGCAATGTGAAGTTCGTTTTCTGACGTTTTTCGTTTACAATGAGTGTAGTATCTTATCTGATGATTGCATCATCCTTCCACTAGGTGACTCAAAGACGCTGAAAAGCTCTCCAAAGTTTACGATTCACCAGAGCTCCATCCGCTAGCACTTCTGGCATCTAGCCTTGGCATTCAAAGTTAGTGATTCGCAGAACTTAAGCGGAGACACGTCATCCTTCTTAGATTTTTTTTTTTACAAAAATTTGTAATTGAACTTTATGACCTGACATTAAAAATCATAGTTTAACATTGCATAGAAGACTAATTACATTTTTTAAGTATGTCCAGTTTCAGTTATATCCGTATTTTTCAATGTGAGAGCAAAATATTTAAGTAATGATGGCATCTTTAATTACGGTTACAAATGCGAAACGAGTAATAGGAGAAAAAGAAGTAGAATTTCTAAATAACTGTTAAGATGATCACGGTGCTTTCGCAAGCTTGGTTTGTGAATATTGAATCTGGAAATCACGTTATTGAGGAATATACGCAGATCCAAGATGACGGGAATCTCTTCCCTTTAAAGCCCTCCGTAATTTACAGTTCACTAGTGTTCGCATGATAATATAGAAGTTTACAAAGCCGGAAACATTTAACGGGTGGGAGGGCGAGACACATTTAAGTAATGGTTTTACGCATTAAAACACGTATACGCGCACCCACACGCACCACGTGTTAAATATACAAAAATGTCACAGTTGTTCACAGACTAGTAGTCAATGTACCTAACGCCGCACACGCCAGCAAAATGGCGTCACGGGGTAGCGCAAATGTACGAACGCCGTTCGCCATTCGGTCGCTTTTGGATTTTTCCATGTGGGAATCGTGCTGGTCAGCGGGTTTTCTCGGGGATCTCCCGTTTCCCCCGCCCTTTCATTCTAGCGCTGCTCCATACTCACGTCACGTCACCCTCATCAGCTCTCAAGACCTCAATGTTAAGAGCCGCCCAAATCTCACTTAGGGCTTGGAATTGTACCGACTACGTGTCTCGATACGCCCAAGTTCCGTCGACGCAGGCCATCTCAGACGCAGAACCACGGCGGCTGAAGCTACGCTTGGCGAGTGTCTGCGCCGCTGATGAGCAACGCTGCTTGCAGCTATTTCAAGCGACCGACAGAGATGCCCCTCTGGGCCCCGCCCAAACAACTCCCCTTCCCCCAACGCTCGCGGAGGCGGCCGCGACTGGAGAACTACTTCACACTCGACGGAGCCGCTGTGGAGCAGCGGTTAGACCGCTCGCCTCCCACCCAGGCGAGCTGGGCTCGATTCCAGTCCAGGGTCGCTCCACGATTTCCGCACGTGGGAATCGTGCACGACGATGCCGCTGGCAGGCCGGTTTCCTCGGGGATATCCCGTTCCCCCGCCCTTTCATTCCGGCGCTGCTCCGTACTCACCTCGTTTCACCCTCATCGGCTGCTCAGAGTCCTTTGTTAAGGGTGCCACCTACCTGTCGCTTGAATTGCGTTGCAGTATGTTCGAAATCCGCGTAGAACGACTTAACGTGTTCCTATTACACCGATACACGAAAACACACTCAGGCGAAGTACGAATAACACACTAAAATCACCGCACACATTAGAAATACTACTCCCAATCCTCCCCACATAGCTAAAACGGTTTTTTCACACTGCTCTATTTCAAAATGTACTGGTCTGAAACATGCGAAACTACTATGGGGACATGCGCTGAATTTTGATTCAGGCTTTCCACCAAAAAGAAGATGGGGTCACCGCTTATAGTCTCGTCGGTATACGCAGCACGACGAGAACACTGCACGCCAGTTCAGAATCTTGCGCATAGTAGCGATGGGGCACTTGATACGCGAGACTGGAGGTGTTTTGCACGTTTGTGACTGAGAAGCGCGGAAGCGATAAGGCCGACAAAGCCACGGGCATCAGGTGACCCATCGCTCCAATGCGCAAGGCTCTGAACTGACATATAGTGTTCTCGTCGTCGTGCGTGCACATCTGGAACTTTAAGGTGAGACCTTATCTTTTTATTGGTGGTAATTATTGAAGCAAAGTTGAGTGCATGTCCCTATAATAGTTTCGCATGTTCTTGATTAGTATACTTCGAGATACAGCAATGATAACAAGACGTTTTTAGCCAAGTAGGAGGGCTCGAGAATAATATTTTTGACAAGTGGTTTCACAAAAAAAAATTGGTTTTAAACACACTGCAACGCAATTCAGGCGACAGGTAGACGGCGCCGTTAGCGCAGGCTGGGAAGCACGAACAGCTCACCTTGGCGATCCAAGGTCACACTTCCGTACTGATAAGAACGAACACACACACACACACACACACACACACTGCACAAAGACTACGTGTAGAAATTCCGACCTAAACCCTCTTCGTTACTTTTATATATGATTTCGTTCGTTCACGAATAATGTGACTATACCAGATGCCCGTCTGGAATCTACGATGTCGTCGGTTTGAGTTCCACCTGGATCACGAAGTTAGTATTAACGCAGCCAGAATCCCTTTCCAGACACCACATGGTGGAAGTTAACTAGTAAAAATAATTACACGTACAGAATATGATTACCACGCTCTACTGTTGCCGCTATGACTAAGAGTTATGGGAATGACCCACAGTGCGCCAATTCACGAAACATAAAATATAGAATAGGATTTTATAACTACTTGATACGTTTATTTTGTTGAAGTTAGATTTATTCAGTAGGTATTTCAATGTTGGTAAACATTTATATACAGCAACAGTTAATTATGTTTAAGGTTTTCTATTTAAAAATTATTAACATTTTGCAAAAAATTTAGGATATAAATCACAAAATCATTCAATAATCCGAAATAATTATCTTGTTAAGAAAATGTTATTCACCACTCTAATACTAAAATTAATATATCTCTCAGAATTTTTTTTAAACATAATCTTAATTAAATGGAATTCAATGAAAACTAAGCAGGTTCTCTTTTTAATTTGGTTATTAGTAAGTTTTCTATAGTATAATTTATAACTACTTTGTACATGTATTGATTTTGTAGTTCCTCTATGTTACTGAAAACAGTAAATAATTATTTTTCGTAAACTATACAACGTATCCACTATTGCTGTATATGATGGTTTTGTTCATTCAAATATATATAGGTACATTAAAATAAATCCCATCGAAATATATTAAATATCTAGTTAAAATTCTGTTCTTGATTTTATACTGTGGGAACTCGTGCAATGCAAAACATTTCTGTAGACCCAAATCACACGTTCGTACTACATACAATGGTATGTTTCCCCAAGTTCCTGGAGAAGGAAGAGGAGCATATAATGGGCTGGCTCTACACTTCATTTCGAAGGGCACTAGATATTTATAAAATGTTCCTTCACATGCACCAGGCGTCCTGGCGGGGATCGGAGATACGCGGCGGCCATCTTGGAAGACTTCACGCCTAAACCTCTTGCTCTGTCATTCCTCGCCAATGGAGTCCATCTTGGATTTTCCTTTTTTCCCTTCCTGTTTTATCATTCCTTCCAATCTCTTCATACTTTTGCATCCCTTTTCTTTTTTCTCATATCTAGCATTCCTTCCTGCCGCTCTCTCTCCCACACCCGTCCTCTCCATCTCTCGTTCATTCTATCCCTTGTAGTTTTCTCATGTTCCTTCCGGCCTCCTTAATTTCTCTCTTCTCCCATCCCTCTCTTGCGTTTCGCGTTCTCCATCACCGCGCCAGCATCGAAAAGGTAAGTACAAACGGTGGCCGCCAGGAGCGTAGGGGAATTTTAGTTGCTAGCTGTTTCGGAACCCAAAAAATGATTGAGGCGTGCGGTTCCGATCCAACCACCCTTCGATCGCCAGTCCGGCGTCTAGACCACACGACCACCATTGCATGGGAAGTGTTAGGAGAAACAATAACGTATATACTCGCATTGACCTACGCAATCGTCAGACAAACTTGTCATCCCAAAAAAAAAAAAAAAAAAAAGATGATGTTTAATTTGGAATATACACAAAGGAAAAATCTTCAGGCACCGCGTGCGCGCGCACACTTTCTATGTGTGTGTAGAAGTTGTATAAAATTAATAGAGCTAAAAAAATACCACCATTCTAACATTCACAAAATAATTATACATATAAATAAAAAGTGTGGGCAGGTCACATCTCTACATAAAAGTAATATGCATCCATACATACAGAACCAATTATGCAGCGACGTACTTGTACCTCGATCATGCACGTGCGCGCGCACACTTCTGCATCCACCACCACCTGGCTGCTGGCTTGGGACGAGCTGGCATACTCGCGGGTTTTCTCATATCCCTTCTGGTCTCCTTTCACCAGGCATCCTGGCGGGGACGAGTCTCATGCTCTGTCATTCCACCAGCGCGGCACGGAGCGAAGTCTGCCTACGCATGCTAGTCTAAGAGTCGCACCGCACGCGCGCGTCAAGTACGCCCTAAGCCCACTTATAAACATGGTTGGCTGTAATTTCCGAACTGTTTAAGATACAGCCACCAAATTCATAACATAAGCATCGCCCCCGACGACGAAAAGGACTGCATGGTAAGTATGTCCTGAGTCTACTTATAAGCATAGTTGGATGTAATTTGACAACTCATTAACATAGTCACCAAATACACAACATAGTCATCGCCCCCGAATATGAACTGGGCCGCAGGGTGAAGTACACCCAAAGTCCACTTTATAAGCATAGTTGCCCACCATTTCCCACCCACAGAAGCTAAAGGAACCAAATGCATGTCAAACATCACCTCTGATGAAGAACAGGGTGGTAGGGTCGAGTAAACTTTAAGGCATCTTATAAGCATATTCGGCCATCATTTCCAATCCACCAAAGTTATAGTCGTAAATTCATAACACAGACATCGTCGCCGACAACGAACAGGATGTTGGTGTCAAGTAAGCCCTAAGTCCAATTATAGGCATAGTTGGCTACCATTTCCCACTCACCGAAGGTACGACCACCAAATTCATATCAGACATCACTTCCGACTGCAATCAAGGATATAAGTACAAGTATGCCTTAAACACTGTTATAAGCATAGTTGGCCAGCATTTCCAAAAGTTTGGGAAAATGTTACAACAGTCCACGCATGTAAAGAAAATAAAGTATACATACAAGAGCGTCGTAAAGTTACAGTTGCACATAAAAGTGTAGGGTTTGAAATAACACACATACGCATAAGACTGCATGCACTCTACAATCGCCCACCGCCGACCTTGTCGTCTGCTATCGCAGGTGTCTACCAACTCGGATCCCCCTCAGCGACATCCAGTTAGAAATGGGCGATTCTGCGCCAGGGGCTGGGGACGAGAGACGAGCCGACCGCCATCTTGGATGACATCACGAGGCAAATTTTTTTCCCTCGCAATTTTCATTTTTTTCCCCTTAAAAACGGCCAAAATCGCCTAATTTACCTCAAAATTACCCGAATTGTCCTCCAAATCAACAAAATATTTCACAAAAACTGTTTTTTTGCACAATGCCGCTGACTTTTGCACAATTTCCGCCGATCACCCCACAATGCGGCTAAGTGACTCCTTTTTGGGGAGCGAGGAATGAGGAGTGATGGGTTACCCTGACATTCACACTCTATCATTCCATTCTAGCACCATCCATTTTGTCAAAAAAAAGTTTGAGTTCATTACCCTGTCATGAAACTTCTCTCATCATGCTCTGTTACTCCACCTTAGTTTTCTCATATTCCTTCTGGTATCTTTTCACCTGGCATCCTGGCAGAGACGAGCATAAGATCTCCATTCTACAAAACACTATTTATCGATTTGTTACTTAATCGATAGCAGTTCCTGATATTTGTAACTAAAACCACTTCAAAAATACTATTTTTGGGGCCCATAGCTCCTTTAATTATCACTTATGGGAAAAATTATACGTACATTCTCGTCTTATATTTTCGGCAGGTATCACCTCTCGGAGTTTGTCGGTGATTTTAGTTACACAGTGTATTAGCATGATATAACCAGCCAAATATCCTGCCTTTCCCTTTCCTCTTACCACAAAGAGGCGAAAGGTGCAATAGCAGGAAGCATCAATAAGCACAGTGATTGCAAATCAAGGTTTACAGAAACTAGAATTGCGCATACCCGATAAAGGCTCTTCATGGTAAACTGAGCAATTTTGAAAGCCCTGCTTAGGATATACTTTTCTGATTACATTGTATCCTTCCACCGCATGTTAATTTAAAATGACCATGGGACTAATCACTTTGTTCATACACCATAGAATTTTTAGACATGTATTATTGTGTTACTTATATGCAAATTCTTGTTATAATGTGAATAAAACAAAAAAAAACCAACCTCACTAAACATAAATTTAAACATTACGCTCGCAATACAACGGTGAGGCTTAGGACAGTTTCAATTGATCACTGCTAACTTAACAGGAATCCCGCATGCGAATGTGCTCTGTAGAGTATATTGTAACACACTTGCTGCTCTACATCGCTTCCCTTGCTCCATCCCATTCAAGCGGGTGAATCAGCGTGTCAAGGACAAGCAGTAACCCGAAGTATGCGGGGAGATTTGCAAAGGTGTGGAGCCGCGATAAGCCTACTGGGACTCGTGCGCTCTCGTCCTTGAGCGGATTGAATTTCCGGGGTTATCGTTGCAATAACATTCTGGTCATCGCCCTTCTCACCTGTCAAGTGAAACTCGGGTGCGGGGAACCTTCTAGTTCGGGACAGCGAGAATACTTAAGCGGCGACGGACCTCCGAACCAACAGTTTGGGGGATTGTACGACGTTAAGCGCCAGGTGTGCGAAGACAGCAAAGCGACGAGTGGCGACGAGAGCGAACAGCAAGAGTTGAGTGCGGACTGCGAGCATCGGTACAGTGGAGAGATACTGGCGGGCTGGACTATTGAACTGGATGCGTGAATGACAAACATTTGGAATTATGGCAATAGACATATTGAATGTGTAAATAATGAGCGTGAATTAAGAAACTGTAGCCAAAATAGATGATGATAAGGACTTCGATTATACTTGAGATAGACACTAAATATTGTGCTCGCTAAGAACAACAAGAGATTTTGTGGAGACAGAGTTTAATGCTATAAATAATAGCTGTGGGAATATTTATAGCAGTACACACATTTTTTTTTTTTTTTTTTTAAGTCAACTTCAGTTAAATTTTTATTAAGACCTCGATCCCTCACTAACCAGGATGCGTCCCTGGCGTCTTGTAATAATATGTAGTTAAGGGCAGGGATATTTTTTTTCAAAGGTTGATTTCAAAAGAGCTTACTTTATCTTGAACAGCCTAGAAGTAAGTGTACGCTACAGTGCCGCTTGTCCTCGTAACACGCGACTGGTACGCCTATCTTCGTTCGGCCCTTGACCTCAGTCCTTATTTACTTCCCGTTTCATTTCCTTCGCTCAGTTAACCAACAAGGCCGTATAAGGCCATCTGCGCCGTCTCATCACAAAGGCCGCGGCGAACATGTCTCGACTCCATGGTTCGCCGATCTGACCGCACTTGCTCGACTGTAGCTGGCAGCGACGACTCACAACTAGTTGTTTTCTGCTACATACGACATGTTTTCNTCCAGCACGACCCACGCAACTATTATCACAAATCGTCCTTTTTCCTACCTCTCACTTCTTCGATGATTTTGTACTAGCAACTTTAAAATCAGATTATGCATTATTTCATTATATTTAATTACACAGGAAAAACTTTAATAAAAGTAATTTCCTAATATAAGAATAAATTACAATTAGTTTTCACTTATTAATTTTTTTACAAACTTACTGGTGAAAATATTGGGATAAATGGAATTGTCAAGAAAGATCATCTCAGCTTTCTCAGAGATAAAACGCTGTAGGATGAGCATCGTCAAAAGCGCTTGTATACATGGAAACATTTATTTCAAACTGAAAACAAAAAACTTTGATTACAATAACGTTCCTTATGTATTGCAAGATAAAATATTTAAGGCGCCGCTGACGCGGTGCCTTTACATATCGACGCCACATGCGGCCACATGTTTCGCATTGGCCATAAGGGCAAGCTCCACCTGCCATTTTATATTCTTGATTTTTCTTGCTTACTTATATTTTTTTATGTGAAAGTTTCAAAACTACGTCTATAGCGAACTAGTTGTTGACTTTACGCTGCAGTACATATATAAAAACCTAAACTACGAACCCATAAATATGTCACAATATAGATTCTACCAAAATTTGGCAGAACCTATATTGTGACACAGTTATGAGTTCGTAGTTCAGTGTTTGTGTCTGTAATGCAGGGTAAGATCAATAGCTAGTGCGCTATAGACGTACTTTTGAAATTTTCATCTTTCAAAATATAAATAAGCAGGAAAAACCAAGAATCCAAAATGGCGGGTGAAGCTTGACCTTGGTCGCTAGACGAATTCTGTCTGCACGCGCATGGTGCTAGCGTCTGTCCAGCAGTGCGTTAGCTGGAGTTACCCGGGTATATCTCTCAGTCCTTGCAGTCGGGCAATCTTCTAACATTATGATGCTCACGATGACATCAAGATGTTCTGAAAATATTACATCCAGGGTTGTGACAAAATCGGTACGAAAATATGAGTAACTTAATTTTTTTATACATAGTTTGTTTTTAATGAACTTGACATTAAGGACAACTGCGTCGCCTATAAACAGACACTCCTTCCTACTAAATCTGTGGTAGCTCAAAACACGTAGAAAATGGTTCAGTTTTTTTTTTCATAAATTAATCAATATATTTCTAAACCGACGAGGCCCACCACCATATAAACTAACAATTCTGGTGAAACTTCAAGTATTATTACAACACAGCAGATGCGTATCAGAGTTCGTGAGGAACGGAGGTCTTAATAAAAATAAAATAACTAAATCTGATATTTAATGTATTCATCTAATATATAAAATTCTCCCGTCACAGTGTTAGTCACTGAACTCCTCCGAAACGGCTGGACCGATTTTTATGAAAATTTTAATGTATACTCGGTAGGTCTGAGAATAGATTTATATCTATTTTTTACACCCCTAAGTAATAAGGGTGGCCACCCCCAAACAATTTTTTTTTATTGTTTGAACAAAATTTTTATTTTTTATTTTTTTATGATGTGGCATCAAAAAATACATACCCTCCTAAATTTTCACCCTTCTACCACCAACCCTTATTTTTTTATAGCGATATTAGTAATTTAATAAATTTTACCCTAGGTCGATAACTGATCAATTATCATCGATCATTTATCGCTCTAGGTTACAATTTATTCCCACCAGGTGTCTCCCAGTGACACAGCAAAACAACGTTTGCCGGGTCAGCTAGTGATTCTATAAATATTCACACAGCTATTATTTACAACATCAAACTATCTATCGCCACTATTACTCTGTTATTCTCGGTGAGAGCAATATATGACTACTTCATTTTTAATTGACGTCCGTACCAACATCTATATATTGGATACAGTCAATTCACACTCAATTACACATATTCAATCTATCTGTTGCCCGCATTCTGCATATTTGTCACTCGCGCGTCCAGTTCAGTAGTCCCGCCTTCAGTCGCACCTCCACTATACCGATGCTCGCAGTCCGCAGACTCACTCCCGCTGGTCTCGCCGCCACTCGTCGCTTCGCTGTCTTCGGACACCTGGCGCTTAGGGCCGTACAGTCTTCCAAGCTATAGACTGTCGAATCGGAGGCCCGTCGCAACTTCTGGCCCGATCGAGAAGTTCCCCCGCGCCCCGAGTCACGCTGATAGGGGCTAGGGCGATGACCAGAGCATTCTTGCAAAGATTACCTCAGGAATTCAATCCGCGCAAGGGCAGAAGGCGGCACGAGGCCCGATAGGCTTATCGCGGCGGCAAGTCTTTGTAAATCTCCGCGCACTCCTCGGGTTACTAGAGATGCCTTCGACACACTGTCATTGGCACGCTTGCGCGGGACGGAGCACGGGAAGCGACGCAAAGCAAAAACAATTAACAGTATATTTAAGAAGATAGTTTTAATGGTTTAAACTTTGGTCTTCCCTGGCTCTTGACTACCAGGGTAGGGGGAGAGAACAATACTACAACCCCCCTCCCCGCCCAGCACCACGACCCAATTACTACTGCGCCACCGGATGTAGTCTAGTCGCGGTTTGTTCAAGCTTTCTGAACCAAACCTTTGAAAAATCACGACGTGTATGGTTGTTTCTTAAATATGCGCGGTTTTTACAAGTACATAATTTTTTGTTAAATTCAACTTTTACTTATATTTTATCTATCAATAATAATAATTCATTTGTAATTAATATGAATAAAACAAGTTAAAAATAAGTGTGTTGGTAATGCCTAGCAATAAATAGTTCTCATGCAAAATATTATCATTACATTGAGTGCGCAAGAATGCGGTGCGTTTTCCCTTTTGGTGTAATTTTATATACTTGGTTAAGCTTTGTTAGCATGAGGCGGAGGAAAGTTCTAGAGCTTCAGCAGGGCCTCACAAAAATTGGAAGTAGCCGAGAATGGACTACACGTAGTTTTGCGTAGGCTCGACTGTTCTCGAGCAGCAGAGATCCGCACTCGGCAGGTGAGGGCGCCAGGGCATTAGAGCGCACATCATGCACGCGCACTTCCTGCGGGCTACTTGCAATTACTTGTCACGTCCTGCGGGGGGAAAGAAAGGCGTGGCAAGGCCTACATGTTCTGTCCTACATCAGCCACTCCGTGAGCGCGGCATCGGCTACAGCCAAGTTGTCCCGTGTCTGCGTTATGGGAATTCAATGCGGAGAAATACGAAAGTATACACCGAGATAAGAAACTTGGCTGTGATGTCGTCGTGAATTACAGGCGTATGCCAAACAACGGACTCTTGTAAGTTTATAAATCTGGTCACTCTACTTTAAAACAGGAAATTTTACCAAATTTGCCTTTAAAAAAAAAACAGGACAAGACGAGACACTTGAATAACAAAGACAGCAGGCGTTCCCTCTTCTTACAGTTCCAGTTCAATATTAGGTAACTTATTGCTATAAAGTGACTTAATTATATCGTCAAATAACACTATTTAATAGGGACTATCATTCATTAAAAGTGTGTCTTGTTATTTAAGTCGAACTGCACTGTGTCAAAATCATTTTATGAATGAAATTTTAGCTTTTACTTTCCGAATCTGTGTGTGTTCTCTCATCTTGAGAAACGTATTTATAATTAAAAACAGTCAAAAATAATAATATGTCATATTATGGAGGTGGGGTACTTGAAGAAATTAAATCTAGTAAAATTAAACAGACATTTGTTGCAAGTTTGAAAAAAAACAGGACATTTGGCGCCCCGTTAAAAATTCGTTCGGACACCGGGACAGATCATGGATAAAAAAGGGCAGTCCCGTTAAAATCAGGACGTCTGCTCACCCTACTCCAACAGCATAAAACAAACGGTTTGTTAAACATTTTTACGTCCGAACTACTGCAGAGTATAGGCCTGCACGCAGATTATGAACATGTAGGTCTATATACGCATATATAACATATTCAATTATTCTGTCGCTGAGTACGTACAGATACTGGTACGCGGGCCAAGAGAACACTTAAGTGATTATGGACTATATGGACGAAAAGTAAGGTCCGATTTCGTATAAAACATAAACCACTACAGATTTATTCAAAAAAAACTTTATTTAATTCCTTACTTGTTTCTCTATTTTTCTACATAGTTTCCACAATTGTTTAAAAATTTGTCATAACGTTCTACAAGCTTTTGTATGCCTACGTCATAGACGTCTGCCGCCTGTGAGGATAACCAGTCTGCAACTGCTTCTTTAAAAATTGACCACCTTCCTTATGATATCGCTCCAAAAAATCAAGAGCACAAGCCATTCTTTTAATTTGGTGTTCCTCAGTAAGCAGCCTGGGAACCCAACGTGCGCACAATTTGTGAAATTGCAAATTTTCACAGACAATTTTGTTCAAAGTTGTTCTACCCACATTCGTAAATTCCAATGCTAAAGTTGAAAATGTGAATCGCCGGTCTTCAGGAATCTTTTCGTCCACGGCTTTGACCAAATATTCTGTGATCACTGATGGTCGGCCTGATCGCGGTTCATTATGGACATTTTCCCGTCCGTCCTTGAAAGCTCTAACCCACTTAACGCACTTTGCTGTCACTCATTGCATTGGGGCCATACACTTGACTTATCTGTCGATGAACTTCCGCTGCTGAAACGTTCCTTGCTGCCAAAAACCGAATCACTGACCGCATTTCACAGACGGCGGGCTGATCAATTGTTTTAAACATTTTGAACTGACACTGTAAACAGCACACTGCAACAATACCAATGCAAATGGCGTCGATTGACGAGCAAGGCATGCCGGGAATCGGTGTGCATGCGCGTTACAATGTTCGCGCGACATTCGATTAGCTACGGCGATTCGGACCTTACTTTCCGAATAACCCTCGTACATGAAAAAATCATTCACGCCAGAAAATTGCTTGCCTTTTACCCAAAACTGTTTGTACACTTAAGGCATCGTTGAATCGACGAACATCCGTTTCGATTGTAGAAATTATAACTTACGTGGCTGAAAAGGATACGCATAAAATCAGTTGTTAAGGTTATTAACGAACATTACTAATTTTTATTACAAACAGAGTAATTATAATGGTCTTTTTTTTTGGTCTGAAAATTTTGGTATCGCGTGTACTTTTTAAAGTTTTAGTAGTCCGGGCACATTTTCTGTAGGCCTACATTCGTTGTTTGACCATTTAAGTGCATCGCAGTACATAATCATCCTGGGAATACGACGGTTTGCCAGATAAGATAAAAAAAACTATTATATGAGCCCGTACGGTTTTGTCTTTATCATATTAAGTGTATTCAAAGGATAACAAATCGTGAACATCAAAGGATAACAAATCATGAACATCGTAGGAGAAAAAGGTTTTTAGAGTTTACCTGTTTGGCTTTACATGTTAAATGATTCTATACGCTTTCCACGATAAAATTAACACTTTTGATGCTCTAGTTCCTTTTTTTATTTTCAGCCATATTTGATCTTCCAACTACCTTTTTAAATCGATATCGCCAAGTAAGTAATAAACACAGTGTGTATATTCCACCGCACTCTGAAGTTATGTCCAAGGCTAAAATAAAATATATTTATTTACTACTATTCCAAACGACAGAGCTTTCAAAAGTGTTCACTTTACCACGAATAGCCTATAATCTTGTATCAGCTAACTTTCACAATATCGCTCTCAAACACAAAACACTGTGTCCTTTTAAAGAGAAGAACCTTCCTAAAATAGAGCTAGTGCGGGTAAATTAATAAGAGTTCGTGGTTTTGTGTTCTTGTTTAAGTCTATATGTATTAATATAGTCGCAATTTTCAAGGTATTAAAATGTTTACAAAAATTTTTTTGTAATCATTTAACTACCTGTTCGTTTGAACGCGATATCGTGAAGTGTAAAGCGAGATATGCCTAAAATAACGTAACATGTAAAACCTTGTATTTTCGCTTGGCCGGTCCCGCACGAGGCAACGCCCTTAAAAGGCAGGCATTCCCGCCATCTTGGATTTACGTATACTCCTACATAACTTAATTTGCAGATTCAATGTTTAAAATTCCCGGACTGCCAAGTCACAGGGAACATCTGAACAGTTATTCAGAAATTCTACTTTTTTTTCTCGCGTGATTCGTTTCACATCTCTAACCGTAATTGAGGGTTCCCTCATTATTTCATCAATTTTGTCCGACATGGGAAAAATACTCTTATATCTGAAACAGTGCAAATTTTATCAATTCTGTTATTTAGTTCTTTACGACATTTCAAGCTTTGATTTTTAATGTCCGGTCATAAAGTTTGATTGCGAAGATTTTTTTAAATAGCCAATATGGAAAGAATACTGCCATTTTAAGGCTCGACTACGTCCCTTTTGCAGAAATTCTTCTTTTTCGCATCATAATTTCGGATTCATTGTTATTACTGACAATGTACAATTATAGAAAATTTTCATTTTACGAGTTTTCCAATATTTTTGTACGTAGTTTTAAGTGTGTGTCATCGGCTTGTAAAAACGTTAGGAACATATTTATATTTTATCACTAAGTTCCTGCCTTTTTGCAAGCAGGTAATACACAGTGAAAATAAGATATAAAAGTATTAAACAATTAGTAAATTGTAAATTTCCTATAATAAAACATTTCCGATAATACCTCTGAAAATGAAATAACGACACGAAAATGAATAAGTTCCTCATAATAGGTGAAGCTGAGCCTTAAGAGGTAGGAGAAGAGTAAAACCGTACAGTCGTAGTTACACGTGGTCGTCCGTCACGTGTAGTAAGGTCCCAGTGTTGCAGATCTCATTTGCACAGTACAGCATCACGATAGAAACACTGCACGCCTTGGGGGTGCGTATATATAACTAACGCCACACTTACGCAACCTGTTCTTGCCACGTCAATATTAAAACACAAATACGCATGTATAACAAGAATTCATTGAGTTTTCAATCTGAAAAGCAACAAAATTTATCCCCGACGTTTTCATTCAGTGCACAAAGGTTACGTGCTTACGTGAAGCATCACAATACACTATAGGCTGTTCACGGTAAACCGAGCACTTTTGAAAGACCTGCTTAAGATAAACTTGTACGCACGCTGAGTGTTCTTTCGTCCTATGTAAAATTAACACCAGCACGAACCTCTTCACTTTATATTCATGCGTCGGTCAAGTAAAACTGTGAAATTATTAGAAAAGTAAATATTTTACAAATGTGCCCATTTTTACATTTAATGTGTATTAAAAAACAGAAAGCAAAAGAAATAATTTAAGTTGGCACAAATGTTAAACCTAACACTTTTCATTCGACGTTATGAAATTGAACTACTTTCCCTCCATCGTTACCAACTTTACTGGGTGGTGCATGCCACCCAGTGCGCCCGTTAAAATATATATGACGGTAGGAATAGTAACTTCTTTCTAAGATTGATTTCAAAAGTGCTCACTTTATCGTGAACAGCATATACCCAAAATTATCACGTTTTACATGCACGTGGTAGTGTTATAGTCCGTCAACGGTTACTTCCGACTTTTCTGAAGCCTGCTAAAGTTCTACTTTCGAGATATTCCTCAGTCTAGTGCAAACAAAGCTTAAAATATAGAAAATTATAGCAAAGGGACTGCGCACCGCATTCATGAGCATTCAAAGTAATAATATATTGTATAAGAACCATTTATTACCAGGCATTACCAACACACTTGTTTTCTTACTGTTTTTATTAACATTAATTATAAAATAAATATCATTATTTATATAAAATATAAGTAAAACTTCAACTGAACCAAAAATATGGCACTTTTACGTTAACGGAAGCATAAAACGCTTGTGATAGATGGTATACTTAGGAAATAACCAAGCACGCCATACATAGAGGGTGATTTTTCAGAGGTTTGATTTAAAAAGTCTGAATAAACCACGAATATATTATAACGTGATGCGTGTTACGCGAAGGCATCGTAATCCCGGCCTAACCCACGCAATCGTGACCCTGAGGTCAAGGGACAGGGCGTTACCAGCGGGTTGCACACTAATGAAACCAGCCGGGGCCCACCCCGCATGATGTGAAGGTTGTCATCGCGATTACACAACTGGGTCACAACCCCCCCCCCCCTCAAACCATTTCCTCGCTAAGTCTAGTTACTCCTCTCGCCGCGAGGGAAGCGGCGAAACAAAAGCAACAGATAAGGACAGGTATGAGCCGGTGATAGCGTCACGTCCCAGTTTGTGTGCTTTGTTTTCACCTGCGTGGCCTACACGCGCTGGGCGTTGTTCAATTACCAGTCGAGTACCGGCATTTTTGTTCGACTGTAGTTAGAGTGGAGATATTTGTGCGGCCATTAACATTTTTATTTTATTAATTTATTTATATCTTGCACTCTGTAGATCCCTTTTATATGCCCTGAGACGATGGAGATATAGAGCGTGTCAGATATTCAAATACAAACAAATGCCATATATACAAGTACATGTAATGACATTTGACTTGAAACATCAAAATATAAAATTATAAACATTGACACAATAAAAATAAAATGAGCAATAAATCAAAATGTTGTGTCAATTACAATAAAACTACAAAAACAAATAACACTAGTTTAATCTCCAAATATGAATTAATATCATTTACACACAAAACTACAATAAATAAAATTTTAATTTGGCATTTTTATAGACTGTATTAATTAGACAATTAAATAGGTATAAGAAGTGTTATAGCATTCGTCCATAATATATAAAACAAGTGAACAGAGAAATATTTTATTCTACGTTTGAATGAGCAGGGGTCAACAATGATAATAGTCTTTAAATGTGTTGGTAATGAATTATACATTTTTATGAGGAATTGAGAGCCGAAGAGAGTGAAGTGAGGAGAGTATGGAGCAGCGCCGGAATGCAAGGGCGGGGGAAACGGAAAATCCCCAAGAAAACTCGCTGACCAGTGGCATCTCTCGGCACGATTCCCACGTGCGAAAATCCGGGAGCAACCCCGCCGGGAATCGAAACCAGTTCGCCTCGGCGGGAGGCAAGTGGTCTGCCCACTACACAACCGCGGCCCCTAGTCTGTAGTTTACGTGTCTGCATGCAGAATGGGGCGGAATTCTGCCAACAAAATTCGTGGGAGAATTCCTTATGCAAAATAGAGTGAGAAATATACGGAACTTTAAACGTAAACTGAATATCAAGGGAGACGAGATAAGAGACCTTGAAAATCGAGTTATTAAAATGTATTTTTGCAAAGTATAGGAAACGATGTGAAATGAAACAACAATTCTCCGAGTAATGCTTTAGGCTGTGTTATTGATATCTTCAACATTAGAGCAAACTTTCATTAATACCTCCCTCGTTATGAAAATAACAGTGTTGGCCATCCTCTTTTTGCAGACAACTTTTTTTCACCATCAGAAATTATGAACTTTTGATGCTGGTTTATTGAGCACTATAACATAATTAACAAGAATGTTCCTCTTGCTGCAACTACCCAAGACCCACCGTTTTGTAGTTTGAACGCACTTGGGCAATACTGCCTACATGCGTGTATGGTATGCTGCTGTGACCAATGCAGGTGGAAGGCACTTTTAACACCTGCTGTAAACACCAGCTTACAATACTGAAGCTGCCTGTTTGCACAAGCGTTTTTAGGTTCAAAAATACTTGTGCAGCACACTTTTCTCTCTATCGTTGTATCATAAAATGATATCACCGGTGAGAATTTCAAGAGGCGAGTTGCCCCTATGCAAATATGTCCAGTTCAGTGCATTGCGGATAGAGGCGATAAGGCATGTGATGAGCGTATCCGGTTCGACCTTAGCCATCTCGCGATTTAAAGCCTCGGACATGTTAAATACCTCCAAGTCAAAGCAGAACCCTTCTCCATAATCTATCTAATTCTCTATTCTCGCTGACGCTGAAAACATCCGCTGTTAAGTCTCCCGCCTACCTCGCGCGTGAAATGCGTTGCATTGTGTTAGAAATATGTACACGTTTTGCTACGAAACTATCAAACGTGCATCCAATGTACTGATCACTGAAAAGAACACACACTTCAGACGAGGGCTGCCGAGTGCTTTCAAGACGTCACACACATTAGAACCATCATTAAGCACTTCCGACACAGCTGAAAATTATTTTTTTTTTCAAAGCTCTGTATTTAAAAATCTACGCGCCAGATACATATAAAAATACTTAATGGCCCTTGTTATGAGCCTTACTCACTCATAACACTCTTAGGATAGTTTAAGGCTAAGGAAAACAGGGTAAGCTCAGATATTTAAAGGATTGTAGAAATCATCAATAAAGTCTTTACGTGATCAATAGTTAGTAGAGTATACAATGATATTTAAAGAAACGTCCACGGAAGTGAGAGGGAAGGACTCAAGGAAGGTTATTAAGAAGGAAGGTCACATTTAAAGAGAGGAACTCACCCTAGCCTCGCACCCGGAACCGCTGACGGACGCTGCCCCCAGGAACAGCTGGTGTCACGGCTGAAGTTCGAAGGAGACGACGACCCCTCTCGGTCGTAGACGCCTATACCACTCTTCTCGCCCCACCACGTGACTATTGACGTACTGTGATTTGATTGGTTCCCCTTGTGCGTCGGTGGCGGGCTCCTCCGGGTTGACTGTTCTTACATAAAATGCTCTTAGATCAGCACTAGCTCAGCGGATCCACTGTTGCCGAGCGTCGTGTGCTTTATTCTCCCCTGATTACTGCAATCACTCTCAGTATGTCGTTTTGATATTCCGGCACTTCTGTGGCGTCTTTGCGCAATTGTTCTATCGTTGCTGAATTCGGTTGGCTTGGTGTTAATGAACTCTGTGGCGTCTTTCTTAGGTTCTGCTTAGTTAGGCATTTCACAACGGGACCCAACCGTAACTCCCTGCATTGAAACTGGTTACAGACTTACCACAAATAAAATAATAGGGTCACCGCTGAAAGTCCCATAGTTTCGGATTTCGAAGAAATTGCTAGGCCTACATGCTACTTATCTGACAAACATTTTAGGTGCTTTTTATTACAATAATTTTTTTTTATAATTGTAAGAATTAATATTATAAGTTAACACGCTCATATTTACGCTGAAAAGCATGATGAGTGTTATTATTCCGATGATTTCGTAATTTAATAAAGTTATCGATTCGTGTCACTAAACCATACAATATCTTCAAAATCTAGAAAAAAAACTGGCACTTTAGGTATTAAATATCCCGTATCAATAAAATTTGCGGAATGGAAAATTTAAAGAAACTAGTTTTCCGAAATGAGATGTTTCGTAAGTGCTGTTCGTGAGCGGATATTACTAAGATACGGTGAGCTACTTTTGAATACAATAGCTTTTTTAAACTAAAATTTGTTCACAGTTTGAAGGTCTAGTTATGCGGCAACCTAAAACGGCAGTGTGGAAGGTAACGAAGTTATAGTCTATTCGCGGTTTCTTCACACTTTTTTAATCAAACCTTTGAAAAAACACCCCATGTATTACGTGTTAAGTTGTTTCCTAAATATGCCCAAGCGTTTTAGACTTGTCTCAACATAAAAGTGCCATTTTTTTTTTACATTGATCTTTTAAATATATTATATGTAAATTATAATATTTCATTTATAATTAATATGAATTAAACAAAAGTGCGTTGGTAATGCCTAGTAAGAAATAGTTCCTATGCAAAATATGATTTACACTGAGTTCGCAAGAATGCGGTGCGCTGTCCCTTTGATGCAATTTTCTAGACTTTCTTAACATTTGTTTGTACGAGGCGGAAGAATATCCTGGAAGTGGAACTTTAGCAGAGAATTAGAAAAGTTGGGCGTCGACCAAGCTGCCGTGTTAACCGGCTAGAGCACTTTCACCGCCGCTAGAGGGACAGTTCAAAACAGTTTTTTCCTACATGTAAACATCGCTTCCTGCGTGTTTCGCCACCGACGTATGTTCTATTAATGTCCCGTGTGTGCGGGGTCGTCAAACTGTTTCAGAAAGGCGCACGCACGTCTCGACGACAGGACGCCGCGGCGGCCCGGCACAGCGCGGCAAATGCCAATATTTGCGAGCATCAGCATTAGCGTGTGCGCCGCAGATTTACTAAACCAACACACTACTGAACCAACACGCAATCCACGCTACATGGGGCTCTTTGAGGAGATGTCCGATAGGTCAATGGATGCAGATTAGTTGCCATAGATATTGTTGGCGAGATTTTGACAGTCAGTGAGTGGCAATTTGACGTGTACGCAACAAACAACGTGCCATTTACAAAATCATGTATCAGCTGACGCATGAACGAATGAAAATGAATATCACGTTGGCTATTCTGACTACACTGCCGACGCACATCAAACAAGCAGGAAATACGCGGATAAGAAAGAGTTCCTTGATGAATTAATACGTTTTATTTTACGTGTTCACAAACCAGCTGTTATTAGCGTTACAAATTAAACTTCGTGCTAAAGTAGTAATTTATATGTGTTCAAAATTAAACGGACATTAAAACGGTCCGTATTCAAATGAAATGCAACTTCAAACATTGGAAGTTCCTATTATGTCGTACCCCGTCTCTCCACACCTTCCATACATACTTTATATTAATTCCAAAAGTCTACAGAAATATCGAAGGGTATAGTTAAATAATTTGTTTCAAATAATTCGACGAAATATATTCTAACTCTTGTCGTTTTGAGCCAATAAAAGGAGAAAAGTGAACTTTTACAAAGACGGAATCAAGAGGCAGGTCAAAGTGCTGCTACCTGTTGAGGTAGTTGACAAGTCCTACCACGCCATCTGTTACAACACGCCCTTCCACGCTATCTGTCTACCAGATCCCGAACTACAACCAGTTCTCCCGCTAAACCAAATTTTTGTTGTTTTCGTGTTGTTGCTATTCTGTATTAATAAAACAAGAAAATGAGATGTCTGTGAGTAGTTTTGAAGAATTCTTACGTTATTCCACGCCACATATTTTTAACTCAAGCTGTGCAGTATCAGTAATAGCAGAATAACTGCTTTTCAAACGGTTGGTAAGTTGTTTGTTGGCGAATGAAAAGTGCGTTGTGAAGTAAGTTTCCCGTATTACTTTTATTTCCAGTCTTAACATATTAGCTGTAACATCCAAAGTATGATAAGAACTGCAATTACCGTCTCGCAAATGTTAACCCAANCCAGTCTTAACATATTAGCTGTAACATCCAAAGTATGATAAGAACTGCAATTACCGTCTCGCAAATGTTAACCCAAATTCGTTGTCTGTAATAAATAAAAACCTAGGTAACAAATGTTTCGTTTTTGCAAGGTTTTCTGTTTTTACTTTTAAAATCTACACCTTTTTAGACAGATGTGAGTCTATAAATACCTTAAAATTTGTTTAGCATTACAATGGAAAGTGTATTAGCTGNCCAGTCTTAACATATTAGCTGTAACATCCAAAGTATGATAAGAACTGCAATTACCGTCTCGCAAATGTTAACCCAGATTCGTTGTCTGTAATAAATAAAAACCTAGGTAACAAATATTTCGTTTTTGCAAGGTTTTCTGTTTTTACTTTTAAAATCCACACCTTTTTAGACAGATGTGAGTCTATAAATACCTTAAAATTTGTTTAGCATTACAATGGAAAGTGTATTAGCTGACAGCGTGTTAATAAAATAAATATACAGCCGCCACTCGACGCACCAGCTGAAGGCGAAAGGATACATAAACGAAAAGTAAACATTGGCGCTACTTTCGTCAAACTGTCAAAATCTCGCCAACTTATATGAGACAGGCTCTGTGGAAGGAGGCACTGGTGGTTCCATTCTACATTCAAGGAAAGGATGGAGGAGTCCCAGCAGCCACAGACCAGTATGCCTCATGTCGAACACTAAGAGGTAATGTAGAGGTTGGTGGTGTAGTTCGTGGTGGATGCGATGTATGAGAGGGATTGGCTGCAGAGGTTACTCATGCGAGACATAGCTGGCAGGACTCTCTGGCGGTCAGGTGCAGGCAGAATATGAGGGGAATCTGTAGATGTCTGCATCATAAATTCTAACGTCTCTGATAAGATGCCCCATAGCATACTAATGAAGAAAGTGGACTAGCTAGTAATAAGCAAGTGGGCAGTGGAATTGATCGAAAACTTCCTTAGGGAACAGAAAAGGTGAAAGTAGAGAGTATCTTATGGGATGTAGTGGTTACATCAGGGATGCTACAGGCGAAATTTCCTTAACATGGTATTTCCTATTTAAATTTCGCCATTGCCAGCCGGTAGGGAGTGCCCTTAACTGGAAACTGTTAAGCCACTGTGAATGAACTACAACTTCCTCTTCACGCATGGTGGGGTTGGGAGTTGAGCTTGTAGAAGAAAACCGAAAATGCGATATACACACCTTCGCATGCGAACATTATGCACCTTATACATCACTTCTATAAAGGTAGTTATTTTTAGAGAATGTATACAGATTACTGTGGTTATGTTATACAATTTTAACACAACTACCACCAACTTTAAATTTATTTTAAGCACTTCCTAACTCTAGCTTGCCTAAAAATGTGATTTGTATTTACCAGCTAGATAAACCAACTTCCAATATTTTTTTACCATTACTGCATCAATCTGAAGGAAATATAAAGGTCATCGTGGGGAATAGTTATTCCAAAGGGAACAGATGCTTTCTCCATTTCCAAAATTTAAATCCACCTAACCATCAGTACAATTTTTTTTAATGCAAATGTTTTGAAATTATTTTATATTTCTTTTCTCTTATTTTTTTTTCGTAATTATTGAAAATTACGTATATTGTGTTGTAGCATATCAAACTAAAGTTCTTTTAAACATTTATAGAAACAGCTCTAGCAGAGTTCAGAGCATACGAGGTTGCAGAGCTGTTTTCAGTTTTGTATAGTAAGTTCATGCAAAAATATGATGTTCTCTTTCGCCTGCAGCCTTTCCGTAACTTACACGTCCATGTGACGCAAAATCCAACAAAATATATAACAAATGCCTAACATGCCAACTTCTAGATCGGTCCTCAGAGAATATAACTAATCAATTTCCTGCCAATTTACTTTAAACATTTCATCAAAGAAGGTTTCACACTACAGATACTGAAGATTGGTTTATGGCCAAGACCTTGTCTAGAGAAGCTATCTGAATGCTTTGCAGAGCAAAAGAAGCTGCGTGACAAACTGCTCAATCAAATCCCGGGGTCACTTCGCAGCCCGACAGCAAGATTCAGTAGCCAAGTGTTAATCGAGGCACTGGAGGTTCCTCTGGCAGTGGTTGGCTCTAACTAGATGGAAGGATGGGCAGCCGCTATTGGCTCTATTTTTAACTATTCTCGGACCTTGCCCCGTTTCCAGGGTCTCCTAAACCCGACTAGATGAAACCACGACCAGATTTGAACACTTGCAATGCGTTACCCAAATTAAACTTCGCAACCACGTCGCTTCTTCTGTTCCGCAACTACACGACCGTGACGTAAGGAGGTCGGGTGCAACAAGTGTACAATGCGAGTCGTCCAATCACTATCTTAACTTCTCAAGACATAATATTTACTTATTTATTTATTAACAGCTTAAAGACGCAGTTAAGGCATAGTTGCCTTATATTACACTGGACACATTACAGATTCACTTTCACTTACTATAAATTCATACATGGATATAACAGGTTAAAGCTTATAAGTATGTAACTTATACTAAACAAACCAAAGATACAATTTAATTACTCTCTCACTGTTTCACTTACACACTCATTCATCATTCACATGTGCACACAAGCATAACACAACTTCGTGAAATGTCTATTTCATTCCCTCATCCACTGAGGTGACTAAAGTAGAACATTCTTAAATTTACTGCAACTTTCAATATGTCTGTGCTCAGCCGGCAGTGGTGAGGGGCTCGAACAGAATGTGGTCTTGTGTAGCGGAGTTGGCAGTCTATTGTCTGCTTTAGCGCGCGTGTTTACTGACCGACGATCATTTAGGTAGGGAAACCGCCTGTAAAGATAGCGAAATCTGAAAGAATTTTGTGTTTTATGGAGCATGAACACGGCATCAGTAGTTCTTCTTCTATCTAGCTTAAGCCAAGACAATTTTCTTAGGTAGGGGCCAATGGTATCACGTGTTTTTAAATTAAATATGAACCTCACGCACGTGTTTTAAAGTTTCTGCAGTCGTGTTACGTGGCTTTCACTTAGATTGTTATAAACAACATCACAGTAGTCAACTATAGGCATTAGTACAGATTGCACTAAAGTTATTTTTATTCGAGCCAGCAGTAATCTTTTTAAGCAACTTAAAGAATGCAGTGAGTGTTGCACCTTTCTACATAAGGCAGTAACTTGAGCGGCCCACGACAAATATTTATCAAATATGACTCCTAAACTTTTAACCGTATTTGATAGAGTAATATTATTATTATTATTATTGAAGACATCCGGAATGACATGTTGGTTAATAGTGGATACAATAGCTGGAGGACCAATCAGGAAAATTTAGATTCTCATGCACACACCGAGTTTCACTAATTTTTTACAAAGTCATTCAAAACTTTATCGAGGTCCTTACACATCGGGCACCTGTGTTCTGGGTTGGTTTCCACGNAAAGTCATTCAAAACTTTATCGAGGTCCTTACACATCGGGCACCTGTGTTCTGGGTTGGTTTCCACGCCGGGTAGTGCTTGCTAGTAAATTTCTTGAAGGGGAACGTCTTTCACGGGGACGTCGTCTTCAACGGAAAGGGAGTCTTCAACAGGAAGGACATCTTCAACAGGAAGGGAGTCTTCTACGGGGGGAGGGGAAATTCTTCAGCGGTGATGTCGCCTTCCACAGGCGCAGACGTCGCGAGGGTTGCTCGGCGGGCCTTGCACCAACCCCTGCGATGCGGCATGTCGGGAACCGAGGTGGTGCAGCCCTCGAAACACTCCTTGCATGGGATGCAGTCCCGTGTGTCTTCGTACTGCTGCAGGTAGGCCGGCAAAAACTTGAATACGGTCGAAATTTCGTAAGGTGCGTAGACCATGAGAAATTCTTTCGGCAGGCACGGTAACTCGTCCTGTTTGTCCAAGGCAGTAAGCTAGCGCAATCCTTCCAAATGCCAACATGGCCGAAAGGATTTTATGGNTTTGTCCAAGGCAGTAAGCTAGCGCAATCCTTCCAAATGCCAACATGGCCGAAAGGATTTTATGGAACAACACGCGTACATTTCTAAGAGCGAGAAAAACGACTGATTTCCCGAGGGGGCTTGGGGTGCGTCTTATAAAGAGCTTTTAAGGGGAAAAAATAGTCCGCCCTCGCGATTAAAGTAGGCCGCCAATTGGTCGGCACAAAGGTTTCTGAAAACACCCGAGTAATTAGCCAATGAGAAACATTGGCGGAGCAATTAAATATATTGGAAGGGGGTGGGAAATTAGCCAATGAGAATCCTGGTTGGGGCAATTGGCCAATTAAATATATTGGAGGGGGAGTAGAGGGGGTCAGTCGTCTGCTGGGCATGATGCTGGCGACAGCACCAGCAACGTAAAACAAATTACAAACGAAAAAACCAAGATGGCGGACAGTGTCTGTAACGTCTACCAAGATGGCGGACGGCTACACCGACCAAGGTGGCGGACGGCTGCACCTACTAATATGGCGGACTGCACCAACCAAAATTGCAAACGGCTGCACCGACAAAAATGGCGAATGGCTGCACCTACCACGATGGCGGATGGTGGCTGTGATGCCTACCAAGATGGCGGACTGCACCTACCAAGATGGTGGAATGAGTATGGGTGAGAGGTGTGCGGACCCCGGAAAATTAATTTTTTTTTTTATTAATTTTTTAATACTTTTTAAATAAGTTTTTAATATTTTTAATATAATTTTTTATTAATCTTNAAATTAATTTTTTTTTTTAATTAATTTTTTAATACTTTTTTAATAAGTTTTTAATATTTTTAATATAATTTTTTATTAATCTTTTGTGATTTTTTGAATTTTTGGGGTTAAAGGTTGTCAAAGTCACATGAATCCAAGTTGGCGGACAAGATGGCTGCGGAGAGACCGGAATGGCAGAGCATGAACAGCTCCGACGCTCCGAGCCCCCAGCCCCTTGCACCAATGTCCCCATAATCATTCGGCTTTCCGGTTTACGGAGATTTCTCCACAGCTTGGACACTGGGATATGCGACAGTTGTGACGAGTTGTAGTCGCTGAACTTCGCGTTTCTGACTTCCTGTGTACATTTATTTCTCAGGTTCTTGTATATACTTAAGTATAGATTAACCTCCCATAAACCTGCTTGTTTTTTACGCGTACGAACTGATTGTATGCCTCATCCCGTTTTGCCATCATCGCCAAAACTTCATCAGTCATCCAAGGTGCAGCATGGCGAGTGACTCGCTTGGTAAGTACCGGCGAGAAAGTGTCAAAACGTTTTGTTAAGATAATGTTCAAAGTCACCTTGGCAGCTACAGTTCTAGCCGCATACACATTTTGCCAAGGGAGTTCTGATGCTACCGCAAGTATTTCTTTGGTATGAAGTCGTTTTATATGACGGTATGTAATGGTTTTGGGTGAAAATTTCGGCGCGCGTAAAGAATAAGTTAAAAACACAACATCATGACGGGATATACCTGGTGCAATAACCTGTCCATGATTTAATGCCTTATCGCGTCGAGACGTGATTATCAGATCTAGCCATGTTTGAATGATGCGTGGCTCTTAATGGCACGATATCTAAGTTATAATAAGTTGCTATAAAATCTGTTTAATATTTGGACTCGCTGTTGACTTTGAGCAGATTGACGAAGTCACCTATAATAATTACAGGCTGATATTCCGGAACTATCTGCGACAAAATATCTTCAATATCGCTCAAGAAGCGAACATTCGGTGGCTTATACACTACTCCAACCACAAGAACATGATCTTTCATTTTCACCATTAAAAACGTATTCTGGCTGCCCGGAACAGGCACTAGCTGAACTAGCTAACAGCGNAAGTCACCTATAATAATTACAGGCTGATATTCCGGAACTATCTGCGACAAAATATCTTCAATATCGCTCAAGAAGAGAACATTCGGTGGCTTATACACTACTCCAACCACAAAAACATGATCATGATCTTTCATTTTCACCATTAAAAACGTATTCTGGCTGCCCGGAACAGGCACTAGCTGAACTAGCTAAGAGCGNCATGATCTTTCATTTTCACCATTAAAAACGTATTCTGGCTGCCCGGAACAGGCACTAGCTGAACTAGCTAAGAGCGCAACATTCAATTCATCACGTACATAGACAGCTACGCCACCTTCTCTTCTCAACGTTCCGACGTTTCTGTGCAATACGTAACCTGGCACGTCAACAAAGGAGCTTGGCAGTGACGGGACGAGCTATGTCTCTGATACCAACATAGCATGAGAATTTAGTTGCGAATGNAAAGGAGCTTGGCAGTGACGGGACGAGCTATGTCTCTGATACCAACATAGCATGAGAATTTAGTTGCGAATGTAGTTGGAGCAAAAAGAACTAAAGTTACTCACCGCAGTGGTAGGAAAGAGGAAACTGACATCCGCACCAAAAATTAAAATAAAAGGTGAAACATGCAACAAATAAGTAGTGAAATTATCGCCTCGCACTCAACTGAAAAACTTGCACTCTCACTCAAAAACAACACGAAAAATAAAATTATTAACAAACTGTAGTAGACAGTAGATATTGTTGATGTTATATAAAAAAAATGGGGTGTGGCTGTTGCGGGGACACGGCCGTTTGTTTTGCGTGAATACATCTACGTTTTTACGTTCCCGGCACCGCTTCACTCGATCATATGGGGTTTCATGGGTATCACTGGATTGCTCTTTAGATGCTCTTTCTAACCGTATACGATTTTTGTATTTCGACTTGGCTTTTTGACGAGTATAGGCCAACTTTGTGTAAGTTTTCTTTCCTTTAAACTCATGCAATTTCACCATAACCACGACACACAAATGTTTTATACACTGAACCGATTGATCTCAATGAGAGCTGTTGATTAAAACTTAAAAGAGCGTCGTAGCTACTCCGCGTCAAAAGCTATACTACGCGGAAATTATGGGACGCGGCGAAACGAACTGTGCAAGATATGATGTAGACGTCTCGTGACTGGCGCGATGTTAAAAGGCGTCGTTTAAGCATGCAGTTTTTAAGGCTTTTAGGCATCTTTGTTTTCCCGTCAGGCAGACGATGACATAGATGACATAGACGATGACGCCGGCCTGAGACACATTTTTATTTGCTGATTAATTGGCCGAGTCCCGTACTGAAATGCAGACTGCCTTTAGGGCGAAGACGCGCGGCATTTCAAGAGGAATATTTTAAGTCTGCGCGCGCTACCTACGCGGATTATTTTAGCGATTGCGTGTGGTACGACAAATACTCTAGTGACGTACCTAAGACTTGATAGCCTAATGAGGGACGACTAATGCCCACGACCAGCAGAACCAGCTACAGAAGATTGCAAGAGTTGCTGCAGTATCAAGATTTATTTTATGTTAAGTATGATGCAATTTTCGACACACAGACTACGCCTGTAAAATGACTATTGATTTTTGAGAAATTAATCTGGATTTCGTTACGCCATCTTTGATTCGTCAGTTAGTTAAAGTTACTCTACCTAAATGCCGACGGAACCTCTAAACTGAATTCTCGTATTTTCCCAACTGAGTTAATGTGAGGAAATTATTTATTAATTTTAATTTGCATATTTTAAAATAATTTGAAATAAACAAATTGCAAATAAGATATACGTACGAAAGAGCTACACTCATAGTTACAGCCACACAAATTAACGTAAATTCTAAAAACAAGAAAAGAGCTGATACATAATACTCAGTATTTACGCAGATTTATGATGTTTCCACCAAAAAATTTTTTTTTTCAATTAAATCACATTTATTTCCACCCAAGTGTCTGTGAAAATTATTTTGATCAGTAGCTTTTGGTAGTTTTGATTTGTCTCTTCCTAGTGTGTCTGTATGTTGTTGGTAGCATACGGTGATTGGCTGTTGTTGCAGGTGTTACATAGCAGCAAATATCTTTGGTAGGACACATATGGTGGTAAGATTCAATCAGGTTGCGTTTGTTGTACGTTGTCTGCATACTCTTCACAGTTTCTTTTTTATACACATAATAGCACTAATTTTTGTATTAGCAACAAATTTAATTTCCTAAAAATTCATCGTGCATTAAGTGATCGGGCCCGTGGCAATGTTAGTGTCCCAGAAGGTGGAAGGATACAAAATAAGTAAAAGCAGATCCTAAGCNAAGTGATCGGGCCCGTGGCAATGTTAGTGTCCCAGAAGGTGGAAGGATACAAAATAAGTAAAAGCAGATCCTAAGCAGGGCTTTCGATAGTGTTCAGTTAACTGTGAACCGCATAAAAAATAAATTAATAAATACAGTGCTTGCAAACTTAATCGTTGTAATTTCAATACAAAGTTGATAAAACACGAAAACTATCGCTGCCAACTTAACTGCAAGCGTATAGCCTATCCGCGGTTTCTCCGCACTTTTTCAATCAAACCTTTGAAAAATCACCCGAGTATGACGGGTTTCTTTGTTTCCTAAATATGCCATCTATCACAACCGTTTTAAACTTGTGTTAACATAAAAGTACATTATTTTTGGTTAAACTTAAATTTTATTAATATTTTATCTATAAATTAGAACACTTGATTTATAATTGATATGAATATTTACAGGGAGAAAATATGTTTGATGGCAATGCCTAGTAAGAAATAGTTCTTAAGCAAAATATTATTACACTGAGAGCGCACGAATGAAGTGTATCGTCCCTTTGGTGTAATTTTCTAGACTTTGTTAAGCTTTGTTAGCAGGAGGCGGAGGAATATCTTGTAATTAGAACTTCAGCAAGGCTTCAGAAAAGTTGTAGGTTACTGCGAATTGACTAGACCAATCGGTGCATCTTTTAAAACAAATTCAGTTAGGTATAAGATTTTTTTTTTCTCAAAGGTTGATTTCAAAAGTACTTAACCGCGAAGTGGGTTTGCTTTACTTATCTCAGTGTCCTCGCGGAACGTACCGAAGTCAGTCGCGTCGGGCAGGAAAATCGACTAAAACAAAGGCACTTACCCGCTTTACGTAACAGGACGAAGAAAAACAGAAACTCATCAGTCGCTGGTCGTGGATTTCATCGGCGGTTCGAAAGTAGCGGACGGTTCTCTACAACGCTCCACGCTATCCAATACCAACGCATAAACATGTTGCCTGCAGCTTTAAAATGCCACTCCTCTAACTGCTGCCATCATGGTCAACGATAAAATTTTGTGTAATTTTTGGATAGGCGCAGTGTCTCGTATGCAAATAATCGAGCTGCAATACTGTTCCGCAAATAAAAAAGTTTTTTTTCTCAGTAAAAACACTTTTCAAAAGAGTTTAAAAAGCAGAGGCCTAGCATATGCAGAGACAATATACATATACGTTAACTATGTCCGTCTGTATAAACAATATTATCTAAAATTATTTTATTTTTTATATTTTTAGTACTTACATTATTATAACTAAAACGTGTTCTAAAAGTCTCTCTTAAAGCAGTCTATGAAACAATCTAATTCAATACGTTTTCCGTACAAATCTTTTTAAAAATTGAAGCCATTTTTATAACCGTGTACGACTGTTGAAAAAACATTTTATTCGTTGGTCTTAAAATCATACTCTTGCATTACGACACAAGTATATTAAGATTTTTTTTACAGTGGAAATTGCTGAATGGCTCGAGATGTGATCCAGCAAATTTTAAAAATTAACTAGCCTGATTGCTGTTTTTGTTAAATGTGCCGCGTGCGTACATTTATGTACAAAATTACAAATATAAATACCCTGGCACAATAGGCGGTTGGTGTTGGTGTAAATTGTTTCGCAGCTGTGCCAACAGATAGCAGTATAGTTATAAGAAAAGCGTATCAATTATTTTGATTGGGAATTGCTAGAATTTTATTTTTTATACTTAAGTGGGCGAAACTTTTATTGCTAAGATTTTAACTTTGTTTTTTTTTTTTTTTAAAGCACACTAAAGTAAGCATTACATAAACCATTGCGTTATTTCGTTATGCTAAGAATTAAAAATACTACATTTTATTAAAGAATAATATTCACATACCTACCCCTTAGTAATCATGCAATCCCTTCATAAAATACTTAGAATACAATAGACTTGTTTGATGTGCCTTCGCTTTTATGTTATTAAACATGGAATTTTTAATATTATATGTTATTTGCTAATAAAACAAAATTAATATAAATATTTTTATTTTCGTGATTATTTCCCGCCATTTCAAAGCTTTTCCCCTCTTACTCGTTCAGAACCTAGAGAATGCTCTCTGATTGGTCGGTTGGTGGTAAAAGTTAATTGTAACACCAACACCAATCGCGAGTTAAAATGACTTTAGGACCAACCACCAACCGGAGATTATGTCATCTCACATACTGCATCGTCCTCCAACAGCCAACAATACCAACCAACACCAACCAAACACCGCAATAAACTAACAATCTCATCCGCATGTATGGTTACACGAGATGAACTCTCATTTTCGACGCCCATACGTCTTGTACTCAATAAATACTGAGCATTCTCATTTATGGTGACAATACAATGAAAAAAATTTGTGGTTTTTTCTAAGAAAATGTTTGTAATTTTACAAATGCTTTTAAAAGTACAAAGATTTATTTTGTAAGAAACTACTCGTTTGTAAAATTACAAGGGCCGTGTTTGTAACAGACCTCAAGAAATGTTTGTACTATACTGACCCGTATCCACGAGTTTCAGAAAAATGGCGGACACTCAACAACGTAAAACCATATATAGTTGTTTGTGTAAAAACTATGGGTGATGTAAAGTGTAGTTGCGTGCAAAAAGAAATGTAATGCAAGTTTGAATAACGTGTAATACTTTAAAAAAAAAAACTCAAATAATCATAATAAAAAGACAATTTCAATAAAACGTGACCGTATTACTCATTAACGGTTCATGTTTCCTAGCTAAACAGAACTCTTAACTCGGCCCTCAAGACCTATTTGTTAAGAGCCGTCCAAATCTCTTAACTAAACAACAGAACTCTTAAAATGAAATAAACGTATTATTCTTAATCAAATAATTTCTGTAATATTTTGAAGGTACTTGAAGCTATATTCTACTAATATTATAAATGCGAAAGTCTGTGTGTATTTGTGTTTGTTACCACTCAGCTCCATAACGGCTGAACGGATTTGGATGAAATTTGGTATGTAGGTACTTTAGGTCCTGGAACAGGACATAGGATACTTTTAATCCCGGTAAATTGAACAGTCCTGTGGAATAACAACAAAACGTAATTCTGCAAACGGCTGGGAACGTGAACGAAATATTTTTTCCCTCTGGTGTCAGAGTTTATCAGGCCGCCCAAGGACCTCTGAAATGGCTTAACGGCTGCTATCAATTGATAACAACCAGGGCGGAATATTTAACGTGCCCTCCGAAGCCCGGAAGCGCTCAGATGTTATGCCACTAAACGGTCACCCATCCAAATGTGTGCCGTTGGAAACGTTGCTTAATTTTGGTGATCGATTAAGATCCCTCAGCCAAGCGCAAAAAGTAGTACCTAGGTACACTTATTTCTAAAGCTACAACTTGATGAAACTCACGTTTTGATTTTCATACATCGACGCCGAAAAGCGTAAATGTGGTAACTACGCGATAGTTACACAGATACACTCCAAAAACAATACCTTATTACTTGGCTATCGGGTAAAAAATATTTCCTTCCTTTTGGGTTGCCGTAATCAGTTAAAAACCTAGGCCAGCATAGCATAATTTTATAATTCTGTTTTCACATAAATTAATTGTATTTTCCCAATTTATTTATTAGTGTATCACTGTAAAACTCAATTGTACCCAGGCGACGCCGGGCCGGTTCGCTAGTAAATAACATGAAGCTTAAAAAGGAATGAGGCAACAATTTCATTGTAAGTTATACCTACGTACTTATTAAGATTTGAAGTAGTGACTGGCCACTGGCAATTAAACCAAGAGAAACGGGGAGGGGGAATGACGCCCCTGCTGACAGACGTAGAGGGGGGGGCGACAGCACCCCTTGCGCCCTTCACCCCCCTCCCACTCCACCCAACCAAACTCGACGCCTATAGTCTAACCAATGGCCGTGAGAAACCTCATGAATAAACCAACTACGATTGGAAAATCAGAAGTTAACGACTGTAACTCGTACACGTTGAAATGTGGCTCGTTTGTAAGTCTCCTCTGCTGGTTGTTCCGATACGGGAGTCATCTCATCACTACCATTTTCCACCGTCCAGGGTCTTCAGGCGATTCACCACACACGCTACGAACATCTATCCTTTGACGAGGTCCACCTATTTCACAAGTCACGCTCTGTCGCATTATTTTAGATCTTTCTCTCTGTGACAGCCATCTTGCGATTGGCTGATGGCAGCCTTCCGTTCTTTTGATTTCCCTGCCAAACTTACGACCACATATAGTTCCTGCAGTTGGACAACTCTTTCAACTTGTTCCGCACACAAATCTCTTGGCTTGATTCGAAAAAAACAATCTAGGTCGCTTCGTTTTTTTTTTTTTTTTATTATACTCCCCTTCTATTGCCGTTACAAGAAATCTCAGAATCTGAATGCGTTGTCTTTCTACCTATTCCAGTATACGTTGTTCACGGAAAACTAAGCACTGTTTACGATCTACTTTTATGCACATTGTGTATACTTCCACCATATGGGAATTAACATTACCATGGGCCGGATCACTTTATTCATGCGTTGGTCAAGTGAAACTGTGAAATTATTATGAAAGTAAATATTTTACGAATGTACTGATTCTTACAAGAAGGGAAATAAAAGCATTTGAGAAGAAATCTATACACAGCTATGAGCATCCAATAAAGCATGAACCAACTCTACCTAGAAAGGAAAAAGACAATGACTCGAATCTAAATGACCATTCTGCCCTTCACATTTCAACTGCGGCCAGGAAACTGACAACTCTTAACACTGGCCCTGGTTCTCGGGGAAACCACATTCACGTTATAATGTAACCTTCGAAGTCGAGCGAGCTGATCGCTCGAGGGGGGTCCCAGGCTGCGTAACCGGTTTGGTTATAAACCACGAAAGGCAACGCTCGTGGAGCGAAACTTCTTCCGTTTTGGGCATCACATCTGACAACTTCATTCCCGACGTTCACCGCACAGTGGCAATGGCGGACCACAAGTTTAAACGTGCCGAAGTGTACAGTTCCGCCTATTATTAATTTTAGAGTCGGCCATCTTGATATTACCGTACGAGCGTGGAAAGAAACCGATCAAAGTTAACACCTGTTATAGCACTTCGTGAGAATGTCTGATGATCACAGGACGTTGGTACACTTGACGCAATCATCTGTGAACACCTAAAACTTGTTGTCAATAATGCTTACGGGGATTCAGTCCACGCCAACTTTGATGTATGGCATTTTCGCCATAACCTGCATCACAGATTTTGTATTTTATTTTGTCGTAAATTTATTTAATTTTGAGAAAGAGCGCAAGGCTATTAAAATCTCAAATAGTAAATATGAACCCACGAAAATATTTATTGATTCTGAAACAGCATTGTTTGAACATTCCGGTAAACATTCGTGTTTATTTAACACAAATGTTCCAGTTATAACAACAAAACTATTAGGCTCTGTGCGTAAACGCTTAATGCTGGTGTCGTGAGGGGTTTTTCCTGAACAACAGCTGCAGAAGTGAAATCATTAAAAAAAAAAAATGGAGTGGAGTGGAGAGATTTGGACAGCTATTAACAACGAGGTCTTGAGAGCCGATGAGGATGAAATGAGGTGAGAATGGAGCAGCGTCGGAATGAAACGGCGGGGAAAACGGAATATCCCGAGAAAACCCGCCGATCAGCGGCATCGTCCGACACGATTCCCACTTACGAAAACCCGGATTGAACCCGGTTCGCCGTGGTGGGAGGTGAGCAGTGTAACGGATCAACCACTGTGGAACCCGATGCAATGATAAATAACAAGACGTCCTGCAGGCGGAAGAGTTCTGGTGGACGGAAAAGCAGGTGGGAGTGGGCAAAGTATTGAACGCGAGTCAGCAAAAGGCGCAGCGCACTCCCGGAAGACAGAGGCGGTTCCCGGAATGCGAACAGTACTCCGTCACGTCGTGGCCACAGCAAANGAACAGTACTCCGTCACGTCGTGGCCACAGCAAACCGCTGTTGAGTCACGGCACAAGGGCGGCACTGCCTTCCTGCAGGGTTACAAACACTGCGACTTGCTCTGCTCGCTCGGCCCGTGCGCCGCCGAGCGCGACCGTTTGCGCTGCAGTGCAACTGCCAACCTGCCCGCTACAAAAACCTGCTTGTAACACACAGCCAAGATGTTAGCTTCTGCGCAGCTTTTAGGATAAATAAATTTGTTAGTATAAATTAATTACTGTTCATAAATAAGATACGTATTTAATCACATAATTAATTAATAGGAGCTGTATGTTTGTGTGTCAGACCTTCAGTCTGGCATACGGGAGTAATCCTAACGATGACTACAGACTCTATAGAATATATTAGCTTAATTATCAACCACGCTATTGCTGGTTGACTCATAGTATTAGACATACTTGTTAATCCCTTCTGGACACAATATATGTATATATTATAATTCCTATAGTTCTTATCAGCAGCGCTGTATGTCTGTGTGTCTGACCTTCAGTCAGGCATACGGGAGTAATCCTACCGATGGCTACAGGCAGCATATAATATATTATATTAGTTTAATTCATCTCAAGTCTACTAAGAGTCTTGACTCATAGTACTTGAACAGTCCTTGTGGACTTAATTTTAGTTGAGGTTGATTAGATTAAGATTAACCTCTTCTTTCAGGTAAATAACCATCTTGCGAGAATTATGAAAAAGTTGGTTTGTGCCAGCTGCTGGCACTCACCGACAGCTAATTCTATTTTACGTTTAAGTTTCAGGATTCACTTGGGATTCGGATTCGGGGGGGACCTGCCCAATTGCGATCCTCCCCCACCAGAGTGATGCGCAAGTGTTACTCTGGTTAAACCAGCGCCAATTGAAAGAAAGTTGACCCGCCCCCTCTTTACTAGCACTTTTTCCTATCATAATAAGAGCATGATTCCTATTCTCTGTCTCCTGTAGCATTTTCTGTCAAACATGATAATGCATGAAACAATTTTTTAATTCTTTCCTGTCGAAATGGTTTTTACGGTGACTATGCCGGTTTTTTCCTCTCTCTGCTAATTATAGTTTAGCTATAAGTACACTTAGGGAGGTTGTCATGGCCAAAAGCAGGCCATGGCAGCCCAATCCCTCTTTGCCGTGATGCATGTATCCTTGCATGAAATCCCTCCCTTGTAGGCGTATGGGGCTTAGCTCTGAGACGCACTTAACTCCCGTCCCTACCGCGGGCTCATTTAACACTTAGTTTTAGAGTAGTTAGTTTAAAAAAAAAAATAGTCACAAACTCAAGATGAGGTACGCCGATTATTCCTGGCCTGGCCACTCCCGGATTCTCGTATGTGGGAATCATGCCGGACGATGCCGCTGGTCGGCTGGTTTTCTCTGAGATCTCCAGTTTCCTTNTGCATGATACTCCCTTCCTTGTAGGCGTATGGGGCTTAGCTCTGAGACGCACTTAACTCCCGTCCCTACCGCGGGCTCATTTAACACTTAGTTTTAGAGTAGTTAGTTTAAAAAAAAAAATAGTCACAAACTCAAGATGAGGTACGCCGATTATTCCTGGCCTGGCCACTCCCGGATTCTCGTATGTGGGAATCATGCCGGACGATGCCGCTGGTCGGCTGGTTTTCTCTGAGATCTCCAGTTTCCTTCGCCCTTCTATTCCGGCGCTACTCCATAGTCGCCTCAATCGCCCTTGTCGGCTCTCAAGCCCTCGCTGGTAAGAGCCGCCCAAATCTCTTCATTCGCCGATCTATTCGTCTTCTGCACATGTACCATTGACCTACCCTCAAAAAGGAACACAACTGTCAAGTCACATGGTCAACGGTGATGAACATGTTTGTTTACATCGTTGCATGTCACTGCCCGGTTTTTCCTTCGCTTGGGAAGGCGCCGAGAGCTGGAGGTCCAAGTTTATAACGTACTAGATGTGCCCGCGGCTCCTCTCNTTTCCTTCGCTTGGGAAGGCGCCGAGAGCTGGAGGTCCAAGTTTATAACGTACTAGATGTGCCCGCGGCTCCTCTCGCGTAGACTACAGAATTATTTTTTAATTTCTTTTAATAACTAAAACGGAGTTTAAAATATACTTCCAAAATTTATACATTCATCTATGCAAAAACATTTCCTTAAGTCTGCTATACTGCAATTATTCTTAAAGCACAAATTGAAACAAAAATAGCTGTAATATACTAGTTGTCCACCAAAACAACTGGTTAGGGTGAGGTATAATAATTTTTCCCGCATAGTAGCGCCCATTACTTGGTTACTACATCCGCCACTGATCCCAGATTCTTCCAAACACCGCTGTAACCAACTCCACTTTCACGTTTGTAGGCAGTGACCCGCTGGCGGAACCAGGCCGACTGGAGTGTGAACTGGAACGAAGTTTCACTCCAGACTGGAGGCGGGTGAGTTAACTGTTTCGGCGTCGCCGTGACGGGAACAATGGCCCCTCAGCTCGTCCGGACAGAGAAACGTCCCGGCGCGCGGTGGGAAACGCCACGCTTTGAAACATTTTTCCCCGCCAAGAGTTCCTCCCTTCTCCAAGTCTGCACTAAAAAAAAACTAGCTATTCCTTTAATCGCGTCACCCAGCGCCCCAGTCTCGCATCAAAATTACTTCGTATCCGTGTGTCGTGATCTAGGTGCTCCTGCACTCGACGAACCTCTTTCGTACCCGTGTGTCGTGATCTAAGTTCTCCACCACTAGGCGAACCTAATTCTTTTCCGTGCGTCGTGACCAAGTGATTCTGCACTCGACGAACCAGACCACTGTAGACGACTGGTATTATTCCTAAGCCTTCTCCTGCGTCCTCCGCCATACTGGTGCGCCAGTTCTACGTAATGGACTGCTGCTACTCGTATCATCCCGTCGGAGGATGGCGGCGATTCTTCGGGATCCATCACCGACCCCGTCACCAAGGTAAAATGTGTCTCCTGCGTGCGCATGTACAAGTTGCGATGAGTAAGGCCCAGTACGCACAAGCGGCTTTCGTGTACAAAAAAAAGTACACACATGAAAGATGAAAAATGTGTTTGCATCCTAGTTAGGAAGCGAGAAATTGTGTGGTGCACACGCACGGCACTAGTTTGTGAACAAGGAAGTCAGCAATGTCCGAGGTTTCCGATATGTAAGTAATGTTTTAAGTTGCAGGAGAAATTTATGCCCCATTTTATTGCCAAGCAATAAAAATACACAATAAAAAACAAAATTAAATGTTTGAATTTGTACACATGTAAATTCACAAAATAATTATTTATTTACGTTTGACCTGCACAGGGAAGCTAGCCAGAATTAGAAACTTCTCCGTATGGTGCTAGATAGCATGCAAGATCTCGTACACTAGCCACAATCATAACAGCGGTCATTCTCACGGCACAATGTTTGTTACAAGTTGAAATGAACATGAAAGTGATCAACTTCTTGCTCACGAAAGATGCCCGTGTGCACTGGGCTTAAAAGTAACTCGTAAAATAGTTAGTCGCACCCGAGCGTAAAGAGAGGCAGAAAGACAAAAAAAAAGTTAGAACTACAATCAAAATTAGATTCTGTGAAACTGAAAAAGAAAATCACCGAAGGACTCTAGGTAGAATTCTTTTAACGTGTGATTTAGGATACTGACTAAATACCTTCATTTGAAATGAATAATTAACTGGCAGCGTTCAAGGGATCTTCCACCTGCCAGCAACTGCCGTTCCGGCGAACGAGGCCACGAGATGTGGTTTGATAGTTCCGCGTCGTGATTTATGCGGTAATCGTCGGTATTTACAGGTTGTTGATTGGGTTTCAGTCTGCGCACAATCCCATAGGCCCGCAATTATCAAACGCACTTCTTCATTCAGTAACAGCGTGCCTGAAGCTCCACAATTAAGTCGTCGTCGGTCTGATTATGTTGTTACCTACAGGCACCCACCGCCATATTTCAGGTGAAACCCTCAGCTCGCGACGGCGGTAGCCGCATTCCAGACAAACAGAAATACGAAAGCTGGTAATTTCGCTGAACACTACTAATAGTTCACGACCTACGTCGACCACGATAGCAGAAAGGTAAAACAGAAGCCAAATTAGGAAAATCATGACATATCGAAATAACAAATGGACTGAGATGCTTANATAGCAGAAAGGTAAAACAGAAGCCAAATTAGGAAAATCATGACATATCGAAATAACAAATGGACTGAGATGCTTCTTTTGTGCTTGAACTTAGTAATATTTTAATCGCGTACAAGTGCATGAATAATATCAGCTGACATTGGGCAAATTGTAGGTACTATTAGTAACGCAATTTNTTTTAATCGCGTACAAGTGCATGAATAATATCAGCTGACATTGGGCAAATTGTAGGTACTATTAGTAACGCAATTTTCCAGAAATTTAAATTATTGTGCACTCATAACATTTCTAAGTTTTAGAATCACAATTCAACAACCGATTTGGTGCAATGCAAATAAAAATACTTATTCGTAAACAAAGAAAAAAACCTTCTTCAGCTACCTAAAGAGGTCTTGCAATAAGTAACGCAAATAAAAGTTTTTAGTTTTTTAGTTGAAAAAATGTCTGCATTTTTGTGATTACCCTTAGTTATTTGTCGAATAACTTCCGCTAAACATGTCAAATTACGACTATGCCTTTCAACTCTCCCTTTTTTATGGTTTTGTTTATTTAGTGTGATAAACTTTAATATCACGATTGCTATGGAATAGGCCTAATGCAAAGACTACAGATTTAAAAAAAATATTGCTGACAAAATTGAATATTTCCCATCATTTACAAAGTTTCGTGACAGAATTTTCCAATATGTGGGTTTGCTAAGCCCTCACTTTCCTCAGTCGCGATATTTTGCTTTGGTACCCAATGCAGAAAGTACGCAGAAAACTCATTATTTTTGACTGACACAAAATATAAGCTTACCCAAACTTTGTTGTGCTTCAGTCATCAGAAATTAGGGGGAGTTAAAATAATCTAACTATAAATGAACATTTTTCACAGTATACATAGTACTCTATTTAAACGTTACAAGTTGTATATGAATGAGTAAGCAAATAATAAAAGGCAAATCAGGGTAAATGTATAAAATTTTAAAAAAATTTGATCACGGTCGCGTACTATCGGTTGGGAACCCCTCGGGTGTCTACTGATTTCCAATGAACCAAATCCACGACTTCTCGACAATGCGTTGTACAATGACAACCATTTTAGGTGCGCAAATTTCATTATCTACGAGTGTGTAACGCATGTTATTATTGGGTGCATGATCATAAAAAAAATTATATGTGGTTCCACCCTTCACCACTTAGCATGGAAAACATCAATGTCGAGCAACAATGGAGTGGACAGATTGACTGACACAAAACAATTTTCATGACCACCCACTTAATTTCATCTGCTAAATTTCGTTACTTTTTCATGACTTTCACGGCCAAAGGACACCCTGACACTACTCAAAACCACTCCCCGGACACTATCCGCGTTTTCGGAGATTCACCAGTGCATCCACCTATGTACACCGGGCGTTCGGAAACTAATGTTGTGGTCGTGTTCGGTTCAACCGGCCTGAAACGTCGGTGGGTCTGGTGGATGTGCACCGGAACAACTGATGAATTTTCGAACACACCCTCGCAGCAAACGCATATGTAAATAAATTAAGCACATGTGAACAATAAAATCAAATAAACGCAAAGGGCCACGTTTGATTGCAACGGGAAAATGTTGTGCATTGAAATATGCACAAACATCGTGAGACTTAATTTTTATTTTATAAAGAAAGAGCATGTTAAGTAGGAAATATACGTTAACACAGCGTGTAATATTGTTTTACTGTATTATAAAGTTATTTTGCATGTATGAATTTATTACTTTGCATTCGCAACAAAAAAATATATAAACAACCTGATGTTCGGAAATTCTCTCAACCGGCGTAGACCGGTTTACACCAGAACATTCATCACTGGGCGGCGCGGCGTTCCAAAACGTTACTCCGAGTATATAGCAAAGTAACAGCTAAGGAAAGCAAGAGTAAACGTGATTTTGGATCGAGCATAGTGTAAGTAGCATGCTGTGTTTACAAATATAGGCTAATCAACCAACGTAAATTCCTTAAGATATTTGTCATTTTCCCCATTTTTTTCTTTCGAAAAATTAGTTATGTGCATAAATAGCTCTACTTGCCATAAGTTAATCATAAATATTACGTCTAAATATGCAAAGTTTATAAAAGTTAACTTTTAAATAAAATTACGTATTTTATAGCTCATCATTTGTAATTTTTCCATGTGCATCCGTAACCAGAATGTCCACATTTCCTTTCAGTTTCTTTAATTCTACTAAACTTCCCGCCATTTTCAGTTTAACCCTTTGATACTCGCTGAAATAATGCGTGTAAATCTTTACTCTGGCAAGGTGTTCAGAGTAATTACTCTGCAGTTTTCGGATACTGCCAAGAGAAAGAATAACAGTCACTCAAAGTGTTTTGGGACGGGCAAAGGAAATATGTTTACTCGCAGAGTAGCCGCCCTGGTGGGTCTATTGGTGAATTTCCGAAAACGCGGTATCGCAGTGCATCCTCCGCGTTTTCCAAAATTCACCGGTNCCTGGTGGGTCTATTGGTGAATTTCCGAAAACGCGGTATCGCAGTGCATCCTCCGCGTTTTCCAAAATTCACCGGTGCATCAACCGATGTACACCGGACGTTCGAAAATTACTTTTTCGGTTGAATCCGGATAAACTGATTGATCCACCAGTTCAACCGGCCTGAAAATTCAGTGGTTCTGGCGGATATGCCCCAAAACATCAACCGATGAAATTTCGAACGCTTTCTCTGAAAAACAAAAGTTGACACATCCATAACTTGTAATTTTAAGGCATTCAAAAAAACACAAAAGTAATTTGTGTGTCGAGTTTTAGAAATGTGCGCTGAAAACTTAGGAATGTGTGCGCAATGGCATCAATGTGCGTCTGGAAGAAGACTAAAACGCCGCTAAAATTCAACCTGACGTTCGAAAAACGCCTCAACCCGTGTTTCAAACACTGACGGATACATCGATGAAATTTCCGAAAACGCGGCCTGTGGCCTGTGCACCACTGGGCGAACTGCGTGTAGACCTATTATATAATCTCGGCGAGATGCAAAGACTAGCCGGCCAGAATAGCAGCGTTGTTGTGACAGCTATAAACGCCCGTNTGCAGAACATCACACGCCTGATTTGACACAAACCGAAGACTACAAGAAACAAAACAGCATCTGTGGCATCGTTCAAACGAAATTCCTGGTTAAGCAAAACTTTTTTTGCGCACTGTAAAATCATGCCAGCCACCGTCCAATAACGCCCCAAGTTTTCCATAAGTTTTAATCATATTTTAAAAAGAAGTCTACTTTGTTATCCTTCAACTCCGGGTACTAACTATGCAAGATCGTTCGTTCGGAAAATGAGGTAGGAAACCTGGAACAAAATCCAAGATTTTAGTGCTAAATTTTGGAACACTGCAATTGGTTTTAGTAAGTTATATAATAAAATAAATCATTTTATTAAAATAATTATGAATGATCTGTAAATGAAAAGCAAATATAGCTTAGATTTTATGAGTGTAGAACTGAGAATGATACAATTGCAAAATTGTTTACTGATAGTAAAAATTGTTAGGTTGCGTTTTGTNCAATTGCAAAATTGTTTACTGATAGTAAAAATTGTTAGGTTGCGTTTTATTTTACTTAATGTTATTAATTGTTTTATGTATAACATTTTTAAATTTCTATTAATTGCTATGCATTGTAAAAATGTATATTGACAAGCTCTATATTCCTGAGAATAATCACGTGCAGAAATCTAAGAAGTACAACCAAAATAAAGTCGAAAAACACAACAAAACTGCTATCAAACGTGATTTTTAAAGGGGTGGGGGGACATCCTTGAAAATTGGAAATTAAAATAAGTAATCACAAACTACGTGTGATTAAGCAACAAATTTTCGAATATGTTTTAGCCTGATATGATATCTTACTCTCAGCGAACGTTTGGCGGGTAATAACGTCTTCCATCACTACAAAATTAAGGTTCTAACAGACGGCCTGGCAAGACAGGTTGCATACAAGACCGCATAGCCCACTATCGTGTTTCACTGCACCTACTACGAATATGTGATGGCCCCATGACATTCGCATTCAGCGTGATTAGTAACTGCGACACATACCAGCGACTATACATTTGTCCCCCCGTTCTTCGGAAAAGCCGCAATTCTTAACAATTGCCGTTTTCTCCATAACTAATCATCTCGCAATGTTTGTGCAAGGAGTTCGGGATGATGCTGTATGCACTGAAACATTATTACGTATACGCAAGACACACAACGCCTATATTTTAAACATAATATTTATAAATATAACACTGTAAAACAGTAACTGAATGTAGGTATACCTCAGTAGGAACAGAAAGATGGAGCTTAAAATGAGATAAAGTTCGCAAAACTGGCCATGCATTCAATTCAACATTTTAAATTAACACAAGTATATAAAATTAATCCATAACTCAGGGTTGCCACCTTACTTTCATTTGAAAATTCCCTGACATTTTCTTAATTTCCACACAAAGATAATTTTTTCCCTCTGACTTTTTACTTAACATTTTTTTTTCTGTAACTTTGTCACATTTACCACAACATACCTATCTGATCTTATAAAATTACTCCCTACGAATATTGCAAGGAAAAACTCCTAGAAACTTCGTACANCACAACATACCTATCTGATCTTATAAAATTACTCCCTACGAATATTGCAAGGAAAAACTCCTAGAAACTTCGTACACAATAACCAAAACAATTTTATACTGTTCCGGTAGCGGTGTTCAATTTATGATAGAACTCCTGATTAAATATACCTTGCATATCACAGAATTCCCTGGCATTTAGCTGATGTGTTCAAAATTCTCTGGCATTTCCCTGATACCCAGATGGGTGGCAACCAACAAAAATGGGATAATCATAGGCAGCAGCAGGTATCACACACAAGACGTATGGTGTGGTATAACTAAAGTGTAGAAGAAAACAGTCAAGATTAATTTCGTAAGCATTTGCAAACGTCAAAGCTTCCTCAAATTAGATACATGATTTACCTCATACCAATACACATTTTTCTTAACGGTGGTTGCATAAACATTCTCCAAAAGGGTACAGCTAAGATTAACATTTTTATATTTGTGTAGCATATTATATATATATATTATTATATATATAAATATGTATAATTTGCCTAAACCTCCTAGTACTAACAAACACGAGTTCACGTTCTTGAACTGTCTACTGTTTTCAGATTCTGTCATGGTCAATTAATTATCCCTTTATACAACTTGTCAAAATAGCTTTTTACAAGCTATGTAATATTATTCATGCCACATGTGGGCATACTAAGTTACGAAACAGCTAGGCTACTGTATATTTTGTTCCCATATTGACAGAAGTCACATTAGAAAAATTTTGATTTGTCACTATGGCCAATATAACATCTATACATAATTATATAGGCCTAGTGTAAACGTATTCGATCACACAAAAGTGATACGAACACGTCAAAATATTTTCGTAGCTGTTTTACCAAATTCCATTTCGCAATTAAAAACTTTCACGCGTGGAAAACAATAGCCGTATTTTCGCGGATGAATCGGTAACAACGAGGTGATTTCGCGCTCCTGTTTGCCGCTTTGTTGCGAACACACGGTGACCGGGCAACCAGCGTTCACCATTTTTTGGCTAACGGAGTCAGGAGCGCGCTAATAGAATTGTTAACCGGATGTTGATGGTTGCTGCTCATCATTTTGAATATTCGGTAGTTCAAAATAAAGATGGTGCCTTATTTCAGGACGAAAGCGGGAAAATTTCGTTGAAATGGGTCGTGGGTAAGTGTCTTGCAATAGTACATAACCTCAATCTGTACTTAATGTAGGTACGTTTGGTTCAGTTATGATATATCGAGTCTTAGCAAAGTCTTAATAGATGCTTTTCTTCGTTGTAACTCGAGCTGCATTTCTGACATGTAAATGGTATTATTTTCAGGCGAGAAGTATATGTTAGTGTCTGCATTCAAATACATTAACACGTCCGTACATTCCATGTCTATTTCTGACATAATTACAGCGATTGTGCAGTTCTGAAGTTTCCTCCAACTGAGATTCGCCGTCTGTGTTTACAATAAGTATTTTCGCGATGTGGACATTTCTTTGTGTACGATAGTGACTAGCCTGTTACCAATCCAAACACGAAAATTCGTATATTGTGTTTGGTTTTTATACTTGTTCATGCTGTGTTCGAATTTACGCTAGTTCACTTAAACGTCACGTGACCCATATTAGTCGACTGAAATGATAGCGTACTTGGTATTTTTAGCATGCTAACAAAAACTCATATCGCAAACATAGCTATCGCTGAACAAGTGACTCAACGGTTTCCGAATTGTACGTTACGAGATACTGATATACTGAAAGATCAATTCGAACACCCGCCAGTTTCGCAGGCAGAGAGAATGTTCAGGATGCCAACCCAGACTCCAGCGCGACCGGATATTTTCTACCTGGCATCCTGTCGTGTCACGCCCTTCACGCCGCCATATTTAACGACCGTTCGTTACGGCGAGAGCGCGAGGCAAGTCAGGTATGTGTAACGGGCGGAAAATTGACGGCCACATGCTGCCACACGTAGAGTTAATTTTAAGTCTGCGTAAAATACCAGCTACATTACCGGAGATTGTCACCGTTCTAAGCACAACAGCGAATGTTTACATCTGCTTTAGGCCTGCTCTGCAATGCACGGATGCAATGAAACGGAACACGTACGTAAACATAACGGGCAAACGATTCTGGATAAATCTCGGACATTCTACAANACGGATGCAATGAAACGGAACACGTACGTAAACATAACGGGCAAACGATTCTGGATAAATCTCGGACATTCTACAATACACAGAAACATAAAATCTCAAACCTACAAAATTAAAAACAAAAATTATCTGTTACAAAATAATGGCGTAAGTTATAAAACTAACACACTTCAGCTTAAAGCACCTAGTTATAGTTTACCGTATTTACAAGGTTGTAAACAGCACTGCCAAGCCGTTCACGTGTGTTTGTTATGAACAAAAGTGATAACAACCACNATTTACAAGGTTGTAAACAGCACTGCCAAGCCGTTCACGTGTGTTTGTTATGAACAAAAGTGATAACAACCACTTCAAAACCACGCCCTCGTTTTCTTGTGAACCACAATGGCCACGAAAATAAAATGCTCTATTTCTATCAGCTACACGGGAGAGTTACGAGTTGAACCAGCTTTCTTACGTTCTTCCGTACGTATACGTGTACGCACGCGTACCATTGGAGATTAAACACGAAAGTGCTTAACGTTACAGTCATCTAGGGGCAAAGTTTGCACCATAATTGGTGTAGATTTGTGCAACAAGTTTTCATTTAAAATTAAGGCTTTGCAGTTCCTCAACTTGATGAACTGGTTAAGGGTTGGCAATTTTTATTTCCGGTGGTCGTACTTATGTGTAGAGAAAACCTTTGAGCGTTCATTCGTAATTAATTCATGCGTATGCGCGTGGTGTCATTGTAGAACGGGCCTTCAGAATAGGAGGGCAATGGTTCGCAGGCAGGGAGATAAGACACTCACTATTTTGAAGTTGCTGAAGACTTTGGGCACGATGCGCTTGACCTCGAGGATCTTCTGGACGAAGACGTCGAGTTTGATCGGGGCGGTCCCAGGTGGTGGGTGGTAGCCGCCATCCTCGTTGAGCAGCTCGATCTCTTCCTTGACGTAGTCGTCGTCGTCCCTCTGGTCGTCGGACTGCCCCATGACAGACGAGAAGGATGACAGCACCACACAACACTCGCTCACTCACTCGACGCACCACACTCGCGAGCGACTCTGACAGACTACAGTGATGTGGCCGCCGAGCGAAGCCTCCGTGCAGCGCGGGGCCGCGAGCCAACTGCGACACGTCATCCGCTCCCACCACTCTCCTGGCCGGCCCCCTCACGCTGCAATAAGACTCAAAGTCGCGCGCCGCACACCAACGACCTTGGGTCGCATCGCCGGCCGGCAGAACAGCCGGCCTGCCTGCCTGCCTGTTTCGTCGCTGCAGGGGCCGCTTTCCGAAACTGCTGCGCGCTCGCATCCGCAGGGATGCGCACCTACATAGTAGCCAACTTTGTGATTTTCTCACCAGTTCTGGTGATTTCAGAAGGCCAGATTTCGATTTCTGTAAAAAATCTGGGGGCAGATCTAGCGATTTCAAAGAATACTGAAAATTTGTTTTACTATTTACCCGATCATCACAGTTCATTTCTGCGGAATTATATTATGTACACCTGGAGACAGCATGGTAATATGTTCAGATGCATATTAAACGTTTTATTGCATATGATTACCACTTTATATGTAGTCGTGTAGGCTCTCTCTTCTCTTGCGGGAATAACGATACGGTGTGGCCTCGTCAATGGAAACTTTTTTTGAATATCAACACTAGAGAAGACCTACTTGGAAGTAGCAATTATTTACAGAGCTTCGTAATACTGTGCGTATGTATGTACGTGTAGCGAATACGTTATTAAAGTATTTCATATCAAGGTATTTTTATATTGCTCCAATTCTGACAGTGTGTATGCACATATACACAATAAGTTTTAAGCAACTGTAACGAGCAATAAAATATTTCAAGCAGCAAAAACAAATTTTTGTATCATTTGTCTGAATTTTGTTTATATTTATTTAATTAATATTACAATCTGGGGATATTTCGTGTATCGATTTAGAGGCTCTCTCTAGTACAAAGTTGGCAACTGATGCGCGAGCTGCGTCCGTGTTATTCGATGNTCGTGTATCGATTTAGAGGCTCTCTCTAGTACAAAGTTGGCAACTGATGCGCGAGCTGCGTCCGTGTTATTCGATACTCGCAGCGGCGCGAAGGGCGTATCCGAGTTCGTGATAGGTGGAGGTCTTAATAAAAATAAAACAACTACATTTTATTCATTTATACTACTATAAATTTTCACAGTTATTATTANGGTGGAGGTCTTAATAAAAATAAAACAACTACATTTTATTCATTTATACTACTATAAATTTTCACAGTTATTATTATTTACAACATTAAACTACGTATCTCAGTTCTTACTTTCGTTATTCTCAATGAGCGCAATAATTAGTGTATCTCAATAGAGGTGGGTTGTTACGGCTTTGTTTTGTACCTGTTCCAAACTGATACAGATACAGGCCTGTATCTGATACGAATTATCTGAAACGTTCTGTATCAAATACAGGGATTCCTGAGCTTCCAGAATGCGTCGCTACTTCGACAGTCTCTCGGATAGCGGGCGTGTTGTCAGTTACACGGTATCAGACATAGGCTAAATATGAGGTAGACCGATCTCGTTGGCTGCGCACAACCAATCTCCGTGTCCCAACGTGGAACTGCTTTTTTGCCAACAAGTTCAGCGAAAACGGCATGGTTTGGATTTTAGGTTAGAATACTGTTTAATAAACAAATGGTTTCAGATGTTTGTACAGTTGCTCTAACCGATTTGTATTGCGGGTTGATTGNAGAATACTGTTTAATAAACAAATGGTTTCAGATGTTTGTACAGTTGCTCTAACCGATTTGTATTGCGGGTTGATTAAATTCAAAATGGTAAAAGTATTGTATGCATATAATAGTGCTTGTCATTTAAAAATTAAGATATAAACAAATACTGTCATCACTGTTGATCATGTAACTTTGACAATTGTGTATGATTGGGGTAGATCAATGTTGGGTACATGCGCAGAAGACGAATAAGCGGTCTACCTCATCTCTAGTCTATGGTATCAGATACTCGCGTTACCAAGTACGCGCGTTATCAAGTAGGCGCGTTATCAAGTACGTGTTTTGAGTTGGTGTACTGTGTGTTATATTTTAAAGTGAAATAAAGTATGGGTAAGCACAAGATCATAATAAATGACTTCATTTGCGCAAAAATGATTCAGAGNAACAAGATCATAATAAATGACTTCATTTGCGCAAAAATGATTCAGAGAGGATAATAAATTTGCTATGTGTAAATCGTGTAAACAAAAACTATTTTTTTTTAAATAATTAAATTGCTTAACTGTGCAGTCTCCAAATCTAAACCAAGAAATTGGGTTCGTCTTAACCGCAGATTTTAAATACAATTACAAATTTATTGTATCAGAATTACATGGAACAGCAGAAGCAGAATACTGGCGGCGAATGTTAAATTTATACAAAATGTATCTGATACTTCGAGAGTGTACTCGTTTGCAGTACTTGATACAAGTGGGTATCCGATACAAAGTAGCAAGTTGATACTCTGTGACCTATCTCTTATCTCAATTTTAATTAGTCCTTATCACTATCTCTATATTGTTTACAGTCAANAGAATACTGTTTAATAAACAAATGGTTTCAGATGTTTGTACAGTTGCTCTAACCGATTTGTATTGCGGGTTGATTGAATTCAAATTGGTAAAAGTATTGTATGCATATAATAGTGCTTGTCATTTAAAAATTAAGATATAAACAAATACTGTCATCACTGTTGATCATGTAACTTTGACAATTGTGTATGATTGGGGTAGATCAATGTTGGATACATGCGCAGAAGACGAATAAGCGGTCTACCTCATCTCTAGTCTATGGTATCAGATACTCGCGTTACCAAGTACGCGCGTTATCAAGTAGGCGCGTTATCAAGTACGTGTTTTGAGTTGGTGTACTGTGTGTTATATTTTAAAGTGAAATAAAGTATGGGTAAGCACAAGATCATAATAAATGACTTCATTTGCGCAAAAATTATTCAGAGAGGATAATAAATTTGCTATGTGTAAATCGTGTAAACAAAAACTATTTTGTTTTAAATAATTAAATTGCTTAACTGTGCAGTCTCCAAATCTAAACCAAGAAATTGGGTTCGTCTTAACCGCAGATTTTAAATACAATTACAAATTTATTGTATCAGAATTACATGGAACAGCAGAAGCAGCATACTGGCGGCGAATGTTAAATTTATACAAAATGTATCTGATACTTCGAGAGTGTACTCGTTTGCAGTACTTGATACAAGTGGGTATCCGATACAAAGTAGCAGGTTGATACTCTGTGACCTATCTCTTATCTCAATTTTAATTAGTCCTTATCACTATCTCTATATTGTTTACAGTCAANGTTGATACTCTGTGACCTATCTCTTATCTCAATTTTAATTAGTCCTTATCACTATCTCTATATTGTTTACAGTCAATTCCAAGTGGTTATTTACATGCATTTAAATTGTCTTGCAATCGTTCCAAATGTTTGTCACTCACGCATCCAGTTCAGCAGTCCCGCCCGTCAGTCTCTCTCTTCACTGTGCCGATTCTCGCAGTCCGCGGACTTCACTCTCGCTGGTCACTCTCGTCGCAACTCGTCACTTCGCTGTATTCACACACTTTTCTCTTAAGGGCCGCGCAGTCCTCCAAACTCTAACCTGTTGACCCGGAGGCCTCGCTGACTCGATCCAGAAAGTTCCCCGCACCCCGCGAGTCACGCCGAGAGAGGCAGGGGCGATGACCGGAACATTCTTGCAACGGTAACCTCAGAAATTCAATCCGTTCAAGTGCGGGAGCACACGACTCCCGATAGGCCTAGCGCGGTGGTACTCCTCTGTAAACCTCCGCGCACTCGTCGAGCTACTAGATATGCCCATAATGTACAGTCCTCCTTAAGTTTGAGCGAGACGGGACTAGGGAAGCGACACAAAGCAACAACATGGAACACTATTCTACTTGCATTTAAAGAAGGTATGAGGAAGTGTAAAAATACTTACTTACTTAAAAAGTGTTCTAAACTCAACTGTTATCCACTTAGTTCTTGATAGTGCAATGGGTAAAAAAAANTACTTACTTACTTAAAAAGTGTTCTAAACTCAACTGTTATCCACTTAGTTCTTGATAGTGCAATGGGTAAAAAAAACAGTCCAATGTAGGACCACAAAGTGGTTACTGCGCTAATCGAATGAACACTGTACCCCATTTACCCTCNAAAAAAAACAGTCCAATGTAGGACCACAAAGTGGTTACTGCGCTAATCGAATGAACACTGTACCCCATTTACCCTCTACGCCTGAACCTTACTTTAGGAATGCTTTCAGTGATGTTAGTAAAGAGGTAGGAAAATTACAGTCTGCGCGCCACGTATAGGCGAACGTATTCCTTAGTGCGTTATAGAGTTTATCTGCCAAGATGTGGCGCGCGGACTGTAGTTATATTTGTTAATATTAACCAATAAATATAAATACGTGACCTCTTCAGAGCAGAGGGATAATAAACAGAATAGTAAAAACATATTCCTTACAATGTCACGTGGTCGACGTGTCTACTTATGTTCATAGCAACGGTGACGTTAACATGTGGCGGACGAATACACAATGGCAAGAAAGAAACTAATCAAGGCATTATAAAGTGAACTAACTATGGGATTGCTTACGAGAGATATGACGTAGCAAGCCATAGCAGGAATACCGTGAGCAAATACTGATTGTTACCACATACAATACACGTGAAACGTTTAAGATCATTAGTAAATTTGTTAAAATACTTTCCTGGTTTTAAACTTTTGGTGAAATCTAAAATTTGTTAACATCGTTACTGTGTAAAAAACATTTAAGCGTGATAAAATTATTGAAATGGGCCAAATAATTTGCAAGTTATGNTTAACATCGTTACTGTGTAAAAAACATTTAAGCGTGATAAAATTATTGAAATGGGCCAAATAATTTGCAAGTTATGATCTTAGAAATGATTGCATGAATGTCAAATTATCACACACATTTTTGTGTACCAAATTGTGTACACATAATTATTTTTCAGATATTTTAGTGAAATATATATTTTTTAAATGACTGTATAATTACATTTGAAAGAAAAAAACCAAACTAAGACCATAATAAATTTGCAAACAAGTTTCTTATTTATGTTAACTCTACCTAATTCACGATGTAAGGAAAATTAGCTATAAATTTACAAAATTGAAATCTGTATGTGTTTCTTACCAGCTGAGCTAGCGATATCGGGTTTCCAGCGTTTGTCAGTTATATTTCTATTCAAGAGATAACATTAAANCATGTGAAAGCAGTCTATCAAAAAACATCAAGTGTTCGTATGCTGCCTAATTTTCATTCTTTTTTTTTTTTTTTTTAAGTAGTATCAATTTATTGCACAGGGTTTCCTTACATCTGTTATTGATTAATTTCCTACTCTATAGTGTTGGAGTTTACATTTACGTATTCCACGGTCCTAAACATTTGATGAGTACTGTACATAGCACAGGAAGACAGTACTACAGATGCAGACTTCTTGATAGCGCGAGACAGACAGATGCGTGTGCGGTCTGATGTCTTTAAAAACCTTCGTCTGGCTCAACGTTTGACTAGCGACCATGTATTGCTAATAACGTGCCGAAGTTAGTCATAGCAAAAGAAGGAGAATTGTCAAGAATATCACTCAATGCTGAGGGTATGAAGCGAGAAATGGTGTTATACTGAACCCCAGGAACAAACACTGGGTAGTAGGCCGTATTATGCTTTCTCTCATTTTTCATAAAGAAATACGACCTGAATTATTATTAAGAAAGAGAGACCCTCGTTGAAAATTGCGAGTCAAAATTATTTATTTGCAAAATGTCAGAAACTACATGGGATTAAAAAATTAATTCGTGAATAATGTTAGCCTGATTTTATGTATGCCATTCGTAAACATTTGGCGGATAATAACATTGCCCGTCATTGGGAAATTAAGGGGTGCCATGTTGTTTATCAAAAACCAAACCCCACGCCTCCCTTATCATGCTGGCCCGTGGCCCTATACCAAGCCTGAATGTAAGAAGGACCTGAGGTGCACTCTTCTATAACTGCTGAGAAAGTTATCTCCTGTAATACCCAATGGGCTCAGGCTCAGGAGGAGCAGCCGAGGTCAAACTTGCTGCACAAGTTGCAGATAACATGGCCCTTAGTCTGGTAACCAACCTGTTATGGGTGTAAGGTGAGGGGACCGGGTGCCTGAAAACCGGACTTGTCCGTTGTGTAGGGGGGGAGCTGGTCCCTGAGTACCTGGTAGGGTAGTCGTGACGAAAGCGGAATGACTATCCTTGTTGGGCCACCCCCTGGTTTAAGGCCCTAGCAGTGGTAACCGGCTTATGTGTAAGAGTGAGCTGGTTGACAAAGCGTCTCCCCCATCAGCCCACGGCTTGGATCACCGTGGTGCTCCGGCGGCCCGAGGTACCCGCTATTGGTGAGCTCCGGTGGGGCCCTCTCATAATTGGGATTGCCCCCTCTGCTGTGTGGGCCGTCAACTCAAATCCTGAAATGGGGCAGCGATGCGAATATATAGCCTAACGCTGCTCAAGTCAATTTCCACCTCCTCGTGGTCTGGGCTGGTAACACGGTGGCCGCACCGTGGTTGACGGAGTGAGGACGATTATGGGTGAGTGACAGCCCCACCAGTGCATTGGTGACCAGTCACGGCGAAGTTATGTGCAGCCTTCCAGAGGTTGTATATATTCTTCGCCAGCGGTGACGACCCACGAACCGAATTGCACATTCTCAGCTGAGGCATCGGCCTGGCAAGTCGGGGCGGATCTCGGGGTGGTGAAGCTCCATAGAATGGACTGACTAGCGTCCTGCAGGAGTTGGGTCTCCGCGGGTGAAAACTCAGGGTGCATGGCTGAAAATTGTGGGTACCCAGGGGATCAGTGTGAAACCCCGGCTTCGGCCGTGCTGATCGCGGGTCGGACTCTGGGTAGCATTGGTTGAACCTTCTGCTTGGAAGGAGATCTGGAGGTGGGTATTTGCCTGGAGGGCCGGCCCTGAGAGTCTGTAGGGTTGGTAGCTGCTGCCGTGGAACGTGAGCGTGCCGGCTCCCTCAGGTGTTGGTTTCAAAGGGTTGATGCTCACTGACGAAGGATAGACGGTCTGGTCTGCCTAGAAAGAAGACTCGTTCACGAAGCGGTTTCGTAGAGGTGGATAGTCCTCGGACCCACCAAGGTGGCATGTGCAGATTCAACTCAGTATAATGCTGTTGACAGGTGAGGTGGGACCACCCTCGGGTGGAGAACATCCACCCACTGCGATTGGAAGGAGTGTAATCTCTTTATATTGGGAGCATTCAACTGTGAACAATTAATAAGCTTTGTTTAAGCTTAAAAATAAACATGTTACTGCAGTGATAAGACTTGGAAAGTGTGCACAAACATCAATGAACAGCCTGATGTGACAAGTTGCCTGTTGTGGCAAACAAAAAATAAGCCTGGAAATTATATAAAGCCTGAGGTGCACACTTATAATAACTGTTCTGGATTATCTCTCCCGTTTATACCCAAGGGGCTCAGGTACCGGAGGCCCAGACTGTGAACATAAATCGCTGACATATCAAATAACATGTGCGACTGGCCCTGGGCACACCATGACTTTCATACAGCAATATTTGAATTCTTTGTTGACACAGACGAGATTGCGCAGTGGTAACCTTTCGGACTCTCATTCGGGAGGTAAAAGGTTCGGTTTGCGGTCTGGACATTCTGATTTCGGTCTTCCATTGTTTTCCGGAATCACTCCAGGCGAATACTGGGATTGTTCCTTACTACATGCCATGGCCGAATGCTTCCAGGTTTCCGTCCGTTTCTATGAACAACTTGGTCCTCCTCTAATGACCTCGCTGTCGACGAGACGTCAAGCCCTACCAACATACCTATTTAGATTTCCTAGTACGTGTGTAACAAATCAGTTGTAACTTCAGTCAGTTGAATTCAATTGATTTGCAAAAATTAGGCATATTAAAAAAAAACAGGTTTTGTCAATCATAGTCACAATAATTAAATTCCGTAGTGGCAAATGTAGTAAGTGGTCTTTAGAAAATACTATAGGGATTTACAACAAATGCTTTACTCCCCCCATACAGGTCACCCGATCAATTTAAAGCGTATCTGCCGTGAAAATTTCACTTTCGGTTGGAGTCTACCACACATTACAGTAAGAAAAACAAACTCCCGCCATATTATCAAAATAACAGGAGCGAGATAGCACTTATAATCAATTTATGATAATTATGTACATCTTTGCTTTTGGGTATAGAGACTTAAAAGATTTTTTTCAGAATTTTTTTGCAGCATGTAATTTAGGTTTTGACCGCAGCAAAATAACATGTATAAGAGAAGCAGCGGAGATGTCTTAAGGATCCTGCCTACCTAGCGCCTGACCTGCGTTGTAGAGTGTTTTAAATACACGTTTTTCCACGAAACTATTAAACGTGCGTCCAATGCGCTGGTCTACGAAAATAACACACACTTCAGACTCAGGGTGTTTAGTGCTTTCAAGACTTAGCCACATTAGAAAGGCCATTTTAAAGTTCTCATAAATGGCAAAAAAGNCTCAGGGTGTTTAGTGCTTTCAAGACTTAGCCACATTAGAAAGGCCATTTTAAAGTTCTCATAAATGGCAAAAAAGAATTTTTTTTCGAACAGATGTATCTCAAAATATACGCGTCAGATACACACTGTTACATGAATGCCACGGGGGCGTATCTGAGTTCGTGAGGGATGGAGGTCTAAATAACAACAGAAGAACTATATTTGTGTTTTGATTTATTCGCACAGCTATTAATTAAAGCATTGAATTATATGTCTCCACTATTACTGTTTTTATTTCAAAGTGACCGCAATATTTAAAGTCTATTTCAACTCTAATTAACGTCCTTCTTTATGTATCTGTTTGGTTATTGTCAATTAACTCATACTCATAATTAACACACGTTCAGTTTGACTGTTGCCATCATTTGTAATATCTTTCACTCGCACATCCAGTTCAATAGTCCAGCCTGCTGTCGTCCTCTACACTGCTCTGATGATCGCAGTCGCAGATTTCCCCCCCCCTCCTCCCCCCGGCTTATCACGTCTCTCGCCGCACGCTTCTCTTCTCGCTGGCCGTCTATCGCTGAAACCCATCCATTCAACAACTGCCGGTTCGGAGGAACGACACGCCTTTTATAGCCACTGGCCTTCACCTGGAAGGTTCGCCGCAATCCTAGTCTAGCTGAGAGACAAGAGGTCAGTAATCCAGAGCATTCTTCAGATGTCTGAAAGACACCCGATGCCCAAGGCCGGGAGTGGCACGCGCCATGGTAGGCATAACAGGCACACATTGTAAACATCCCTTTGTGAAAAGCCACTACGTCTCCGGTTACAACTGATAGCGCGCACCTCCATAAGTAATCTAATTACTCTGTCTTTAACTTCTCTCGCTCGCGCGGGACATAGCAGCGAGCGCGTAACACTGCCCGCTCCTCAAGTCGGTTCATCCCGAACAGACTCTGCAACATTAGGACCTTCGTAGAGTGCCATTCGGTCGATGTGAACAACCTTCGACTTCGTCTGAGAGCCTTGGCGACAAATCCGAAATACCACATCATTGATTTTCTTCAGAATCCTGTAAGGGCCTTCTCAACATTTCCGTAGCTTCGGGCAGTACCCTTTTCTCCTCTGTGGTTTGTACAGCCACGCCAGTTGTCCTTGAAATACCTCGCCCGAAATTCTCCTATCATACTGTATCTTCATTGTGTCACTATTTATTCTGAGGTTTTGTCAAGCAAAATCTGAATGCCAACAAGTCTGTTACATAATTCGTAGGCATAATCAGGGGCTGCAGCTTCCTCTTCTGTCAGTCGGCCAAACAGCAGGTCACTAGGGAGGCGTAGCTATCTTCCAAACAGCATCCTTGATGGTGTTACCCTTGTGGACTCATGAACTGATGAGCGGTAAGCAAGAAGAAACAATGCCACCTTTGAATCCCAATCCTTTTGGTTGACTGCCACAAAGATCGACAGGTACTGCTCAATAGTGTGGTTAAGCCTCTCAACCATTCAATCCGACAGAGTGTAAGGCTGTAGTCTTAGTCTTTTACATCCCCAGAATCTTTGTCACATCCTGGAAGACCGCAGTTTCAAAGTTTCTTCCCTGGTCAGAGTGGAATTCTAGTGGCACCCCAAACCTCGAGAAGATATGCTCTATATGTGCATTGGCCCCAGTATGTGCTTCTTGGTTTGGGAGGGGAGTTACCTCAGGCCACTTAGTAAAGTAATATTGGGCCACCAGAAGTTACCGATTACCTCTCTCTGTGACAGGTAAGGGGCCAAGAATATCTGCTGCCATTCTCTCGAATGGAGGTCCAACATTGTATTACTGGAGGTGACCTTGTCCTCTTGTCCTTTGGCCCTTCCTCGCAGTGCAGATGTCGCACAATCGGCACCACTTCTTAACATCCTCCCGACAATGAAGCCAGCAGAATCTCAGTCTAACTCTGTCGAGGGATTTATTAACACCAAAGTGCCCACTGGCTGCCGCATTATTAAGTTCTTTTAAGGTTTCTGTAACCCTGCATTCTGGAAACGCCAACTGTAAACGTGTGTGTTTTCCCATCATTACTTTCGCAGTTTCTGTGAAGTACGCCATTCTTCAGTACGAGGGAATTCCATTGTGCCCAGAATGATTTAACTACTGCGCTCAGGCTTGATATATCTTCCCATTTTGTCAGACAGCCAGCTTCTTTCCACTTTAATAATGCTGCAAAGTGGGATCATTCAGCTGATCTTTCCTAATACCCTCGTCACTCCAGGTAGGTGACACATCACAAAATAAAAAACCTTGAATTCTTGTTCTTAGTACTTTCAACGATTCACCAGTCTTTTCTTCCTGGCGTTCGCAATGACGACAAAATAGCACACATGACCACCTAGAAAATGCATCTGTATTGCTTTGAATGCGTGCAGATCTATGCTGTATTTCAAAGTCATATTCTTGAAGATGCTGTATCCACCACTCTATTTGATATTTTGAGGCTCTTGAAATTTAGTAGTCAACATAATGAAGCACGGTCAGTTCTTATAATAAAATGTCCGCCATAAAGGTAGGGGGTAGAGCTGTGAAATTGCCTTCACCATGGCCAAAAGTTCCCTGCATGTAAAACAGTAATTTCTCTCAGACTTATGCAATACATTACTGAAGTATTCTAGTGGTATTTCCTTCACATCTTGAACCTGACATAACACAGCCCCAATGCCTACATCACTAGCATCAGTGTTCAAAATTAATACGCCCTCGCTTTTCAGGAAACCCAAGACTGGGAGATATCAGGATTTTCTTTAGTTTACTACAAGTATTTTCACACTCAATGGTCCAATGAAATCTCCTTTTCGCCTTAGTCAGTTCATGTAGTGGCTTGGCGATCGTGGCGAACCCAGGTACAAATCGATGGTAATAGGCACATAATACCAGAATATTCTGCACTTCAGTTTTGTCAGTTGGGGTCGGCTAATTTATTATTGCTTTGGTCTTCTCACTGTCTGGTTCGCTTCCATGGACCGACACGACATGTCCCAAGAAATTTATTTTCTTTTAGAACAGGTGGCACTTCTTAGAAACCAGTTTCAAGTTGGGTGCGACCACTTTCTGGAATACAGAGTCTAAGCACTATAGGTGCTCTTCAAATGTCCTTCCTGTCACAACAGTGTCGTCTAGGTAAACCTGACAGATATCTAAAGGCAAAACTTTTTCCATGAGGCATCCGAGGGTAACAGGGGCATTACATAGTCCAAAAGGCATAACGTTGAACTATAAGGTTCCTTTCCCTTGGACACAAAATGCAGTCTTCTCTTGCTCCTCTGGGGCCACCCGTGCTGCCACTACCCACTCTTCATATCCAAAGTAGAAAACCATTGCGAACCTACTAAACTGTTCAATGTGACATCTTTCCTTGAAAGCAGATAAGAGTCTTACTTTGTCAAATTATTAAGCTGGCGATAAGTTACACAAAACCGCAGAGAGCCATCTTTCTTCTTAACAAGAACTATTGGGGATGACCATGGATGAACTGATTATTCTATGACATCTAGATCCCTCATTTCCTTCAGAATTCCCTCAACTGTATCGTGCGAAGCTAGTAGCAATCGTCTTTCTGCTGTTTTATGGGTCTGGCATCTCCTGAATCTATGTGGTGGTAGGACACATTAGTCCGTCCAAGGTCATGTGATCCACAGGAGAAGGCATCCTCATTTTTTATAGTAGTTCAGAAACAGCCTACTCCTGTCGACAGTTAAGATTTTCTTTTGTTCTTACTAACGGTGCCATGNTTTTTATAGTAGTTCAGAAACAGCCTACTCCTGTCGACAGTTAAGATTTTCTTTTGTTCTTACTAACGGTGCCATGTTAACATCAACTTTTTACTGCCTACCCATAGAACACCAAGTCGAGTATCGATACAGCGTCCTAGCCTACATAGTACATAAAGCCCCAAAAGACATTAACCCTATATTTCTGCTATGTAAACATCGTGCTCTATGCTAAGTCACCAAGTTTCAAGATCACTTTCCTCCTACTTCTTAGTGGTATGTTCTCGCCTTTTGCTGTAGTCAAATAGCATCGTTCCATGCTGTCGTGGGGCTATCGCGGGTAGAGGGAGTCCCAAGGATGTCTGGTACTACTACTGTTATGGTCATCCCAGTGTCAACGACCATCTGGCAAGGAACATCATTTAGGCTCCCCTCCACCAGTATTGCATTACAATCCTGTTTCACCGACCATGCATGTAGAAAATTGGGGCCTTCTCTCCAGAAGTCACCAAACTTCGCACCCTAGGATCGGTGTTCACAAGTTTTGCGAATGTGCTATATTCTCACCTGCCTCTCGCCACTTCTTTTCTCGCTGCTGTTCTGCTGTTGTTGCTGCTGCTGTTGTTGTTGTGGGCAGTAGACTTTCAGGTGCCCCGGCTGTCCACATGACCAACACTCTAGCTGTTTAGGTGGGGAAGGGGGCGGCGAAGTTCTGTAGCGCGGACCCTGGAAGCGACGTCCTTCACAACCATTTGTAACTCCTTCAGCGTCTCCTTCATGCTGTCTTCGTAGTCTTCATTCAGCGCCACTGCCCGTACTGGACATCGGGGTACGGCCCCCTGTCTTCCTGACTCCACCTCCAGTGTTCGGACCAGGGTGTGGAGTGCAGCCAGACATACTGCTTGCCGTACCTCTGTGTCGGCGATGGCATCGATAGAGAAGCCGACTGCGATGATGTCGCGTGTCTCCTCGGGGCACCCTTACAGCGATAGCTGGGAGAGCCGCAGAATGTCTTGCCATAGCTCCTGCAGTTGCTCCCGTGGTTGCTGGGTGCGGCTTCGCAGTTGGGCATGGTGGGCATGTCGAAGGTACCAGTCGCCGAAACGTAGCTCCAAGGCCGATACCAGTGTGTGGTACTCCAGTCAACGTCACTCTGGCAGAGATTGTAGCATACTGAGTACAGGAACTCTCAGTACAGCAGCGAGGTAGTAAGCCCGCTGTTCGGCTGACCAGACGTTCAGGGTAGTGACTGTTTGAAACTGGCGTTGGTATTCCCGCCATTAAGTCTGGCCATCGTAAGGGGCGGGCTTAATTGAGACCCCCTTCCCCAATGCTGGCTGAACGATACCAATGCTGCAGAGCTGCTGACTATCCTCCGAAGTTGCTGCGTTGGTTACGGCTTGCACTGCTTCCTCACTTTTCTCGGCTGTGAATGTGGTGGTAATGGAACTCCGCTGCTGAATAAATTCCCACCATTCCTTCTTCATTGCAATCATTTCGTTCTCAACACTGTCCATCCTCTCACTGATTCTGTGCGTTCTTTCATTTGCACAGTAAATTTTCTCGTCCACACTGTCAGTTCTTGTATTCACTAACGCCTTCTATTTTCCTGTATACATAATCTATTTTCTTGTCCACATTTTCATTTACAGAGTCTATTTTCCTCTCTACATTTTCAATTACAGCGTCTATANATAATCTATTTTCTTGTCCACATTTTCATTTACAGAGTCTATTTTCCTCTCTACATTTTCAATTACAGCGTCTATTTTCTTATCTACTAATTCTTTACATTAGTTATCTGGCTATTTACATTATCGTTTACAATATCAATTTTATTATTTCCAACTTCTCTCAAGCTATTCGCACCTACGCTTACTTGGCTACTTAATCGCCCATTAATGTTTGCAGTGCTTTCAGTTCTGCAGATGTGTTTCTAGTTAAAATTCACTCCGATAGTTGTACAAAACAGTCTTAAGTAATAAATTTTTCTATCACTAATTACTAGTCCCTTGCCTAACTTGATTAACAATTAAATGCCTTCATCTCACTTCTGAGACCAGTGTTTCATGAACGCCCGTGGAACGTTTCTGAGTTTGTGAGGGATGGAGGTCTTAATAAAAATAAAATAACCAAATTTTATTTCTAATTTATTCACACAGTTATTATTTACAGCATTAAATTATCTGTCTCCACAATTGCTCTTTTTATTTCACAGTGAACACAATATTTAATGTCTATTTCAACTTTAATTAACCCCCTTATTTATGTCTTTGTCACCCTTCTCCATCCCCCCCTCACTATGGGGCCGCATCCTAACGTGAACGTTGTTCCGGTACTGCCAGTGAAGGTTTCCAAGATTCGCCATACTGAATATAACTCCTGTTATTGAGAGTTAAGAGTGCTGTTCACCAAAAAATTAATTTATTTATATATTTTTAGGACGAAATACTGTTTTAACTTGTAGAAATTACTTACAATTACTCTCTCCTCGCACAAGAAAAAAGGACCGCATTTATTTTGCATAATTCCATACCAAAATCACAATTTTAGTGTTTTTGGGACATACAAATAATAAAAAGTAACTCGCTTATCAAAATGAAATAATTCAGACTGAAATAAAATACAGTCAGTTACTACAAGAAATATTAACAATACTTAAAAATTGCTTAAAATAAGCAAAAGTTTGCATATTTTGGTTTGTAGCAGTCTATAATTTTTCGTAAAATAAATTTTGCTGGGCACACCNAAATAAGCAAAAGTTTGCATATTTTGGTTTGTAGCAGTCTATAATTTTTCGTAAAATAAATTTTGCTGGGCACACATTAAAACTAATTAATTCAGTCGCCCTTGATAAATAATCTGTAAATGTTTTTGTTAATTTTAGTTGTACGCCCCAAANTTAAAACTAATTAATTCAGTCGCCCTTGATAAATAATCTGTAAATGTTTTTGTTAATTTTAGTTGTACGCCCCAAAACACTACATGTGATTTTGAGATGCCATGGTGCAAAATAATTGATATAATTTTTTTTTATGCCAGGAAAGAGTACGCGCAAGTAATGTCGACAAGTTGAATGGTATTTCGTGTAAATATAGAATAATTGAATTGAATTAAGACATTTGTCTACAGCTGTATGTTTTCTAACTGGCTACATGCGATGTGGTCGTCTATAATAACAGTCTAGGCGAGCCGTGACGTTTCATGTACGGAGGTGAACANAACTGGCTACATGCGATGTGGTCGTCTATAATAACAGTCTAGGCGAGCCGTGACGTTTCATGTACGGAGGTGAACTACCGAGTCATAAGGCACGGATAGCAAAGTATGACTTTAAACTGTTCAATGCTTTACCATTGTGTCGGAAGATTCCCATTACGTACGCACACATTTCAATTACATACCGGTAATGCTAGACGCTCTTTATCTTAACTGTACCCGTCAACACTTGCCAGTTTACTACCTACCGGAAGAAAAACAGAAAACGAAGGACGCTAACTTAACGTTTCTGGTATAATTTCGTACGTATGAAACATATCGTGTGTAGCTAAAATGTGTCCAAATACAACACACGGTTAATTTTCAATTATATAATCCAGTCACGCACACCCAACTTTTCTGAAACCCTGCTAAAGTTCTACTTCCAAGATGTTCCTACGCCTCGTGCAAACTAAGCTTAACTAACTCTAGAATATTACACCGAAAGGACAGCAAACCGCATTCAGGCACACTCATTTCTTACTAGCCATTCACATATTTTCTTCCTGTTTTAATTTATATTAATTATAAATGAAATATTATAATGAATACATAAAATATAATTGAAAGTTCAGATTAACAAAAAATTAAATACTTATGTTACCAGAAAAATTGTAATGCATGACATTTAGGAAAACAACCAAAGAAATCACGCATGAGGTGATATTCAAAGGTTTGAATTTAAAAAGTGTGAAGAAACCGCGAATATACTTTACCGCCGCTGTGAATAAGTTCGTTGGCAGACTGAGAGCCGATGGCGGTGAAACGAGGTGCGGTGAGAATGAAGCGCCGCTGGAATGCAAGGGCGGGGGAAACGGGAAATCCCCGGCACGATTTCCACTTGCGAAAATCCGGGAGTAACCCGGCTAGGGATTGAACTCNGCGGGGGAAACGGGAAATCCCCGGCACGATTTCCACTTGCGAAAATCCGGGAGTAACCCGGCTAGGGATTGAACTCGGTTCGCCTTGGTGGGAGGCGAGCAGTCTAACCGCCGCTCAGCCACCGCGGCCCCGTCCCAAGTGTAGGCAGCCACGCTCCACAGTGTCTACGAACTGAGTACACAACGTAGAAGGGAACACTACTGAGACGCAAAAAGTGACGGGGTTTTCTGCTTGCCAGGCGTTCGATACTCTTTGACGTCACTNGAAGGGAACACTACTGAGACGCAAAAAGTGACGGGGTTTTCTGCTTGCCAGGCGTTCGATACTCTTTGACGTCACTTTTTTTTTATCTGTTTGCACACGACTTTCAAATGTAAATATTGTATTTGCTGTAGCGTGACTTGGCGTGTGAACAAAATTAAGTTAAAAATCACGTCTAGTGTCAAATACTTACCCAAATATTTGCGCTCCAATATCGATATTGACAGAATAAACTACCAACCGTGTAACAGTAAAACTATTATATTTTTAAGCATGGCGTTATCTGGTAGATATCTGTAGATTTGTATGGATGTGTTTGTATCAGTTGTAGAAAATTGTGCACAAAAATGAGCCAGCACGCAACTTCCGTCGAAAAATAGAAGTTTTATTGACTTTTGCGATTATCCAGGTTGCCGACACTGCTTGTTTGCATGCANTATTTTTAAGCATGGCGTTATCTGGTAGATATCTGTAGATTTGTATGGATGTGTTTGTATCAGTTGTAGAAAATTTTGCACAAAAATGAGCCAGCACACAACTTCCGTCGAAAAATAGAAGTTTTATTGACTTTTGCGATTATCCAGGTTGCCGACACTGCTTGTTTGTATGCAATTTATGACAATGAGCAGAGTGTTTATACCTGATATCGATGACGTGAACAATTCAACTCTCTCGTAATTCTCGCGATAAAGCGGAGATTTTAGGCCAAAGACTTGGGCGGAATGGCTCAAGTAAAATTTATGATTATTTTTGGTATTGTTTACATGAATAAAATCCAATTTATTTGGTCTGTTCATTGTTATCCAGAAAACGTTAACCAGAAACGTATTAATTGAAAAAGAAAGAGTATATGTTGGCTATGAAAGTTGCAGAATTAAGGACTATATATCACTGTCACGATGCTATAAATTCCAGCAATATGGGCATATAGCTGGCAGATGTAGAGAGGCGCAGTCCACATGCTCATGTTGTGGTGAACAGGGCCATGAATTCAAAAACTGCCCTCACAAACAGGAAACAAACTTTAAGGAGATATGTGCCAACTGCCACAAAAAGGGTCAGCAACATGATCACAGAGTGGATTCTCGTGATTGTCCCGCATACCAGAGAGCCCTGTCCGTGGAACTCTCACGAATAGACTATGGAGTCTAATGTCCTAAGGTGTGGGCAGNCCGCATACCAGAGAGCCCTGTCCGTGGAACTCTCACGAATAGACTATGGAGTCTAATGTCCTAAGGTGTGGGCAGTTAAATATGCAACGGTCGGCAGCGGTGGCAGCTGAACTGAACAGGATTGTTCTGGAGCAGGGACTTGATGTTGTAATGTTTCAGGAACCATATGTTCCCTTTGAAGATGTTGTGGGCCTGCGGGGTGATGTATTTACTGTCGGTGTCCGCCCCAGGGCCGGGATATTGAGGGTCAACAAAGACGTGGAAATAATGGTATTAACGAGTGTCTCGGACACACACCATGTATGTGCACAGATAACTAAGGGCACAACACAGTTCTGGGTAGTATCCTCAGATTTCCGGTCCGGGGAGGACGTGCAGACGCACCTTGATCGATGGGAAATCGTCATGGACACACTGAAAGGGAAACCTCTGATTTTAAGTGCTGATGTTAACGCCAAATCAGAGCTGTGGCATTCTCCTGTTGATGACGAAGCTGGAGACACAGTAAGCCAATTCCTCCTGGCAAATGATATGAATGTGGTAAATGAAGAAGGAAATCTTCCGACATTCGTCTCGCAGGGCCATGGCACANGGAAATCTTCCGACATTCGTCTCGCAGGCCCATGGCACACAATCATACCTGGATGTTACTGTAACAAACAGAAAAGCAAACAATACAATCATGGAATGGAAAGTGCAAGAGGAAAGCTCTAGTGACCATCGCCTGATTACATTTAATGTAGTCACCGGTGACAATGGTGGACGGCGTCAGTCGCATCAGATTGATGGGGAGGTCCGATTTGTACACAATATGGCAGACTGGNGGGGAGGTCCGATTTGTGCACAATATGGCAGACTGGGCGGCCTTTGATAGGACCCTGCTGGAAAGGCTTGCTCTAATTGATAGCCAAAACGCAAGTCTAAATGATCGAGTCAGTGAACTCACAAAGATCATTCAAGACACATGTGAAAAGAACCTAAAGAAAACATCTCGAGGACTTCCTAACTTGTCCTGGTGGGACAAGGAACTGGACCAAGAGAGGAAAGTGTTAAGAAAAGACAGGAGGAAGTTACACCAGCTTCGTGGTGAAGAAAGGGATCAATTTTCGCGGATATACAAATTGAAGAAGCAGGCTTATTTCAGCAGAGTTCGCAAGAAAAAGAAAAAATCATGGGAGGACTTCGTAACTCGGGCCGGAAACGAAGATCCGCTTGGTATTGTGTACAAATTGGCATCTAACAAGACCAAGAGAGCAGTGCCACCTCCTTGCATGAAACTTAATGGTAAGTTGCTAACAGATCAAAAAGATTCGNGAAAAAGAAAAAATCATGGGAGGACTTCGTAACTCGGGCCGGAAACGAAGATCCGTTTGGTATTGTGTACAAATTGGCATTTAACAAGACCAAGAGAGCAGTGCCACCTCCTTGCATGAAACTTAATGGTAAGTTGCTAACAGATCAAAAAGATTCGATGGAAGTCCTGCTCCAGGCACTCCTGCCTAATGACTCCATGATGGAAGAGGGGGAGGAGCACACGGCAAAGAGACAGAGTAGGGAAGTAATTCCAGAGGTGCAGGATGCACCAAGCTTCGAAATGGAAGAACTGAAGCAGATCGTCTATAACATGAAGAATGGGAAAGCACCAGGAATGGATGGCATAACAACTGAAATACTAAAAAGGTGCTATTCACGGATTAAGAATATTCTTCTGGACATCTACAATGATTGTCTCCAAGCCGGTGTGTTCCCTTCCCCTTGGAAATTGGGATGCCTAAGAATCCTTAAAAAGGAAAATAAGAGAGAACTAGATGACCCTAAATCGTACAGGCCTTTGACATTGCTTCCGGTGCTAGGCAAAGTATATGAAAAGTTGATCAACAGACGTTTAATAATGGCCTTAGAAGCAGAAGGCACATTAAATGAACACCAGTATGGCTTCAGAAGAGGAACTGGCACTGACTTTGCGCTTCATGATGTAATGGAGAAGATCAGGGGTTCCTCTGCCAAATACACGATGGCAATATATCTGGACATATCTGGAGCGTTCGATAATGCCTGGTGGCCGGAGGTAATGTATCGGTTAAAGAACAATAAATGCCCAGCCAACTTGTACAGGGTGGTCCTGGACTTCTTCCGTGAAAGATGGAGTATTTACTCATCCAGGACAGTACAAGTAAGGAAAGAACTCACGAAGGGATGCCCCCAGGGATCGGTCCTCGGACCTATCCTATGGAACGTCCTCTTCGATGGCTTCTTGGAGTTGGGTCTCCCGGCGGGGTGCACGGTATTTGGATATGCGGATGATGGACTTATCCTAGTCTCGGGAAATTCAAGAAGAGAGCTAGAGATGAAAGCAAGAGAGATAATGTCCAAAACCTGGAACTGGTCGAAAAGCGTGAAATTGGAATTCTCCATAGAGAAGACCAAAACCATGCTAGTTAAAGGCAAACTAAAACGAAATCCGACCGTGTACTTCAGGGGGAGCCCAGTCCAATACGTAAAGGAATATAGGTATCTCGGAGTCATCATGGATGAAAACATGAGCTTCTTGAAGCATATTGAATATGTGTCGCGGAAGGCAGTCACGGTGTTTCAAAAACTCAGGAGAATTGGCAATACCAACTGGGGCCTAAATTATGATACTCTTAGAACCATATACAAGGCAGTTTTCGAAGCCATAATAACATATGGCGCAGTGATGTGGCATCACCGGGCTGCACTTTCGTGGCACAGAAGAATGCTTATAAGTTCTCAAAGAGCGGCACTGCTGACCGTTACCAGTGCATACAAAACTGTGTCAAACGACTCGCTCCCAGTAATAGCAGGGGTCCTTCCAGTGGACTTACTTATAAAATANATGTGTCGCGGAAGGCAGTCATGGTGTTTCAAAAACTCAGGAGAATTGGCAATACCAACTGGGGCCTAAATTATGATACTCTTAGAACCATATACAAGGCAGTTTTCGAAGCCATAATAACATATGGCGCGGTGATGTGGCATCACCGGGCTGCACTTTCGTGGCACAGAAGAATGCTTATAAGTTCTCAAAGAGCAGCACTGCTGACCGTTACCGGTGCATACAAAACTGTGTCAAACGACTCGCTCCCAGTAATAGCAGGGGTCCTTCCAGTGGACTTACTTATAAAATACAGAGGACTCACGGCGGAGAGGGCTCGGGCCGGTGGGCTGTCTAAAGAATATAACGAAACGCTAATGTCTGATATCTTGGAAGAATGGCAAAACACCTGGACTAATTCGGAAAAAGGTCGGCAAACTTTCGAGTTATTGCCTGAATTGAAGCCAGGATGAGCTGTAAGTGGATCATTGTGAACCACTACAGCATGCAATTAACAACTGGACATGGCAACTTCAAGGCGAAGTTGAACAGCCTGCGTCTCGTGCAATCTCAGCTGTGTGATGTATGTGGTGTGGATGACACAGTACACCATGTACTTGAAGACTGTCTCAAGACAGAGGATTTACGAGTTTGGCTTGAGGAACAAACTCGGGAAAAGGGCATTCACTGGAGATTAGAAGATGTGATGACCAATAAAGATCTCCATAAGATATGGAATGAATTCGCTACTCGAATTGGGAAACGACTAGAAGAATTCGACAAATGGTACCAGCAAATTTCTGATGACCCATAAGGGTAATCCAATCACTTGAGGAACCCGGATTGGCGAGGAGGACAGGTTTTTAAATGAGAAAATTGGTTAATCTACCGGTTACTGGTACCAAGAAAGTGAATGGCCCTAATGAACGGACAGAAAAAGTGCAGCGCACTGTTTTACTCTTAGGAGTAGTTACAGTGCGGGAGGTTTGGAGGGTGCGCTGGCCTTCGGGCCTTAAAAACCTGTTCATTGTTATCCAGGATAGTCAACAGTAAATTGAACGAGCTATGGTGGAGTAGACTCAAGTCCATCGAATAGGTAGAATCCTAAACCTGAATGATTCCTTTGCTTCTCCNGACCCATAAGGGTAATCCAATCACTTGAGGAACCCGGATTGGCGAGGAGGACAGGTTTTTAAATGAGAAAATCGGATAATCTACCGGTTACTGGTACCAAGAAAGTGAATGGCCCTAATGAATGGATAGAAAAAGTGCAGCGCACTGTTTTACTCTTAGGAGTAGTTACAGTGCGGGAGGTTTGGAGGGTGCGCTGGCCTTCGGGCCTTAAAAACCTGTTCATTGTTATTCAGGATAGTCAACAGTAAATTTAACGAGCTATGGTGGAGTAGACTCAAGTCCATCGAATAGGTAGAATCCTAAACCTGAATGATTCCTTTGCTTCTCCAATTAATATAATGTTGGTGCTATCAGAACCTAAATTAGACGGTGCATAAAATTTAGAGAAAAGTCTGTTACCCAGAAGCGAAGATGAATACAAGATGAATTTGTAAAACACCTACAAAATCCGCCTGCATATTTCTTATTTAAAAAATTTCGAAAAGATTATTAATAAGCACGTTAAAATCATCGAAAAAGGCAATCTTTCATTATCATTATAAACCCACAGTTTGCGAGAAATTCATACATAAAAGATCACAGTAATTGTTTGGCGCGTTGCATGCCTGTAAGTTGCAGTAACGTAATGGTTTCTACCTTTATGCACGAATTCCTGGCACTGCTGAGAAAAGTTTTTATGAATTGTTTTACCACAAATTGTTGTGATTACAGCATGTTTTATTTCATGGCAACTTATAAATTTTGTGAGTAATATTTGGAACGACGTTAGCACAACATACTGTTACAAGAATTCCTGGGGGAGGGGGGGGGATCTGAGTTCATGAGGGATGAAGGTCTTAATTAAAATAATAGAACTAAATTTGATTTATAATTTATTCAAACAGCTATTATTTACAGCATTAAATTATCTGTCTCAACTATTACTATTTTTATTTAACAGTGAGGGCAATATCTAATGCCTATTTGAACTCTAATTAATATCCTTGTCTCTGTAGGGTTACAGTCAACTAACTCATACTCATCATTAACACACTTTCAATCTATCTGTCTCCATAATTTGTAATGTCTTTCACTCACGCATCCCGTTCAATAGTACAGCCTACAGTAGTAGTCTTCACTGCTCTAATGATCGCACTCGCTATTTCTCCTTCCGCTGGTTACTTCTCTCATCGTACGCTTCACCTCTCGCTCGTCCTCTATCGCCGAAACTCATCCATTCATTAACTGCCGGCTCGGAGACCTCGCGCACCTTTTTATAGCCACTGGCCTTGACCTGGAAGGTTCGCCGCACCCCGAGTCTAGTTGAGAGAAGCGAGGTCAGTAATCCAGAGCATTCTTCAGATACCTCAAAGACACCCGATAGCCGAGGTCGGGAGCGGTACGTACCCTGCTAGGCATAACAGGCACACTTTGTAAACACCCCCTCGTGAAAAAGCCGCCGCGTCACCGGTTGTCGCTGATAGAGCGTGCGCATAAATAAATCATTCAACTGCTCTGTCCTTGACTTCCGCCCGCTCGCGCGGGGCGTGCCAAGGTCGCCGGCGCAGATCAGCGACACGTGACAATAGTAAAGAAAAACTCTATGAGAAATTTACTCCATTTATAAATTATGCCAATGTGTATTAGACCAATGTTGGTGTACACGCAATAGTTAGTGCTTAATAAGAACACTGTAGGTCCCAATTTATCTAGTGGGATGGATGAGCAATACACCAGGAGCAATGAGTGTGGTGTTACGGAATCTTTATCACCAACCTCCCTGCGATTTTCCTTTTCCAAAGAGCATACATTAGTCACAGTGCTCTTAAAGACGACAGACAGAAAAGGAAGAATAAACAGGCACCTTGCTCTTGCTCTCTCTCTCTCTCTCTCTCTCTCTCTCTCTCTCTCTTTCTTTCTTTCTTGCGCCACCCAAATACGACTGCAACCATGACACACAGCGAGATCAAGTAGTGAATTTATCTAAGCTCGAAAGTCACATCTGAATCTCTTGTTTTCTTTCAAGCAGCGAAACTGTAAGGTCTGTTTTTTCATCGTAGCAGGCAGTAGACGCATTCAGTACCTCATACTTTATTAATAAAGATTTTTACTGTTAATTAATTTTGAAAGTGCATACATGTAATGTTCATCACTGTTGCTGCTCAATGTTGTCGCCGATAAAGTTAACATCTTGATTTCAAAATCATCTTTATGGCGAAAGCTTGTCAATGTACTGTCAAAGTAACGAAATTTAAGTACGGCATTAAAATAATGAATTTACGCTTTCTGGAGAATAACCCTTTCAGACCCAGTTTAATTTACGTTTTCTGGTGTTGCAAAAAAAAAAATGTTATGATGCTTGCTGTACTCAAGCCGATCCAACGCTTGTTTCGTTGCCACAGCCTATGAGCTGAAGGCTACAGAAATATGGACCAATTAAGACGGTTTGAGAATAATTTACCTACAGTTAAGATTAGTTGTCACTGAGCTTCGCAATGTGCAGTACAGACCAAAAATTACTTATACGTGCGAATGTAGACAACTATGTGCACTGGGTCCGAGTGGGATAAACAGGATAAACACATAACCACGAAATATGGGACCTTACATCTCCAGCAAAAAGGTAAGGCACAAACGTTTTTCAGTTTCTCTCATCACAGCATTGCGTCATTGCTCCACGTATACCTTACTTTACTACCATAGCTCACTCACAGATGTACTACTCACTCACATATTTACTAAGTTAGCCACACAGGGAAAAAAATTATCATAGAAAAAAAATGACAAAACACACGTAGCTGTGGTTACGGCATCAATTAACCCACGCACTAATCTTCCATCCAAACCATCAAAATAAATTTTTGACGAGATATTTTGAAAACTAATACGGAGATCATGACACACTTCTATACTGGCACTTACAAATGCCAATAAAAGCTGCTAGATTTATAATTAACTGAACTTCTTTGCATCTCCCTCGTTATATATTTCACTTTATTTTAACTTGCACACTCGCAGGATAAAAAATTGTTTGCATTTCCAGGTAGATTTTTTTTTTCAGACTCTAAATGTTCTTGATGGCTAGGTTAGTGAAGTAAAATGAAGGAAAAATTACTTCTGAATGAAACATGTGTATGCAATTTGCTTACGTTTAGTCATCTGCTATTGTGTATAATTGTTAGTATTCTGGTGCAGTTATGTTATTGGAATACGCATTAAAGTTTTATAAGCAAAAGTAATTGGCTCGTAAGGAAAGCGTTAGGCGAAAATTACTTTGCTCTTAGATGCTTTCAAAACGGTGTGCCCGGATAGATTTTCACGAAACCACAGTTAAGTATGCTGTCGAAATGGGGGAGGGGGAGGGGGCGTTTTCGGTACAGTCCTAAAGCAATTGGCAATGCAACGATTATAATGTCTTGAGTTTGTAGTAAGGCCTATGGTCGGATATTAATTTGTTGGTTAATTATACATTGTAGCATCCAGAATGTTTTTAGGAATTTTAATATTTATGAAAATATTATTAGGAATATGATGAGTACCGAAGCAAATTTGGGTTAACACTTATAACGGGGAAAATAATTTTAGAAACACTGTACATGGAAAAATACCCGACAATCTTTTAAGAAAATAATGGTGTCGAACATAAAATTTCGATTTCAGCATAGTATCGCCTTCCCACATAGCATTCGGTTATATTTGTTATGGAATTAAAGCCTCGGCGCTGATTGGGCAGGGAATCACACCAATAGCAGCACTGAAAGGTTGAGAAAAAAAACGAAGCATCTTGTATTTTATACACACCAATTTGAAAGTGCTCTCACCGCGCCCTTTATCGGGATGAATTTTATTTCCAAGAGCTCGTTTAAAAACAAATTGAAATCTCAGGGGCAGAAACAAAGTTGCAATTAAAAGACAAGACAAATGTCCACTACAAACATTCAGATTAATATTTTATTTGCAGAATTTCCATTATGTCAACGTACGCTATATATTATTTTTTTATTGCCGCCACATAGATGTAAAGTACAGAAGGAAGAGCTTCTTATACATATGGACAACAAGAAAAAATGTCAGTATGGAAATTTGTATGATAATTGATACATTATTGAAAGGAACAAAATTATCCCCAAGCTTTCAAATCTTCCAATAGAAGTCCAACAAACCAAAATAATGCACAGTACTATTCAAGAGATAGCATGCAGCAGAAGCATTAGAATCAAATATAAAAGTTTAGTCTCTTTTTAAATACTATATTTCTAAGTATTCTATTTAAATTCTGTGACCTCACATAAATTTCCCCAGATTTTTCCAGAAATGTAAAATTCCCATACTGTTCTAGGTTTTCCAAGGTTTTTCTGGTCCTAGCCACATTTTTTACAGTTTCTTTTTAACTTTTGAGTTTAGCAAATAGCTCATTCTACACAATTCTGCTATGTGGATGATATAAAATTTTTTTTTACATATATTGAGAAAAAAATTCCGCTGATAACATAAAGAAAAAGGTAAATCCATAATCCAGCAGGTGAGAGAAAATGGCCATGTAGCAAAGTCGCTGTGTTTTGCTCATATTGTATTTGACCAAACACACTCGTGTTCGTGTATACTATCGTTTAGACGTACGTAGATGTGGTCTGACGGCAGAAAGAAAGCAACGTTTCAGATCCGTAACCGAAGCGCCAGAACAGATCCTGCACACGAAGTACGTACTAAACAGTTTCAACATGCAAGTAGGACGTTTACAGCCGAGTGAGGTAGGTTGTGTCGGCTGCTGTGTGCTTCGTGGCGAGCGTTTATCGGGATTGCCCGCCTGGAGGCGGCTTTATCTTATCTCTGCCGGCTTGACATACGAACCTGCAGTTAAAAACTTCTACGCCTTCAGTAACAACAGGTAGAAGTCCCACGATTTCAGCAACACGTAATGGCGTAGGGTACGCCCTGAAGATAAATATTCCACAGATGTGATTTTAATAAGTTTACGGTTTTGAATATGGATGCAATTTTAATTACCATAAAAATCGCTTTCAATAGCCATTTTCACGGTATAAACCTTGTTACTGTTTCTTTTAACAGTAACTCAATTTGATCGAAAACATTTTGCTGGCTGCTCTTCTCAAAGAGGCCCTATGTGAAGGCCATGTTTTGTCCATAGAGCACACGCCTGCAGTCTATTCGCGGTTTCTCCACACTTTTTGAATCGAACCTGTGAAAAATCACATGCCATTTATGACGTGGTTGGTTGTTTCCTGATTGTTACGTATTACAAGCGTTTTAAACATGTGTTAGCATTACAGTACATTACTTTTAGCTGAAATGAAATTCTATTCATATTTTATCTATAAATTACAGTATTTCAATTATAATTAATATGAATTAAAATAGTGNAATTTAAGTACGGCATTAAAATAATGAATTTACGCTTTCTGGAGAATAACCCTTTCAGACCCAGTTTAATTTACGGTTTCTGGTGTTGCAAACAAAACAAAATGTTATGATGCTTGCTGTACTCAAGCCGATCCAACGCTTGTTTCGTTGCCACAGCCTATGAGCTGAAGGCTACAGAAATATGGACCAATTAAGACGGTTTGAGAATAATTTACCTACAGTTAAGATTACTTGTCACTGAGCTTCGCAATGTGCAGTACAGACCAAAAATTACTTATACGTGCGAATGTAGACAACTATGTGCACTGGGTCCGAGTGGGATAAACAGGATAAACACATAACCACGAAATATGGGACCTTACATCTCCAGCAAAAAGGTAAGGCACAAACGTTTTTCAGTTTCTCTCATCACAGCATTGCGTCATTGCTCCACGTATACCTTACTTTACTACCATAGCTCACTCACAGATGTACTACTCACTCACATATTTACTAAGTTAGCCACACAGGGAAAAAAATTATCATAGAAAAAAAATGACAAAACACACGTAGCTGTGGTTACGGCATCAATTAACCCACGCACTAATCTTCCATCCAAACCATCAAAATAAATTTTTGACGAGATATTTTGAAAACTAATACGGAGATCATGACACACTTCTATACTGGCACTTACAAATGCCAATAAATGCTGCTAGATTTATAATTAACTGAACTTCTTTGCATCTCCCTCGTTATATATTTCACTTTATTTTAACTTGCACACTCGCAGGATAAAAAATTGTTTGCATTTCCAGGTAGATTTTTTTTTTCAGACTCTAAATGTTCTTGATGGCTAGGTTAGTGAAGTAAAATGAAGGAAAAATTACTTCTGAATGAAACATGTGTATGCAATTTGCTTACGTTTAGTCATCTGCTATTGTGTATAATTGTTAGTATTCTGGTGCAGTTATGTTATTGGAATACGCATTAAAGTTTTATAAGCAAAAGTAATTGGCTCGTAAGGAAAGCGTTAGGCGAAAATTACTTTGCTCTTAGATGCTTTCAAAACGGTGTGCCCGGATAGATTTTCACGAAACCACAGTTAAGTATGCTGTCGAAATGGGGGAGGGGGAGGGGGCGTTTTCGGTACAGTCCTAAAGCAATTGGCAATGCAACGATTATAATGTCTTGAGTTTGTAGTAAGGCCTATGGTCGGATATTAATTTGTTGGTTAATTATACATTGTAGCATCCAGAATGTTTTTAGGAATTTTAATATTTATGAAAATATTATTAGGAATATGATGAGTACCGAAGCAAATTTGGGTTAACACTTATAACGGGGAAAATAATTTTAGAAACACTGTACATGGAAAAATACCCGACAATCTTTTAAGAAAATAATGGTGTCGAACATAAAATTTCGATTTCAGCATAGTATCGCCTTCCCACATAGCATTCGGTTATATTTGTTATGGAATTAGAGCCTCGGCGCTGATTGGGCAGGGAATCACACCAATAGCAGCACTGAAAGGTTGAGAAAAAAAACGAAGCATCTTGTATTTTATACACACCAATTTGAAAGTGCTCTCACCGCGCCCTTTATCGGGATGAATTTTATTTCCAAGAGCTCGTTTAAAAACAAATTGAAATCGTGAATAAATGTTGAGGTTATCGGCTTTTTTTTTTTGAGAAAAAAATTCCGCTGATAACATAAAGAAAAAGGTAAATCCATAATCCAGCAGGTGAGAGAAAATGGCCATGTAGCAAAGTCGCTGTGTTTTGCTCATATTGTATTTGACCAAACACACTCGTGTTCGTGTATACTATCGTGTAGACGTACGTAGATGTGGTCTGACGGCAGAAAGAAAGCAACGTTTCAGATCCGTAACCGAAGCGCCAGAACAGATCCTGCACACGAAGTACGTACTAAACAGTTTCAACATGCAAGTAGGACGTTTACAGCCGAGTGAGGTAGGTTGTGTCGGCTGCTGTGTGCTTCGTGGCGAGCGTTTATCGGGATTGCCCGCCTGGAGGCGGCTTTATCTTATCTCTGCCGGCTTGACATACGAACCTGCAGTTAAAAACTTCTACGCCTTCAGTAACAACAGGTAGAAGTCCCACGATTTCAGCAACACGTAATGGCGTAGGGTACGCCCTGAAGATAAATATTCCACAGATGTGATTTTAATAAGTTTACGGTTTTGAATATGGATGCAATTTTAATTACCATAAAAATCGCTTTCAATAGCCATTTTCACGGTATAAACCTTGTTACTGTTTCTTTTAACAGTAACTCAATTTGATCGAAAACATTTTGCTGGCTGCTCTTCTCAAAGAGGCCCTATGTGAAGGCCATGTTTTGTGCATAGAGCACACGCCTACAGTCTATTCGCGGTTTCTCCACACTTTTTGAATCGAACCTGTGAAAAATCACATACCATTTATGACGTGGTTGGTTGTTTCCTGATTGTTACGTATTACAAGCGTTTTAAACATGTGTTAGCATTACAGTACCTTACTTTTAACTGAAATGAAATTCTATTCATATTTTATCTATAAATTACAGTATTTCAATTATAATTAATATGAATTAAAATAGTGNCTGAAATGAAATTCTATTCATATTTTATCTATAAATTACAGTATTTCAATTATAATTAATATGAATTAAAATAGTGGAAAAATAGGTGTGTTGGTTTATGCCTGGTAATAAATAATAGTTATTTTGCAAAATATGATTACACTGAGTGTGCATGAATGCGGTGTGTTGTCCCTTTGATGTAATTTTCTAGACTCGGTTAAGCTTTGTTAGCATAAGGCGGAGGAGTATCCTGGAAGTATAACTTCAGCAGGACTTCAGAAAAGTTGGAAGTAACCGTGAATAGACTATATTCTCCTGTCTAGGTCAGAATTTCGTCCTACACACTTGCGCTGCTCGAATTAATAAATGCAAAGAAGAGAGATAAAAAGAACTCAGGGAGAGAACATAGTTATATTTAGAAAAGCAGATTTAGAAGATTGCAGACCAAGGCCGACTGTAGATGCGCAAAATTCACAAACAAGTTTTTTTTAACATATACACGTAAGTTAACTATAGTTTACTAAGAAGTTGTTATTACGTGAAATATGTCTGACCATTACTCTTTCTAAAAGCTGCTGGCAGTACACTACAAGATAGACCCCGGAATCGTTTAAGATAGTTGTCAAAAATTGCATGTCTTCATGTGTTTCGTACTATTTTAAGGACGCTGGTCACTAGAAATTGTGATTTTTTTAAGGTGAAATTTGAGTGATACCGTTATCATGCCCAGAGCCTTGCCCACTCAAAATCAGTATTATATTTCTATCAGGATAAACATTAAATGAATGTTATATACTGCGGTACAATACTTATTTCCATGTACGGTAGTGCCTTAACCGAAGCACATTTATTTATAGTTTTTTTTTTCAGAATAGGAATGGCGGAGGCCTACATGATGCGAAGGAGGGAAATAAAGCCAATATTTTTGCGACCATTATTCTGCATGTATTAAAGATTTTTNAGGCCTACATGATGCGAAGGAGGGAAATAAAGCCAATATTTTTGCGACCATTATTCTGCATGTATTAAAGATTTTCACATCTCAACGCGACAAAATTAGCAGTACGATATAACTTACTTCAAATTTACACAAATACCTTTACTGAAGGAATGTCTTAGTTCTTTACTTAACCACAAAATGCAGCAAATTAACAGTTCCCATGTGGAAATGCAGTTCACTGAAGGAATTTCCACTTTCTTGTCTCATTTCTCGCTACGAAGTCATCTGTTACCTCAGCCAGATCTAATGCAATAGCAGCCTCCTTAGCTGTCCCATAATTGGACGCAAGTACGTCTTAAGTCTTAACACAAGAGAAATTCATCTCTCTCAATGTCACTCATCGCCACATTCATGTGTTTATTGGTTGTAACAACCTACTTCTTTATGGAAGCAGTAATTTTAAAACCTGGCGCGCCTCATTTCTGTCAATTATTTATCGCATGAAAATAATTTTTAAATAAACAAGAAAACTGATTTATTTGCACTTAATGAAATGGGCTTAACAATATATATCCGAATAACAAAAACAAATTGGAGTACTGTTAATTTTTTTTATTTAAGCCTTGTTACTGCCGCGAGTTTTAGCCCAACCTCCGCAAGAGTACTAAATTTAACTGAATGTGTTTCATTAAGAATTACTAAAATAATCTACGTGTAATCGAAAGGCACTAGCTCTCTTTCTGCTCTGCAGGGATTGCATCCGTGACCGTGTGATACCTATCATTAGTAACGGAAAAAGGAGCGGAATAACCTAACGTGGGTGTGACCTTGTGGTGCCTGTCGTGAGTCGTGAGCTACCCACCCGCGACGGCGCGACAGTGCTGCTCCCTAGCTAAGTTGACCGCGTAGTCTACCGGCCGAGGTGTTAACTATTTGTGATCTCGCCTGCAGCGCGCGCTCGGGTGATGAACTAAAAACGGGTTTGTTTCGCCGAGCAGACGTACGACAGGTTTCTATATGAAAAAGAATTTGGAAACAAGCGTTGTTTCAGTTATATTACTAACAAATTTTGAATGAAAACTAAANGTTTCTATATGAAAAAGAATTTGGAAACAAGCGTTGTTTCAGTTATATTACTAACAAATTTTGAATGAAAACTAAAATGGAAAGTCATTATTTAGCGGCTACTGTCAGCCTGTTGTTTCTCACGAATTCACCAACCAACCCTTGTCCACCTTTCTCCCATTATGAGCATGATTCACCGGATTTGACTAACGCACATACTAAAATAAATAAATAATACAATACCGTAGGGCATACGATAAGGATCAAGATATAACTAAATTTTTGCGATAATAATGATTGTTTCNTTCACCAACCAACCCTTGTCCACCTTTCTCCCATTATGAGCATGATTCACCGGATTTGACTAACGCACATACTAAAATAAATAAATAATACAATACCGTAGGGCATACGATAAGGATCAAGATATAACTAAATTTTTGCGATAATAATGATTGTTTCGTTGAGGTGTCATGAACGAGACCTACACATACTAAGTTTGTCAATAATAATTATGTAACCTTTTGTATTTCTTTTTGCAAGGCGACAGCCGTGTTAATCAGTATTATCTTAATTAACCTTGGTTCAAAAAGAAAACCCAGTTATTTTTAACATATTATTTCACAACTGCGTATAACAAGCCGTGTATATGAGATATTCTGACATTTTAATTTCTAATGCAGGCGCATTGGGCAACAGCCAATCAGAGCAGAATAGAGAAATTTNATGAGATATTCTGACATTTTAATTTCTAATGCAGGCGCATTGGGCAACAGCCAATCAGAGCAGAATAGAGAAATTTCAACGAAGTTGTTTATTTAAAATGAGAGAAACGTGTAGTTACATATGGTGCAGAAACGATATACGTGCGGCAGTATCTGCCGCACAGGGCCTCGCAGCTAGGAAAAACCTAGCGCCCGGAAAATATATTTATTTAATAAAAACATTTAAATATTTAGCATTCGTTTGGTTGTCAGATTTCACGATAAACTGTATATATTTTAATATGTTTACTTATAAAATGTAAGATATTTTAATAAAATGTTAAGGATGTCGGAAGCCAAGAAATTAATAATTTCATATTTGTACCAAACATTATTCGACTCGTGCGTATTGTCTGTAATAACTTCTTCCTCGAATAAAACAATTTGACACAATATATTACTTGAATATTTTCATGTCAAATACAAAATCTTCTGTTTTGTTGCAGTCTCAATGACAAATACTAATTAAATTTTACAGATGAAAAAATGTACGTAGTACAGTAATGCCATGGGCTACCGCGTGACACATGTGTAAACACCAAATATCAAGCCATGTACATGAAAAATCAAAATTAAATATAAATAAATGTTTGCATAATTTTTAATATATTTTTTTTAATGTATGAACTATTATTTGGTTATTAAATATATATCAAGCCGTAGGCCACGGCATAAGTTTACTTTGTAAAATTTTTAATCTGTACAACTAGTATCTGGCTAGTATTTTTTATTACGGCTGCAACAAAACAGAACAAATTAGTATTTGACATCAAACTATTAAAAAAATATACAGTATAAAATCTTTTTATTCGAGGAAGATGCCATCACATACAACGCGTGGGGGAGTAAATAGTTTAGAAGGGAAGGAACTAGCTAACGTTATTTTTAAGTCATCTTCGATCCCCTAGCATGCCATTTTAGCTGCAGGATGCTGGTTGTGCATCAATGAAATATAATTATTTTTGGTGGCTGTAATTCCAACATCTCTCGTCGCATCCATTCAACTCTTGCGCGATTCTACTTATCATGTGCAGTGTACCATTTCTGATGTTTATCGTCACAGGTACAGCGTCGCCGGCCTATGTAATCGTCCCACGGAACCTCAAACCTGAATTACATGGCACGGTGTACATATCTTGGTTTTGTACCGGGATCCGAACCTCGGACGAGAGTACGTACGGCCCTGGAAGATAGGGCGTGTATGTGTGGATTTTTGCCTTGGTTATCGCATCTTTGAAGCCTGCTGGCTCGTCTACGTTTAATATTTCCACGTCCATATTTGTTGACCGACAGTCCCAATCTAAGGAAACGCATGTTTGCAGGTGTTAACACGCTGGATGTTCGCCTTCAGGTTTGGTACCGTAAGCTACTTTTATTACCTTAGTACTCGTTCCCTTAAATTTCAGACCCATCTTTGCGTAAATGTAGGCGAACTGTTATTTCCTCACCTCGGAAATTAATCAAACTACTGTTTTGGTCTACTATAGAGACGGCCACTTCCTATACACTCTCCGTGACGACAGAGATGTAAATTGACGTCTTCGATACACCCACCAGCTTACAGCCTGGTGGTACCAACGCGGAAAATTCATGTAGTGTTTGGCTGGGCTTACCATTGAGGTATGATCCTGTAACCAAATTACAGTTTATTCTTATAATGGTAAAGGGGGAAATGTTTACTGACAGGGTGGATTCATGCATTTTCTTTGCTTCATACTTTTTGTTCCTAAGTCCGAGCATTGTAGCAAGTGTGTCGCTTTTCGCGAAGTCTATCTGAGCAGTACAATAAATCTCTCTGTGCAGCGCATTTGCGTTACCTCGTAGCACAAACATCACTCCCGGCTCCAGTACTCATGCAATTGCGTTCATCTATGTTCGGTACAGAGAAGGAGGTCTGGACATCTATGAGCGCAGCGGATCATCCCACCCAGGTTCAGCAGAGGGAAGTCCACAGAGCGCAATTCCGAGCTATTGCCTGACATTATCAGGGTTACGAACATGACTGATGCTTACAAGTAGTGCGTCCCCATTAAGTATAGTCTTTATTTGTTTGTCATTTGTGTATCTACCTTGAAAGGAAGTGCAGGCATAAGTGACGGTAGTTCCATTCTCGTGGCAATTGCTCTGCTTCGTAGTCATAGCGTAATCTGNAAGGAAGTGCAGGCATAAGTGACGGTAGTTCCATTCTCGTGGCAATTGCTCTGCTTCGTAGTCATAGCGTAATCTTAAGCCTCTCAAATACTTTTTCAGTTCTGGTTGCGCCCTTAAATTACTGTAGTTGTCAAAGTATTCTGCCATATCCCCATACTTTTTATACACTGTCCAATGAGTCCCCGGCCCATGNAAGGAAGTGCAGGCATAAGTGACGGTAGTTCCATTCTCGTGGCAATTGCTCTGCTTCGTAGTCATAGCGTAATCTGAAGCCTCTCAAATACTTTTTCAGTTCTGGTTGCGCCCTTANAAGGAAGTGCAGGCATAAGTGACGGTAGTTCCATTCTCGTGGCAATTGCTCTGCTTCGTAGTCATAGCGTAATCTGAAGCCTCTCAAATACTTTTTCAGTTCTGGTTGCGCCCTTAATTACTGTAGTTGTCAAAGTATTCTGCCATATCCCCATACTTTTTATACACTGTCCAATGAGTCCCCGGCCCATGACAGGTATTTAGGTTTACTATACCACACTCCACTCATCTCGGACTGTGCGGTAGGCCATTACGCATGAGCACGCCTTGGAAATTGGTTATTTTTAATTGCGGACAAACTTTTGTATCTCTATGTTTGTGAGTGGGAGACTGGGCTGTGACTTTAAGACTGCCTCTTTCGTTTGTTCTTTCGTTTTCTCTTTCCCCAACCACCACCTATGTGGTACGGTCAAACAATTTTTTACCTCTAGCGAGCGCTTCCATATGGCTATTGAGTCGAATCGCTTCGGCCAACTGCTTATTTTATTCCTTAGCCATGTTCATCGCCCTTGCTATAATACTTGTACCTCCGATAACGCTGCCGAGGACACAGGGTGCTGGCAGAACGAAGGGCAAGATGCCTCCTCGCTACCCTACTACTAATTTGCGAGGTTTCCTCTGTGTCTTCCCAGTTTTTCCTTCCTTCCAAACTACAAACATATTCCCTTCTTGACTTTAGTTTTCATAATCTTGGACACGCCCCAGGCAGCTAGACGTTCGCCGAGTTTGGACTTGGGCGACCTAACTATCGACTTGGCTTTTTTGGCGAGAATAGTGTCGGCTGCATGCCTATCTTCCAACTTGCTACTGGTCACATAGGCGATGTCATGTTCCTTGCCCGCCTCGTCCAACGAATTGACAGGGACATCGCCATACTTCAATCGACATGCTAGACATGTGCCATACCTGCAGTATTTGTAGCCAGGAATGTGTGCTCGAAAGGAAGGTTGTTGATCAGTATATTCACCAGTTCATGTCCACGCTTGGTCTTACTCCCAAGGCGCATTATGACATACTAACACAACTTGGTCGCCAAGTCTACTTTATATGTTAATTTTGTGGTGTGTGGCCATCCAAGTCACCTGACCTCGGGCACACGCACGCGGGGCAACTACCTCACAAAGTCTCGAATGTGGTTGTGATGCCATAAGTACCGGTGGTTTACCGGTTCACATATCAGTTCAATGGAGATTCTGCCACAGACCACCATGCTTCTTGTTCGCATCACTACTGATTACAAAACTATCTCCTGCAAATCACTTCAAGGGAAGTTGCTGCCAAACGCCATACGAGGTATCGTAGCAGGACCAAGCAAAAGTAGAAAGACATGTGTGATTTTGAGCTTGTTGGAGGAACCCAATGGTCTTAGGTTCGAGAGCGTTTACCTATACTCTAAATCGCTACAACAGTCAGAGTACCTACGACTAGCGCAAGTACTTCAAGCTGTAGATGCCTACGCTATTTTCCGTGCAGCAACAATAAAGAAGTTGTGCTGCCAAATGATACTTAGTCAAACTTTGTGTTTGTTTTCGACGATGTGGCATGTGAGAAGCAGTCAACCATGCAGTAGTATTTCAGCATGGGCCGCCATGTAGTGGTGGATTCGATTTACCTATTTCAAACTTTTTCACGCATGCCTAAACGACTCCTGCGCGACAATGTTAATTTCCTCGTTCTGTTCCGCATGGATGACGTGAATTTGCGACATATTTACTTCAATCATGTTAATACTGATATGCCACTTGATGTGTTTAAACGTATGTGCCCATGTTGCTGACGAGAACCTCACAGTTTCCTTGTAATAGCTAAGGATATCTTGCTTCATAGGGCTAGGTACCTAAGGGGATTCGATCAGTTCATTAGCCTACATCAGTAAACAATGAGCTACACTGTATCTAAGTTCGGCCATAGTGGCCTGAAGCATGCGTTGGATAGTTGTGTTTCATCTATGGACGGTGATAAATTCCGTTTCGGAGGAAAACGAGCAAAGAATGTTAGAGGGCCGAAACATGACAGTGATGCGGTTAATGTGTTCTTTGTTCGCAGTGTCACTTCAGAGGTGTTGCAACCATGGTCGGTACTGCAGGCATCGAGCACTAAGCCTGAGGCTTACTTTCGCACACTGACGACTGGAATAAACCAGCTCACCATTTTAGAGTCAGATACGGAACTGAAAGCATTGACGGAGAGTCTGGCCTTAGACAGAAAGCTCACGATTGTATGATCACCTCATCTGGTTGGCTCCATTGTGGGCTAAATTCGATGGTCAAGTTAGCACATAACTGAGGCAGTGAGCAAACTCTCTGCTTTCGGTGGTCGGCTCGAGTCTATGGAAGACAGGTTGTTAACCAGGATTGTACGTGCCTTGTCCGATACGAATTCTGAAGAGTGATGGCTTCATTGCAAGCATACTCGGGACACTATAACCGCAGGTCTGAAGTATATTTCACGAACCTACTCAGACCAACAGAAGACACTGTCACAGGCCCAATCCGACCAGTGCAACGAGGTCGCATCTAAATGCTACTGTGTGTGTTATATATATATATAATATACATCCTGTTCGCTGTTTTAGTATAATGACTGCTTCTGCCGAAAATTTATATCATGTAATTAAAAGTGTGCGACATAAGTATTTACTTGCTAAGCATGCACACATGGAGCATGATGCTACTTTGGAAGAGGCGTTCCGGCCGATCGCATCGTGGCTAGATAATTTACAACGAAAAACTGTTCCCCATGCTGCTGAAATGACGAAAGAACCACACATCGAACCCAGGACCGGGAGGATGCACAAGTTACTTCCGGACGATACTGCATCTGATGAAGATGATGATTTACCCTTAACCCCATGGAAACGTAAAAAAGACAAACATAATTTGAGCAACACAACCATTCCCAAGTACATGATATTGTACACAGCGAGGTTTAATGATGGAACGAAATAATAAATTGTTCTTGGGGAACAGGCAACATTTTTTCTGCCTAACGATTTTATACAGATTGGTGACGAAGCTATGTGTGCATCTCCAGGCCTCTATGAGCTTTTATTTAAGCATGAGCCTAGGCAGTACTCATGCGAGGTGCTTCGCCAATACAAACACTTACTTACCCTTACGAGTGCGCATTTGGCCGACAATGACTCTTCCAACTATGTCTATCAGGGCGAGAAACACCCTAAGTTCGCCATTATTGCTGATCATTTTCTGGATGTTTCCTTAGCTACCGACTCGGGTCTGACATCGAAACTGGATTGAAGCAATCGACTTGAGTATGTTTATCGGAATGATGCTAATGAGTTCGTATCATGTCTACAACTGCTAGTCGCATCTCAGCAGACTGGCGATAATTCCCACATGAACGAGATTGTGAATATTTTTGAAGAACTGCATGAAGGTGGGTACATTTACTAAAAAAAAAATCTAATTTGCAGACGCTGACGAGCTATACAGGCTTGCACATCGTAATTATCCAAGGAGGAAAATACTAGTATTTGGGCTGAAAGATGTATACCAATCCGACCTAGTTGAAATGATACAGTATAAATTTGCTAATAAGGGCTTCAGATATGTGTTGGAAGTCATATATAGTTACAGCAAGTATGCGTGGGCTGTCTTACTTTGTCAGAAATGTGGGCATGATGATAGCAATGCAATGAAGAATGTTTTGCAAGGCAGAAGAGCCCCTAAGCATTTACAGACTGACATTGGGCGAGAATTCTTCAATCCTATGTTTCGGGTGCTGATGATGCAGCATGATGTGGCACAGTATAGTACCCATAGCAGTATAAAGGCATCCATTGTGGAATAGTTTAATCATACTTTGAAGACTCTAATGTGGTGAGAATTTTCGTCTCGGGAATTTACAAGTGGCTGGACATGTTGCCTCATCTGTTGATGTCCTACAATCACAAAGTACATCGTACTATATATATGAGGCCAGTGTACATTAAGGGTAATTCTTTGCTGCAAACAGTGTACAAGGTCGAGATGAGGGTAGACACTCTGAAGCCAAGAGCATGCATCGGTGACTGTTCGCATTTTGCGAGACAAGGGCATGTTTGCCAAAGTTTATGAACATAATTGGAGCACTGAAATAAACAGGGTTGTCAAGATTCGACATTACGAACCAAGGACCCATTATCTTGAAGACTTGGACAGCACCTTTCTCCATGGATCTTTTTACATTCATGAGATACAGCTTACAAGAATTTCCTACATCTATTTGTTTGAAAAAGTTCTTCGGTGGTTGGGCGATCGACTACTTGTTAAGTGGTTTGGCTTAGATTCCCGATACATTTGGATACACCACTCTGCTATTATCGATGGGTATTTGGACACTGCATTACAAGAGAGAAGGAAAGAGAGAGATCGCTGTTCTGAATGTATTTTATATACCCTACTGTTTTTAAAGAAAGTATTTGAATACAGGTTATTTATAATTATTCGGCGTGTTTTTCGTAGTTGTCATTTCCTGTACTTGTAGTCAGACAAGTGCATGTACGGACTGGGATGTGAATGTATGTGCAGTCTGGTGTGGGGGAAGGTTCCCTTCTCATGCCTCATGACAGGGGGGATGAAAATATTCCTGCTCTGGTAGTAAATACTTACGTGTGCCCCTTAGGATTTTTTTCAATTTGGAAAGCTGGTGCTTTTGTGTTTGATAAATATGTGTATTGGGGCAATGCAGTAGCTGCGTATATCTCTGGAATTTTTTTTGTGAAGTGAGTGGCTTTGTGTGTGTTTCGACGATGTGGAGGAGCATCGCCCTGGTCGTGCTTTTGTGTTTGCGAGAGATGAATATACGTTTTGGTAGCGGCGGCAGTGGGTGCTATTGTGGCTGCATGTTTGTGTCTAGAATTTGTGAGGTCCGCCGTCTACTTGCCATACTACCTTGGTAAGAAGTGAAGATGTTCATCTGTATTAATAGTTGAGCATTCCCTTGTATTCTGTGATCTCGGCTGGGGTACATAGCTGGCTTCTTGGCTTTAACTCATTGCTTTCGCAGAAAGCTTTACCAAAGTTTCAGAACTGGGGGAACGTTGTCTATGGAGTTTTTTTTTATTTGCTTGGGGTCTGTGGCATACTTAATGTCATGTGTATGTTTTAATCCCATGGCAAGTTATTACAGTGCTGTTATGAATATGGCTCTTGAACAGCTTGCTTGCGCAATGTGATGTATAGGACCGTGTGCACGGGGCCGGCTTCGCTCCGTACTGCATTATATGCACAGACAAGTTGAACATACAGAAGTGCACGTGCTCGAATGCACAGACAAGTTGGAGATACTTGTACATTGCTGCGCAATTGGCTCTGTATGGATGCATATAACTTTTATATAGAGATGCGACCTGCACAAATTTTTGTGCGCATAAATTTTATTTTCTGATTAATAGAATGATGATATTTTTTCATATATACAATTTTTTCCTTTAAAGTCGTGGCCTGTATGTGTGTGTATGTATGGATGCATGCATGTTATATGTGAATGTAGTTTTTTAATTAGTTCCCAGCACTTGAGCAGACCAGACTAGGCATAGTACAAGTGCTATTAGTTATATATATAACTTTAACATATATAAAAAGTGTGTGCATGCACGCATGATACCTGCAGTTTTTTAATGTGTATTCCTCATTAACCATCTTATTTTTTTCGCGATGACAAGTTTATTATCTGGGAAGTGCGTAGCCCGTTGCGAGTATTTACTTTATTTCTTCCTCTAACAATGCAATGGCGATTTATATATATATTATATATATATATATTTATTTAAAGTCGGGGCCTTTTTTTCCCGAATGTCGGGATGGTAATAACTATATATGTATTCTTCATTAAACATCCTCCTTTCGTAGATGTCGCAGTAGTATTAAGGTCAAGATGATCAACTGCCGACCCAAGAGGTGCTGGAATTATATCATGCACTCCTCCTGCATTTTTGGAGTTCCGAAAAAACAACAAACTAAAAAAAAAACATTCCAGTGCTCCTAGCGACCTCTGTTTGAACTAAACTCCCGATGCTTGCGTGCCCCTGCGGGCGACGTGATTACCAACACACGCAAAATGACCACACCGATACCAGCATTCCTAGCTGCAAGCAGTAGAACTTAGCACATACTAGTGGCGGGTGCGAGAATTAAAGATGGCCACCTGCAGCAGACGACTGGTGGCAGGTGCGGGAATTAAAGATGGAGGGCGAAGGGGTGGGAGACAAGAGGGCAAGAGAGAATAGAGGAGACCAGAAGGAATGAGAAAACCAAGGGATAGAGCGGACGAGAGAGAACGGGCATGGGAGAGGGGGAGGGAGAGAGAGAGAGAGAGAGAGAGAGAGGGGGGAGAGAGAGGGGGGAGAGAGAGAGAAAGACAAAAAGGAATGAGAGAGGATGAGAAAAATAATCGAAATGCCAGAGCATGAAGTAAAAGAATGAGAATGCAAGAGCATGAAGAGACAAGGTGGAATGATAGATCAGAAAGTCAGGAATAGGAAAAAAAAGGGAAATTTTGAGGGGAAAAAGGGAAATTCCGAAGGAAAAACAAGATGAATGCTACTGACGAGGAATGAAAGAGCGGTAAGTTTCAGCGCGACCTCATCCAAGGTGGCCACGGTGGCACTGCGCCTGACGCCTGGTGACGCAGAAGGAACTATTTCAAGCTACTGATATACATTTAGAGGAAAAACTGGTGACAAGTGTACTAGCAGAAAATTTTAAAGGTTATCCACAACTTTACGACCGCAATCAAAAACCGCGAACTCATTTCAGTCGCTACTCATTGCAACACAATGTCAAACTAAATCTGTTACTAAAATCCACTTTATGAATATAAATGCAGCTAAAACATTATTTGAAACACTACTAAGTGACGTCAGACTAGTCGAAACATTTCATTGGCTAGAAAAAATGCATAAATGTTTAATTGTGAATTAATTTCACACAATCTGTCTAGTCGTTTGCGATGTTCTACTGCTACGTAGACGTGAATCTGTGCCTAATTTTTTTTATTGTGAACCAACCTAATGCTGCACGACTATGTTAACACAAAGTTTACACACGGTCCGCAACAATGTATGTACACAAATAGAAGGTTAGCTTGGTCAACTCATATTTTCGTTGATTCTGGAAATATTAATAGTAGTACTTACATACGTAATTTAGACAAAAGCACGTCTAATAATGGAGTAGTCAGATATGTAAAAATGCGTATCAATCTGGTAAAAATGTATGCATTTCTTCATATATATATATAAATATATATATATACAGTATATATATGTATATCCTAACTAATATTATAAATGCGAAAGTTTGTTTGTTTGTTTGTTTGTTTGTCCTCCTTCCACGTCGCAACGGATCGACGTGGTTTTTTGTACAGAGATAGTTGGAGGGCCGGGAAGTGACATAGGCTACTTTTTATCCCAAAAAAATATCTCATTCCCTCAGGAAATAGTTTTAGTAAAAATAGCGCTCGGGGTACTATGCTGCGTCAATGTAAGTTGTTAGTGTGGGACGAAAGCACAATGTCACACAAAAATAGCGAAAGAGGCCCTAAACCGAACTCTACAGGATATACGAAACAATACAGACATTATGGGAGGAATGGTTGTATTACTGGCTGGTGACTTCCGCCAAACTCTACCGGTGATTCAGAGGGGCACGCCTGCAGATGAAATCAAAGCATGTCTCAAGTCGTCAAGCTTATGGGCAAACGTCAAGAAATTCAGTTTGATTACACATATGAGAGTGCAACTCTACAATGACGTTGAAACAGGACATCATGCTGATACACTTTTAAAAATTGCTGTTAGAAACAGATGCCGAGGGCTATATGTCACTAACGAGGGATTTTAGTAATTTGGTGCTACGGAACTGATTGCTAGCGTTTACCCAGATCTACAAAGAAAGTAAAAGAGCGATTTTAACACAAAAAACTGACATCGTTAGTGCTCTGTTCTGTGTTTATGACCAGTGTCTGTCTAACAAATACCGTTTTCTCCCTATAAGTTTGTTAATATAACAACGCGAGCAACATTCAATGACGAAGTTTTTCACCTTGCACCCATTGAAATTGAAAAGCAAGTGCAGACATTGTTAGGTAAAAGTATAAAAAGCATGGACTTTATTGAAAGAAAAAACATAAACAATAATTCTGTAGTCTACGCGAGCGGAAATTAAGAGACATATTTAAAGAGTTAAACCATTCGTAATATTGTTTTTCAAACAACATTAAAATACTTTATATTTTATTTGTTAGGTGGCATGATTTTGGGCAGGCCTACCACCATATCATGAGGATTTGATTGTTATTATTTAAGTAACTGTAATTTGGCTGTGGCACTGAACCGAACGAGAATTCACGCGACAGGACAATGGGGTTTCCCAGGTCAGTCAGACTCGCGACCTTGACCAAGAGGAAACTGCGAAGGCCGCAACGACGTTTGCTGTTGCCTCCTGCCGGAGAGAGACGCTATCTGAACGCAATGCACAACCTATGTGTCCACCTGATACCAGTGAGGCACGAGACGCCTATGTCTGCTCTGGAGTTCAAGGGCCAAGCCCCGACGGGACGTCCCGCGCCACACTGGAAGTGGGAGGATCAGCTATGCGGCTTCAACAATTCGCGCCAAGGACACTTAACAAATTTGACCTTACTTAACAGGACAACAGCCACGAGCCCAGCTAAACACAGACGCGGCGTTTCCGCGGGTTTTTAACGATACGAACAAACACTAACGAGGTTACGCGGAGGGAAAAAGTTTCTTTAAATGTACACTATAGAGTTGAAATTACGTGTGGCTGGCTAAAGACACCAACCTGTACCCGAGATAGGTTTCGGAAAACGACATATGAATCAAATAGTCTCTCTTATAGCGGACGAACTACAAGAAAGAATATATTCAAACGGGTGTTTTCCTTACTTTGGTAAATCGCAACGGAAATAGTTTTTCAATAAAACATAACGGTGACAAATTATACTTGTTGACGCACTTTCGTATTAATACGACGCGAGACAGAGGCGGACATAAGAATTGAAATACCATTATAATGGCAATAAAAGTGAGCGCGTAATTACAATAAAAAAAATCAATTTCTTCCATATCTGTACCAAACCTTTAGTTCATACCTAATTGTATTCACGCAAATGAAACACAGTTACATACATTTTCGTAATGAAAACTGAAACAATGTCTTTCCAACAGCTGGACACACACACTCTAGTACATGGCTATCATGCCTTTGCTGTGAATAACTGCTGCAAATTATATGTAGATCTGTTTATTTATTTTACTGCGTTGAGATGGAACTTCTCTTTTTCCTCTTAACTACTTTATAGGTTCTGCAAATTTATATTTTTGATTGGTAATGCGGGTTATGATACACGTTTTTGTACTATTGCAGATCCATATTATTGTGCTATTGTTTTTTTTTTCCTTTATGAAACATTTCCTTGTCTCTAGTCCTGCTCAAAATATGTACATAATTGGAAACCACAGACCATTTTTAGAGTTTAATCTATTTGAGCTATCATATTTGTTTGGCCTCTTGTTAATTTCGGAATTTAAGTATATTTCCATCTTGCTCATTATGTTTACGCATGTGTACATTATGTTATACCTGGTTAAGTGTAAGNAGACAGAGGCGGACATAAGAATTGAAATACCATTATAATGGCAATAAAAGTGAGCGCGTAATTACAATAAAAAAATCAATTTCTTCCATATCTGTACCAAACCTTTAGTTCATACCTAATTGTATTCACGCAAATGAAACACAGNAAAAAATCAATTTCTTCCATATCTGTACCAAACCTTTAGTTCATACCTAATTGTATTCACGCAAATGAAACACAGGTACATACATTTTCGTAATGAAAACTGAAACAATGTCTTTCCAACAGCTGGACACACACACACTCTAGTACATGGCTATCATGCCTTTGCTGTGAATAACTGCTGCAAATTATATGTAGATCTGTTTATTTATTTTACTGCGTTGAGATTGAACTTCTCTTTTTCCTCTTAACTACTTGATAGGTTCTGCAAATTTATATTTTTGATTGGTAATGCGGGTTATGATACACGTTTTTGTACTATTGCAGATCCATATTATTGTGCTATTGTTTTTTTTTCCTTTATTAAACATTTCCTTGTCTCTAGTCCTGCTCAAAATATGTACATAATTGGAAACCACAGACCATTTTTAGAGTTTAATCTATTTGAGCTATCATATTTGTTTGGCCTCTTGTTAATTTAGGAATTTAAGTATATTTCCATCTTGGAGTAATACAAATGCGTACACATGTAATACAATATGGACCAATTCACTAAGAGAAGGCATTGAAGCCTTAACCACGCCAGCATATATAAAGTCGAAATAAATAAATTAATGTACGTGTTTTCTAGTTAAATTGGAATCAAGTTTATGCCAATCTTGATGACTACACACCTTCAGTCTTGCTTTACTTGTGATGTGGTGTTTCCTGATCCTATCTTCCAGTTCTTGTCAGATGTTCTAGATGGGGTTCATGTCGGATGATTAAAGTGGTGTTCTCAGTGTGTGGGGTGTGTTGTATATGATCCATAACCTAGCAACGTCTAAGGTTTGCTTAGGGCCGTTGACCTGTTGGAAATAATAATTATTTCCAAGGTGTAATTTTTCAGCGCATCTCTTCAGACGTTCTTGTAGTATATTCTTATAAACACACTTGCTCATGTTGTCATCAATGTAAGCAAGTCCACCCACACCACTTGACGCCATACATCCCCATACCATTATGGGTCACCTCCGTGTTTGATCGTAGCTTCCATATTTTGGGGATCCCACTCAGTCTTCTTCTGTTTGCACACTTTAAATCGGTCATCGCTTCAGGACACACTGAACTTGCCTTCATCTGACCATAACACACGATCCCAGAACTTATTACTCTTCGTTGTAAACTCATTCGCTAATTATAAACGCTTTTTCTTGTTTACTTTACTTACATACAGTTTTCGTCTAGGTGTTCTGGGAGTGTACCCAGTGCTGTTAAGGACAACGCGAACTGTTCTCACATGAGCTACCTCACCAAGATTTTCTTCCAGGTGTGCTCTAATGTCTGTAGCCGTTATTCTAGTATTTTGCTTTGCCATTTTCACCATGTGTCTTCTATCCCTATAAGTAAGTTTTGGCGNTCTGTAGCCGTTATTCTAGTATTTTGCTTTGCCATTTTCACCATGTGTCTTCTATCCCTATAAGTAAGTTTTGGCAGAGCACCGTTTCTTGGTTGATTGACAAGGGTATTCCTCATTTTATAACGTTGGATGACAAACAACAAAGTGGACGGATTTCTCTGTACAGCTTCTCCAAATTCTTTACATGTTTTATTTTTGTTATGTAAGATTTAAGATATTTTCTCTNTCTGTAGCCGTTATTCTAGTATTTTGCTTTGCCATTTTCACCATGTGTCTTCTATCCCTATAAGTAAGTTTTGGCGGAGCACCGTTTCTTGGTTGATTGACAAGGGTATTCCTCATTTTATAACGTTGGATGACAAACAACACAGTGGGCGGATTTCTCTGTACAGCTTCTCCAAATTCTTTACATGTTTTATTTTTGTTATGTAAGATTTAAGATATTTTCTCTCTTCTCTGAAATCGTCTCATTTTCTTTACGCCCCATTTTATCTGTGACGACTCGCAGGTTAAGTTGTTTGTGTACTGAATGGAAACAGACACGAATGAGGTGCTCAGAGGGCAAACACGTCTATATTTACGTTGTTTACTGTTTCACTGCTGTATCATAGAACGCATTTGAATACTTGTGTGAAAAGGTAAAGTACATATTTCAAAGAAAATATGTACTTTACTAACCTATACACATATATGTTATTATCATGGTTTTACTGTGTATTTGTTTTAAATACACGTTGTCGCATCTATAAAATCATAAAATAATACATCATTCCACTTTTTAAAATTAATTATTTCTACATTCAAAGATTCATAAGCGTATATTTGAATACTTATGTCCGCCTCTGTATGTTTACAGATCAAAAATTCTGACCTTTCGTTTGGGCAAATTGTTACAATTCTGGTACACGTGAGGAAATTTTAGTTTTCGCTAACGCTATGTCAACTCAAACAAATTAATTAAACGTAACGCACATTTGCAGGTTTTTACGGTTCCATGTGTCAGAAATTTTGACGTCGCTGCTTTCATTTTAAAGCTAGTCGCCGTTAATGGTATCCACTTATAAGTATATAATTGCTGTAAATACGTTAAGAAATATCTTACGCTGTGCAACAAACTGAATATAAGCAAAAATCACATGATTTTTTACAGAACTTCCTTAAGGACTGCCTTGTACAAAAAAACCGAATGGCTTTAGTTTATTCCCAAGGTTGACCAGATATTTTGTTATCCTGCTTCAGTTTACTCCCGAATATGAGCGAACGCAAACTACTGACAAATGGCTTGGAGCCGACAATCTCACAGAAAGTTACCACTTTTCGCTTAAATATTTGTTAAATTAGGTTTACGAAGTTGGCAGGACGCCTGCTGTTATCGGTGCTGTAGCTCATAGATTATTTCAGTTGTAGCCAACTTTTGGAATTTTCACTTAGAATAATAATCCCAGTATTAGGAGAGGTTAGAGATTTAGGCGTCGTTCATCTCGGAGGATGTTTGGAAATGTTTTTCAGACCTTTTCCTAATACGAGGGTTAGCCGTTCACCGTTCGCCTCTCACCCAAATAAACCGGGTTCGATTCCCGGCGGGGTTGCTCCCGGATATTCGCATGTGGGAATAGTTCCGGACGATGCAGCTGGCCTGTGGGTTGTCTCGGGTATCTTCCGTTTCCCCCGTCCTTTCATTCAGGCGCTGCTTCATACTCACCTCGCTTCGCCCTCATCGGATTTCTCACACCACTATTATTGAAAAACGTGAATTTCACAGCAATGGAAATTCCTGAGGCAATGTTGGGAAATTTGCGTAAGATGAAAATCATTCTACGTCATAAAACACCACACCAGAAGATCTACATTCATGATGTATCTTCACCCTGTCACTCTTGATTCGAAGGAGATGTCGAGTGAAATAGTGCTTGCCCATTTAACCTTCACTGTAGCTCACTGCCACTTTCCCGGCGTCTGTTATTCGTCCGAGAAACGTTATACGACAAGGGGAGCATACCATCTACGTTCTAAGTCAGTGAGGGTAAGAATTTCAGTTTGGAAGATTTTCAAGATTACAATAATTTTGCCCTTGAATGCTAGTAACAACAGTTCTCCCACTGGACTTGGCCTTGCTGAATTATCCGTATACGAGGTTACAGAAGCTTCAACTGCTCTAATTAGTGTTAACAACTGTGTCGATGTCTGTCAATTAGAGCCACTTTCTCCTCTCACGACCACTTAAGCACAAAAAAAAAAAAACGGCCGTACTTCCATTTTTACAAACTGGTAAAATCTATACCGGAAAAATTTAAACAGTAACAAAACGAAGAAAAAAAAAACCTAATTAAAGTAACGATTTTTTTAAAAATAAAAGGCGTATTTAAGACGATATTGTAAAGTTTGATTATAGATCCTATGTTCGGCGTCGGACGAAGTTTGTATAGTTACACGATAATATTATCAAATATGTTCAGTTGAGATTAGCAATATCTTCCGTAAATAATATTCGAGATATAATTTATTCAAGAACCACATAATAATGGCATAATGGCAATGGTTAATTGTAGGCACGTAAATAAACATAACAGGTAACAAAATCGAGGTCACGATCAAAACCGACTGCTACATAAAAATGCATTATAGTCCATTCACGGTTACGTCCAACTTTTTTTTTAAGCCCTGCTTAAGTTCTACTTCCAGGATATTCCTCCGCCTCATGCAAACTAAGCTTAACCGAGTCTACAAAAAAAAAAAAGATTACACCAAGGGGACAACTCACCGCATTCGTGCGCAGTTAGTGTAATAATATTTTGTATGAGAACTTTTTCTTACTGGGCATTACCAACATACCTACTTTCTCCCTGTTTTATTCGTATTAATGATAAATTAAATGTTATAGTTTTTTTAAATAAATTATATGTAAAAGTTTAATTTAATGAAAAATGAAGTATTTTTATGTTAACACAAGTATAAAACGCTCGCGGTACATGGCATATTTAAGAAATAACCATACATGCCATACATGGAGTAATTTTTCAAAGGTTTGTTTCAAAAAGTGTGGAGAAACCGCGAATAGGCTTTAGTTTATTTTTCTCGCGTGCGGGCCATTTCCCTATTTACCCCTACTCCAACCAAGGTGAACTGGACACATCCTGCTTCCTCTACTAGTGTTTCCTCCACACACTAATAAAGAGCATGGTTCCCTATCTGTCTCCTGTAACATTTTCTGATAATGCAATCTTTAATTATTTCCCGTCGAAAGGGCTTTTACGGTGACTATACCGGTTTTCCCCTTTCACTTATGAAGGTTTTCATGGCCGAATTGTGACCATGGCAGCCCAATTCCTCTCTGCCGCGATACATGTCTCCTTGCATGATTTCCTTCCCTTGTAGGCGTATGGGGCTTAGCCCTGAGACGCATTTAACTCCCGTCCCTAACACTTAGTTGTAGAGTAGGTTAGTAAAAAAGAAAAATTGTGAGCCGTACCCGGATTCCGGATTTCGCATGTGGGAAATGTGGGGACGTTGCCTTTGGCCAGTGGGTTTTCTCGGGACACTCCCTCCCTTCCTCCCCCCTGCCGGTTCTTCCATATTCACCTCGACCCATCCTCACAGTCTCTGCTGCTACTCCTTCACAATATCGCAGCATGCGACGTACTCGCAGAAGTACAACCGTAGCACACAGCGTTCCTCGCTGGACCAAGCGGGCAACCATCTGTACGGAAATGTCCGTACGAGCAGATCAATTTTATTGTTCTTGAAGGGATGTGCAGAAGATTTATGGCTGCACGATTCGCACACTAAAATAACGTAATTTCATATACAGTAACTCAAATAAGTATTCGTCACACTGCAATTACACAATTGAAAAGTATTTATTAAAACTAAAATGCAGGTACAGACGTAGTAGTACGAATTTATAATAAATATAACTCTTAATATAAAAAAAAAAAAGCAAACAAAACAATTTACATTTTACTGAGCTAATTAACAAAACCTCCAAAAAGTAATCGTCTGTGCCTTAGTCTTGTCATTTCAACACAGTTTTTGGCGTTCAGTATTACGTAGTTTTTGCTTGTTTTGTTTGCTTTTTTAATATTACGAGTTATATTTATTATAAATTCGTACGACCATGTCTATACCTACATTTTTGTTTTAATAAAGACTTTTGAATGTGTAATTGTAGTGCGACGAATACTTATTGGAACCACTGTGGCTAACTTTGCTTATGCGATTCCAAGTATTAAGAATACATTTACACTCATTACAGATTATGTGGAATGGAGTTATATAAATTATTCACACACTCGAAATTTATTGTCAACTAACAAACAATTAGGTTGAGAGAATAATTTGGTCTCAAGAGCAAGCAAACTATTTTACATCTTCGATCATGGACGACATTATTACACTGTAGATTTGAACTTTAATAAAGAATTACAAAAAAAAATTTCTAGCGCCTTATTATGTGTGCGGAAATGTAATGATCAGTACGGAAACTTTACAGTCTGAATACGGTAAAACGATTGTTGGCAGCCCTGACCGGGTCTGGTGGGAAGCAGGGCGGAAACGCCATCGCTGACACGACATAAGGGGTCGCATAACGCTCGCCAGGCGGCACAATCCGACGCTGCATGCTATACTCAGTGCGCGGTAAACAATATATTCAGTGCAACGTACCACGTCCTTCACAATAAATAAACTCGCACTTGTGCCCAAAAGGTAAACGCCGTTACAAATTTTGGGTGATAACTCGCTGATTCATTCCCAGTATAGATGTGAAAATTATATATTGCAGACAACTCTTGCAAGAAATAAAAGAAAAAGTTTATTATTTGGATTTTTTTAGTCCTGTAAATAATATAGTTTCATGTTACAGATTTTACAAAAATTACGATGCATACATACAACTTTCCCTAGACTTTCTCATTTTGATCATGTTCTTAAAATGTAGAAATTTTCTTGACCGATTTCGACTTTTCGTCATAAATTAGGTCGCAAAGTACTCCGAGTAGTATATTTGAGGTTTATTTGATATCGTAAACTAGAATAAACACAGCTAAAAACAAGCGAGACCTACAAGACATGCCTTCCAGTAACATGGTCAAGACGTCTAACTTTGGTATGATTACTGTGAGTCAGAGGGTTGAATTGAACTTTAATTTGTCTTCTATTCTATACATATTATAAAACTCAGCGTTTCTGTCTGTCTGTTAGTGCGCTTATCACTCAAAAACCACTTATGCGATTTAGGNTGGTATGATTACTGTGAGTCAGAGGGTTGAATTGAACTTTAATTTGTCTTCTATTCTATACATATTATAAAACTCAACGATTCTGTCTGTCTGTTAGTGCGCTTATCACTCAAAAACCACTTATGCGATTTAGGTTTTTTTTTTTTTAAATTCATAGCTATGTTCTCTGGCCAGATTTTAGTATATATTTTGTTACGTAAAGTAACATAAGGAATAAGCAGTGACGATAATAGTGAATAAAGTCTGAAAAAAGTTTGCCACCAGCGAGGTCTCTTGCTGTCTAAACCGTTAAAGATGGAACAATATCTTATAGTAAAGAATTGTGTAGAATAAAAAGACCTAAAAAAAATCCGTGGTAGCATATATATATATATATCTTCAACAGAGAAATACTAATAAGCATTTTTACCATTTAATTTCTCAATACATAAATAAATACATAAAATCCCATTAAAAAAGAATATTTATCAAATAAAAAAAGTAATTAGAACTGTTTAACGAAAAAAAACCTAAACAATAATTCTGTGGTCCAAGCGAGCGGAACCGCGGGCACATCTAGTTTAACAATAAATTAAAATATTTCATTTATAAACAATATAAACAAAAACAGTAAAAATAAAGGTGTGCTGGTAACGCCTGGTAGGAAATAGTTATTATGCAAAATATTATTAAAGTGAGTGCACACGAATGCGGTGCGTTGTCACTTTGGTGATATTTTTTAGACTTTGTTAAGGTTTATTCTACTACAGTTAGGGAAGATCAATGTTAAAAGTTCGGCAAACAAACATTTTCGCCGCTAGGTAAGCGCTACTGTCAACAATGTACCAGATTTTCTCTATTTTCTTCGTTAACTCTCTTTTTGTTCCAAATATGAGTAGAATTAACCATAACTCATGTAAGCTTTGTTCGCACGAGGCGGAGGAATATCCAGAAAGTAGAACTTTAGTAAACCTTCAGAAAAGTTTGAAGTAACTGTGAACGGATTATACCCCTCCAGTGCAGTCCTTTCCTGTGGGGCCGTGTTCCAAATGTCCGGCACTCGCTCTCGCACTTCCTCCCACAATTCCTTGCAAGTGGTTCATGTGAAATGCATCAAGGGCACATTTCAGTGCAATGCGTCCTTAATCCCTTCCCGTGTTACGAGTCCTTGTTCCTGAATTCGGACGCCCGTGTTCGTTTCCACCTCGAGTTTTATTTTGTCGACTTCCTCTCTACGCGAGTTTCAGTTGTCTACGTGACGTCAGCAAATGTTTCCCGCAGAGATGTAGAGTTGTTAACACAAACCAGCCACAAACAAATTACATATTTTAAACAGCTGTGCATCTAAAATGATCTAGGGCTCGAGAAGGGCAAGTCGCACGTGAATTTAGCCGAAGGGGACATTCTAGGGTGCATAGTGTGCCCTTGCTGTGAATTAGGGCAGCGACAATGACGTCACGTCCGGGTCGCACTTTTCAAGGGTACGATGCAGTGTAAGGGTCGTTAGCTGGTGAATTCGAACGCGGCCGGTATTACACCAAGAAAAAACCCTCAGGAGTGGGTACATATTTTTCTCACGGGACTTTCCAAATGCTTTGCAGGGGTTTCGTAAAAGTACGTGTTCAAACAAGAGGCACACGGTACAGCGATTTTAAAACTGCGGCTAAGGTTGTACTCACCGCTTGCTGTCGCCAGGTGGTGGCCGCGACCATAACCTCTTGAGCCTCCTTCACCTCGTGGTAGAGCCGGGTGACGACCCTCTGTTCCATACCATTGCGCCAGCCGTTGTCCAACAACACCTCCATCGCGGGCATGGCGTCGACAACACACGCACTTCTCCCGCTGCACTCACGATCCAGTCCTGCTCACTCTCCGACCAGGACAACGAGCGCTCTTTCGAAAGGGAACGCTGCGCTGAAGATCACAATCGATAATGGGGAAACAAGCAACGACCAGTGTAAATGCGTCAATGCAACACCCGACCCGTTCCTCGTTCCTGTGTTTCCTTCGGCGATTCGTCCCCAAGTATGGATAACGTTGGATGAATTACACTAGACTTCAAATTATCGCCTCAACAGTCTTCTCGTTTTATAACAGATGCAAACCGTTTACACGGCAAAAGCTAGAATTACACTGAAACACTGCACCAGAGCTACAACAATGTGCTCTTTCTTTTCCCGTAATTACCCTGAATGCTAAACACGCGTAACTAGAAATGAGGTTTTATTTCATTTTAATAAGTGCACGTTTACCTCGCAACCGAACAAAATTTTAACTTTCAACAGCAATACAAGAAAATGCATTTTCACAATTCTGAAATCATATAGAAACAGTACTGCTGGCAAACAGATTTTCAATATAAGCAAATCGGCTATTTTGCGCGTTCCTACACACTAGCTCGTAAAAAAGGTAGCAATACAACTTGCCGTCGACGATAAACCTGGGTGAAACGACGTATTATCGATGGCGAGACGTAAACGCTTAAACGTTGTAGAAATGGCTTAGAAGAAATTCCACTTCTCGTTCCATTACACTGTGCAGACGCACCCGCACATTCCGCGGACGCCACTGCAACACTGTCCGCGCCGTAAGCGCGCTAGCGTCAAAGTCTCTCGGCGGCAGTCGACTGTCGGAAAACAGCGTCGTTATCGACCTATCCCGCTGTTTCGCCAACTCTCCCGACTACGCGACTCCCGCACTCTCGCGGGCGAAAACCCGGCAGCAGTTTGTATCCTTAAGAGTGAACACGGGATAGAGCGATTTCACTGGCAGCACTGAACTGCTTTNAAAACCCGGCAGCAGTTTGTATCCTTAAGAGTGAACACGGGATAGAGCGATTTCACTGGCAGCACTGAACTGCTTCTCTGTCAACACGACTATCTTAACAAACGAAGTGGATAGTATTTGAGGTTAGAATACTGCTTGGTAAACAAGTGCTTTGGGATGTTTAGATACTTCCAATACCTAATNATACTGTTTGGTAAACAAGTGCTTTGGGATGTTTAGATACTTCCAATACCTAATTTTTTTTTAACGCTATTTGGTTAAATTCAAATTGGCAAGAGTATTTTTATTCGTATAAAACAGCTCGTATTTGGTAAATTAATATATAAATAAACACGTTCATCGTTGTTGTTAGGGGTAGGTCAGTGTTGGGTACATGCGCAGAAGACGAAAAATCGGTCTACCTCATATTTAGTCTACGTATCCAGCACTACAACAGTTGCCTTGCGAAAGTTACGTCACAGCGTTTGCTGTAGTCATATCTCGTGACGTACTTTTCAATCTGGCGCTACGCGGTGCAATCAGACGACGCACGACGAGGAACCGCGCACACCTTTCCGATTCACGCCAGTTTTGGTAGCCTTGTACAGTCACGTAAAACCCTGGTAAAAATACGTAACAATGACGTCAAGGTTAGATATTGTAGGCTACTGGAAAATATGCAAATGATTACTCACACGAGGGACATACTTTATAAACGCGAAGAACCCATTGCAATCTGCTCCAACACCTACACGCGTCACCTTACATTATGTCTATTGACAGCCGTCGTAACGCAAAATCTGCAAGGGTAACGTCACGATGAGGACGGATCAACGCACACTAGTATTGTTGCACTGAATCGTGACGTACTCACAGACCGAAAACAGTTTCCTAAACATTCCCTCCAACAACACTGGTTCTCTACGAGTTCTCGTTTTCCGCACGCACGTATGCTTGTGACGTAGTTCTGCGCCCTGCCACCAGAATGAGTTCATGAGACGTGCGGAGGAAAAAAAAACGTAGGCGTGTGAGAAGGGGGAAGTAGAACTGCGTCGAGACGCCACAAATAATTAGCGGAAACCGGACGCTTCGTGCAGCGCGAAGTAACAAAACATTTTATTTTCATTTTTTTTGCCCGGAGACGTCACGGTTAAGGAAACACGCTCGCGTGTCCACCATTCCTCACGCATTTCTGAAGCGAACATAGGTCATTATTGTCCAAATATGCTTCGTAAAAGCTCTCAATTCTATAAGACAGTATTTATCAAAGTATGGGTCGCGACCCACTGGTGGGTCGCAGACTAAAATTTGGTGGGCCCCGAAAAATATAATTTCATACGTAAACATATGCATGATATATAATTTAGAACCTGCACACATGCAATGCAACTGTCAATAAGACGTAAAATACTACGCAGAGTGCGCAGTGAATGCGACCCCCACCGCTACGTAAGAAATACAACGTGAACATGATGGAACAGCGAAACGGTACGTTTCTCACATAATGCATTAAAGTGGGCCCTGAACTTAGGCAATTTTTTTTTAATGGGTCGCGGTTTATAGAATTTTATGAATCACTGCTATAAGACGTTATACATGTCAGGTCACAAAATCTGAGTGAAATGATTATAGGCTNATAGAATTTTATGAATCACTGCTATAAGACGTTATACATGTCAGGTCACAAAATCTGAGTGAAATGATTATAGGCTGTACAAGGTAAATGCAGCTTTTTTGAAAGCCCTGCTTACCCTCTACTTTTCATCTCATTTTGTATTATTCCACAGCATGTAAAGCCTGTGTGCCTTGATAACATTTTCCGTACATGCTCGGGAGGAAGCGTCCACGAGACCTGCTTCGTGAGCCTGCATTCAATAACCTGTACAACGATACTTGTTGCCGCAAAAGTCAAGACGAGTGGATTTCTTATGATTTTACAATGGGAACTGTGGTTCAAGAACAATCTTCACTAACCACTTCAGTGTTATGCGTTTATGCACAGAGCTCGTGTTAAATAAACACGAATATTTACCGTAATCTTCACACAATACTGTTTAGAATCAGTAAATATCTNCACAGAGCTCGTGTTAAATAAACACGAATATTTACCGTAATCTTCACACAATACTGTTTAGAATCAGTAAATATCTGCGTGGTTTTTTTATTTAGTATTTATATCTGTTTAATGCTCTTATGCTCTTTCTCAAAATTAATTTAATCGACAAAATGACTCTCTATCTCTCTCTCTCTCTCTNGTTTAATGCTCTTATGCTCTTTCTCAAAATTAATTTAATCGACAAAATGACTCTCTATCTCTCTCTCTCTCTCTATCTCTATCTCTCTCTCTCTGTCTCTCTCTCTCTCTAATTGGCTAAAATTTAAACCTTGGAAATCTTACATCGAGAATAGGTAACATGCAAATTTTACAAATATAGTTGAAAATGATAAGAACACATTTGTATATGCATATGAAAATAAAACTGTGCCGTTTGTTGCATAAACATCGGTTTTGATAAAGTTATTTTAGTATTAAAACAATAACTTTTGCGGCTGCTGTCACGCGAATGCGGTACGCTCTCTCATTGGTTTGGCGTCACTGTCATACGTCGGCGGCCGGCCCCGGCACGTTGCAAACACGCAGCACTAAAATGGAACGCATCTTTGTGAAAGCGCAGTAGGACAATCTGCCACGAGTAGATACCAATATGGTAATTGATTACAAACATTGCGGTTAACAAGCAAATTATACTGTTTGAAAACTTTAGTTTAGTCTTTTTATGGTGAAATGAGTTTGAAAACTTTAGTTTAGACTTTTNTCTTTTTATGGTGAAATGAGTTTGAAAACTTTAGTTTAGACTTTTTACTGTGAAATGAGTACTTTTAAAGGCCCTACAGCAGGCATAATAACAAAAAAAAATATATTTTATCGAGTCCTATATTAATTTATATGTTTCAAGTATATAAGTGACTTATTTTATGAATGGCGCATATACAAACATTTTACCTTAGTGTGCTACACTGGAGAGCCAAAAAAACTNTAAGTGACTTATTTTATGAATGGCGCATATACAAACATTTTACCTTAGTGTGCTACACTGGAGAGCCAAAAAAACTGGTATAGGTGTGTGTATGCAAATAACAGAGGTACGGAACCAATCAGAGTAACGCGATGCGGTCAGCAGTGCCTATATAAAACAACAGGCGTCTGGCAAAGTTGCTAGATCGGTTACTGCTGCTACAATGGCAGGTTATCAAGATTTAAGTGAGTTTGAACGTGGTGTTATCGTCGGCGCACGAGAGATGGGACATAGCATCTCCGAGGTAGCGATAACATTTGGATGTTCGCGTACGACCATTTCACGAGTATACCGTAAATATCGGTAATCCGGTAAAACATCACATCTTCGACATCGCTGCGGCCGGAAAAAGATCGTGAAAGAACGGGACAAACGACGACTGACGAGAATCATTAAACGTGACAGACGTGCAACCCTTTCTCAAATTGGCGCAGATTTCAATGCTGGGGCATTAACAAGTGCCAGCGTGCGAACTATTCAAAGGGCCATCATCGATATGGGCTTTCGGAGCCGAAGGACGATTCGTGTAATGTTGTTGACTGCGCGACACAAAGTTTTACGCATCGTCTGGGCCCGCCAACACCGTCATTGGACTGTTGATGACTAGAAACACGTTACCTGGTCTGACGAGTCTTGTTTCCAATTGTATCGGGCGGATGGACGTGTACGGGTGTGGAGACATCCTCATGAATCCATGGACCCTACATGTCAACAGGGGATTGTTCAAGCTGGTGGAGGCTCTGTCATGGTATGGGGCGTGTGCAGTTGGCGTGAAATGGGACCCCTGATACGTCTAGATACGACTCTGACAGGTGACAGATACGTAAGCATCCTGTCCGATCACCTGCACCCATTCATGTCCATTGTGCATTCCGACGGACGTGGACAATTCCAGCAGGACAATGCGACACCCCACACGTCGAGAGTTGCTACCGAGTGGCTCCAGGAACACTCTTCTGACTTTAGACACTTCCATTGGCCACCTAAATCACCAGACATGAACATTATTGAACATATCTGGGATGCCTTGCAACGTGCTGTTCAGAAGAGATTTCCTCCGCCTCGCACTCCTGTGGATTTGTGGACTGCCCTGCAGGATTCATGGTGGGAATTGCCTCCTGCATACCTTCAGACATTAGTCGAGCCCATGCCACGTCGTCTTGCGGCACTTCTGCGTGCTCGCAGGGGCCCTACACGATATTAGGCAGGTGTACCAATTTTTTTTTTTTTGGCTCTTCAGTGTATATCTACAAAACTATGTAACAGATTTAAATTTAACTTTGTATATTGTATTTATGACAATAATCGAATCTGGTAATATATAAACTCTTTGCCCTCCATTTATGAAGATTGTCACGTGATCAATGGAGGTTTTATGCCACGTCTCGAGGACCAATCAACCGATATGCATAGAGAGATCCTCCTTTGCCGGATTTTTCGCAAAGTAGTTTCAAATGAGTAAACTGAACATTTTGTCAAATTTGCGGAATAAATACACTGGTTTCAACAAAATTTTGCACACCTGCAGAAGGCCAAGTAAAATTATATGATTTAAAACGGCTCAGACAATGGTTTTAACAATGGCTGCCGTATCATTATTTTCATATGTTTGGCATATATATTTAACAATTGAACAATTTCAATCAAACTTTTTATGCTGACATTATCTATTACAAACATCGTGTGTGGAGCCTCTTTTTAAGCAATTTTGTAAAATAGCCCCATTTAAGAAGATGAGGTTTTTATGCCATATCTCGAAGACCAATCAACCGATTTCCATCAAATTTGTTACACACGTAGCGTTATGGTACGCAATGTAAACTTGTAGGTTTTAGTGGCTCAGACACCTACTTTCAAAATTATGGCCGAGTAAATACTTCAGATTAGTGAACCCTATCATTCAAAACATTAGACTGATTACATCCGAAGTTGATGCTCCGAATTCTACCTCCGTGATGCAGTTGATTGCAAGCTATCTTAATTGTACGAATTTTTCTCATTTCGAATCCCGGGTAAGACACTCGTGTATTTTAATTGTCTCTTTACTCTCTCACATGTTTCTGGTATTATCTGTAATGATATTGCTTTCAATGAGACGTCAACGACTACATGCCATCTAAGCTTTCAAGAACTACACTAAAATTTATTTGCACCCATTTAGAGGAAAGTAGGCTCATTAGTTATCAGTAACATCTTGTTTAATGTTGCATATATTACTCATGTATGTATTACATATGTAAAGTAATGTTAATAAAATTTTCAATAATATAAAAACAAATAGTAAAGCTACTTTGTTTTTAGGCTTCCTATAAGAAACTATCCCTACTCTTCCACTGACGGAATTCCCCAAATGTAAGTTGAATTCCGCGTAGAGACAAACTCCGTGCTCACAACATGTGAGTCATACTGTTGGTTGGGCTCGAACAGTCATTAGACAAACTGAAGGTCGTTACACACTTTCCTTTACGTTTACTTATCAACATGTTGCTTCGTATTGAGCGTGACACAGTGAGGCTGCCGTAAATACTAGCACTCTTTGACTTTAGATTCCGAAAAGTTGAAACTTAAAAACCTGAGTCCGTGGTAATATTTTTTTGCAAAAATAAAACAAATGACGAACGAACACTGTGTGGTAACAAAAAGGACATATGAGTAAATATTTTACAAATAAAGTAACTAAATATTTCCATTTAACAAAAAAATTTATATAAATACTTTGTTATGTTTTGGCTATAGGTATATAAAATATATTAATTTATGGTATAAAATGATTTATATAACAAGATAAATATTTCTACGAAGATTGCGAAGCTGATTTTTAATTGTCTGAACTTGAACGCATATTTGTATCGTGTATCAGCGATTACTTAAAAGAAATAAAAACGTAAAGTCAAATGTTGTTTTCAAATATGTAAAACCCTACCAACAAAGGAATGCGACGCAGCAATCACTGCCGCAGAGAGCGCCGTCTCTGGCGAAGGTTTCCAGCTTTATCGTAGGGTTCCACTTCTAACTATTCGAACTATACATTTTATCTCAAAAATTAAAATAAAAGTACGGTCGCGATTCGTATAAATTTTTTTTATGAAATATCCTTTATGACAGTCTTTAAACATGAACAATTATTACAAGCTATATTCTAACGTATTTAGTTAAATTTCTTAGATTTGTAACAAATGAGATATAAATTTAAATAAAATTTACTACGCAAAATATTTGTTACGACCTATCTGCAGCCTGCGTACGATACTCACCTCAGTTTGTGATATTTACCTCCGTTAATTTCAGCACGATTTTCGCGCAGAAGGGGCGTAGTAGAAATGTCCTTACGTGAAGGCCGAATTATTCAATATATACCCATTTAATGAAGGGCTCAATCAAGTGTGTTAATTTAGCAGTATTTATAATAAAAATAAATAAAACTCTTGTTTGTATTAAAAATTTAAGTGACGATAACTATTACAAAAGTTAATTCTAAATAACACTAATTTCATCTTGGGACCTATTTCAAGTTAAAAATGTAAAAAAATACTTCAAGGATNTTTTTGCACGTAGGTGCCCACTGTACTTTGAAATACCAAGAAATATCAAATGTGGATGTTGAGAAATATGGTTTGTAAAAAGGAGTAGACTATCGTCTGTAAAGCCATGGCCTGATTTTTCATCTCAAAAATGTAAAAATCTCGGATTAAAGAATGAAAGCAACCAACTTCCTGTAAAATAATTTTACAAGTATTCGTACTTTGAAACCCCCTATTAAGTGTTATAGTTCATTCACGGTTACTTCCAACTTTCCTGTAGCTCTGCTAAAGTTCTATTTTCAGGCTATTCCTCCGCCTCATGCAAACCAAGTTTAACCACGTCTAGCAAATTACATCAGAGGGGTAACACACAGCATTCGTATACAGTCATTTTAATAATATTTTGCTTACGAACTATTACTTACTCGGCACCACCCGCACACCTATTTTTTCTCTCTGATTTTATTCTTATTAGGTATAAATGAAATATTATAATTTACAGATAAAAATGTAAGTAAAATGTCAATTTAAGAAAAGTAAGTTACATTTGTGATACACAACATATTTAGAAAACAACCAAACACGTTATACATGTAGTGATTTTTCGAAGGTGTGTTTCAAAAAGTGCGAAGGTACTGCGAATGGACGATAGGCGTGACCCTCGCTCATTTGTAGGTGGGTAGGGCTTAACTTCTCGTCGACAGCGAGGTCATTACAGGCGGAGCGAGTTGCTCAGAGAAGCAAGAGCGGAGAAGGAATCGGCCATGGCCTGTCCGTGCCAGTATTCGCCTGGAGTGATTTCGGGAAACCGTGGAAGACCGAAATCAGGATGGCTGAACCGGGAAACGAACCCATGTCCTCCCGAATGCGAGTCCACTATATTGCTACTGCACCACCATACTCGTCATACTAGTTTCTTTAATTTATGTTCACGCGATACGTATATATATATGTATACATATATATGTATATGTGTACTTCTTACACACACACACACATCCACTCACACAGTATGTCCCAGAACACGCGCATAAGAACCACACCACTTACATTACGCATGTGTTATTTGTTTCCGTGAATCCTTCTACACTAAATTGTGTACTGTGATTAAAAACAAAAATCTGCATGTATAAAATTTAAAACTTAGCAGCAACGAAGAAACGAAAAACAGCATTGTGTTTGAATTCACCTATGAGCTTTTTTAGCTTTCCTTGTCTTCTTCAAAAGTGCTTCGGATTCGCATTCAAACCAAGGAGTTGTTAATAGTAAACTTCTCGAGAGGCCAGTAGTGGCGGGGCTGAAGTAAGTTTAGGGGAGAACAAGGTTGGAAAGGAACAGAAGAGAGCGCATTAACCAATAGAATGTGGTTGTCCGTAAAGGTCTCCGCAAGCGTGTTAGTTTCGTGCAGTGCGTACAACAATGGTACGGCTACAGTAACCACCGAAACAAAAATCCTGTAATTATATGTTCCATATTAAAGTAGAATTACGTTATTAGCTACTTCGTTGCTTATATCCACGTCGTTAATTTATGTTGGAACAGAAGTAAACAGAATTTTTGTAGCTGGCAGTAAGCATCTCACTTAAAATATTAACAAAAAAATTGTATTCCACATTTTGGTATGTTCTAGTTTATAAGATTTACACTTATCTTTACGCGATATTCCTAAACCACCCATTTAGCCTCTCAATAATTTTTATTGCCACTGCATTATCGATTAAACATGTCACAGTTATAAATTATATTATGAAATGAACATATACAATTAATTACCAATTAACTCACTAATTATTTTCCGCTTAACAATGCAGTTATTTTTTTTTTTAAATAAATATATTATAAAATTAATTTTATTTTGTGTTACGGTGAATTGTCATTTCATATTCAGTTATGAATTATTACGTGTTTCATTTACTTTATTGTCTGTGGAAACCAACTCTTGCTGTAAATTATGTGTTTATATTTGTGTATGTAGTCTTAACATTATAATTTTAGATATACATTTTGTAACAGTTATTTGTTAAAAATTNGTGTTTATATTTGTGTATGTAGTCTTAACATTATAATTTTAGATATACATTTTGTAACAGTTATTTGTTAAAAATTTGTTAACAGGAAAAACAAGAAAGTAATTATTTTACTATTAATCACTCAAAACGCTGCGGCTATCAAACTGTATGCATACAAACTTACATTAACAGCTAGATTTCTTACAGGTTCAGTCCGGTCGTGGAGCGATTTATAAAATTGGTGTCCCTGCAAAGAATCGAACTCACGTCAACATAGTGTTCAATGTTGTTAGGCTGGCAATTTAGGAACAAAAAGAGGATTGGAGCATTTATTTCCTTTAATGTAAGGCTAGTATTGAATGTGTATATATNCATATTTAATTAGATGTACTGTTTAAACTCGATGCATGGCAATTCACGTTGACCATAGAATCAAACTTTATCACCCTGTTGTGTGAAAAACCAGACCACTCACAACAATTCCGCAAACTTCGTGTACAATTCCGTTCTTTTATCTACATTTCATCCGCCATCTTTCTCTTCAAACAAAAAAAAACTTAAAAGAATCTTACTTTTCACGCTGCAACTTTTGCGAAATTTTGCGCAAACGTTAAGTAAATATATTTTTCTGAAATTGCTTTACATTATCTCTAAAAAAATAATTAACCAGTGATGGCAATAAAGAAACTGTGCGCCGATTCCCGAAATACGAAACCGTTTGAAAGAGCGGTTTCGGAGAAACTGCGTGATAAGTTTACAGGTTTCTCGCTAGCTTTGAGCATCATTTTCCTATCGCCGGTTCTTCTTCCAGTACGAAGTCAGGGAATAAGCCCCGCCCCCTTTCTTCAACCGTCACTACATGCAGCATAGCAGCCAGCGCCTCTCCACGTGTATACCGGATGTAACCTCCTTGATTTAATCCAAGGAGAAGGGAGCACCCTCGGAGCGCTCCTTGAGTCGAGGACACGAGCGACATCCCCTTCACGTGCTCTAGACAGCGACACACGGGCGCTTACTGTAGTCTGAGAGTCAACCGTCTGTGAAGTATTTGCAACAATGATCACCTCTTCCATTATGCTGAGCACTTTTGTTAGCAAAGGAAGAGTACATTTAATTGCTGATACAATTTTCTTCCCAACTTGTACGTTGGGGCAAGGGAAAGGGTANTTAGCAAAGGAAGAGTACATTTAATTGCTGATACAATTTTCTTCCCAACTTGTACGTTGGGGCAAGGGAAAGGGTATTATGTTTCAAGAATGCACAACTTCTCCACGAAGGTGACAAGGGGCTGTGGCGAATGGCGCGTCACGAGATAATCAAGGGAGGTGGATGAGGTTATGCGGAAGTGAATCTGAACACAGTTTGACTGTAGTCGTCATATTATTATGGATTATATATTAAAACTAAACTTTTTTTTAGAATGTTTGAAGTGTTAAGAGAACCAGAGCTTGATGCAGCACGCATATACTAAGAGCAGTGACAAATTAGCTTAAATATTTATCGAACTCTCCTTGTAGGTTGGGAAATCTGGAGCTCTGTTTAAATTTAGCCAACCCTTGAGTTTTTCTTCATATGTGAGAATATTCCTTAAAATATTTAAAGCGCAAGTAGCGTATTAGGCTGTTATTTTTCTTACTAGATGGTGACATTAGATGTTATACGATAGTTGAAAACATTTCTAACTTTTCCAGTTTGACAGAAACTGAACTAAAACCAAATCATGCAGACTTACTATTTACATTTAGAATTAATACCCAAAATTTTATAAAACACCTACAGCACACAAACTGAACGTTTATCCCCATAAGAAGAAGCCTCGTAATTTTACTCTCACATTCATATTTTTAGTCCAGTAAAACCATGCCAACCTTTTTGAATTTTTCCATATCGTAATTCTAGCATTGCCAGTAATTATATCACCTTCTTTCGTGACCAAGATCCATCACAGATTTCTGTCACTTATTCATTACATAAAGTCAATACGAAGTTTGACATATATAATTAAATTAATACTCTGAGAACATGTTCTTGGCTCATTTTCGGAACCACACCCTCTGTCTCTTTCTCTCTCTCTCTTTCTTTCTTTCTCTCTCTCTACAAACTCGTCAGATTCTGGATAATTTAAAAAAACAAGGTAAAAACAGAAAAGTGGTGTTTATAAAAAAGAGTGTTTATACTCTTCAAATAATTTTTATCATAACCCATCTATGGTTTTATTTTCCTTTAAATAAGGTTAGAATTTTCCCAAAGTGTTTCTTTAAAAATGGGAGAGACTNTCTTTCTTTCTTTCTCTCTCTCTACAAACTCGTCAGATTCTGGATAATTTAAAAAAACAAGGTAAAAACAGAAAAGGGGTGTTTATAAAAAAGAGTGTTTATACTCTTCAAATAATTTTTATCATAACCCATCTATGGTTTTATTTTCCTTTAAATAAGGTTAGAATTTTCCCAAAGTGTTTCTTTAAAAATGGGAGAGACTTTTTTTTTGCAATATTTAAGAATAAGTTCTAATTTTTTTCGGGGTATATTTGGTTAACTTGTTGCTAACACTGATTAAAATGTCATGTTGATGTGTTATAGTGCTTCTTTTTACTAATGGTTTGTTGGCATGCTGAAGCTGATAGTTGTTATAAGGCTGCGTTCGAATTGACTATTAAGTATATTAGTATTTAGTAGCATTGAATTCGGAAGTCTTAGATAGTCACTTGTTAAGCGAGGGTTGCGATTTGGTAATGGCTAATGAAGAAGCCTTTAAACCTATTACCGAGCGACTCGGCAATATGAAACCTGCACCACCACCTCCATGGGCTGTAGCAATGAAGACCGAACCAGACATCGAACCTAAGTCTCGAAAGCAACTTATACGTGCTGTCATAGATGAAGATGACCTGCTGCTGTCTGTATGGAAACGAAGAAAAGAACAGATGAGTGATCGAACTCCCTCCCTTCGTAATTATTTGAGATCTTACACATCTACGTTTAATGACAGGACATTTGGCGTATACAAACGAAATAAAAAGTGGTTCTTGGGGAATAAACAGATATTTTTTTTCTGACCAATGATGATGTACAAGTTGAAAATGCTGTAATCCGCCCATCTACAGGATTTCATGAACTGCTATTTAAGCAAAACCCTACTGGATATTCTGGCAAAGTACTGCAGAAGTATAAACGGCTGCTGAAACTTACGAGTGCCCACTTGAAGGATAACGACCTTGCCAGCAATGAATATAAGGATGAAACACACCCGGAATTTGGCATTATTTCGCAGTTGTTTCCCGATGTTGGAGATGCAGTTGGTTCTGGTTTCGATCAAAGTAAAAAATAGAATATGGTCGACATCCAGATTACGTTTACTGGAATGATTTTGATGAAATAGTCGACAGACTGCATATGCTAATTGCTTCTCAGCAAGCAGGAAATAATTCTCACGCTAATGAAATATCCAGTATTATCGAAGACCTGCTTGAAGACGGATACATAGAATGAGTCGTGCAGATATTGCCAGCGAGTTACACAAGCCTGAAAGATGGTTTTATCCTCATCGCAAAATGCTAGTGTTTGGTTTGCGAGACTTGTATCAGGCAGATCTGGTTGAAATGATACCTCATGAATGTGTGAATAAAGGATTCAAATATTTGTTAACAGTCATTGACTGTTTAAAAAGTATGCTTGGGCAGTGCCTGTAAAGACTAAAAATGCGAAAAATGTGTCAAATGCAATGAACTCTGTTTTGCAAGACAAAGGACCTCCCAAGAATTTACATACAGACCTCGGAAGAGAATTCTTTAATCCTACATGTCGTGCCTTGATGTTAAAACACAGCCTAAACCACTACTCGACACACAGTGGTATGAAGGCGAACATGGTGGAGTGCTTTAACCATACTTTGAAGAATGAAATGTGGAATAAATTTTAATTGCAAGGAAGTTACAAGTGGCTGAACATCTTACCTCACCTGGTATCATTACACCATAGAGTACATCGAACTATACGAATGAGACCTGTGGATGTCAAAGGAAAACTCATTGTTGCAAACTGTATTCAAGAATGAGAAGAAACTGGACACTCACAAGCCTAAGACGAAGGTTGGAGATTACATCAGAATATCACAAGGGAAGGGAGATTTTCAAAATCATACACTCCAAACTGGAATACGGAAATATACCAGATTATCAAAATTCGCCATTACGAAGCAAGGACCTACTATCTCGAGGACATGGAAGGCAGAGTTATCAGAGGAGGTTTTTACAGCGAAGAAATTCATGTTAGCAAGGATCCGCACACATATTTGGTCGAGAAAGTATTGAAGCACAAAGGAAATAACTTGTTGGTGCAGTGGCTTGGCTTCGATTCTAGTCATGACAGTTGGATTCCAAAATCATATATTACCAATAAATAATAATGCACATTTGTGTTTCTGTGTATGAAGATCAGACATCTCTGTATTTTTTTTTGCATGTCTGTATAAAGTACTAAATAAATGTGATTTTCTTAACATTGAAATTTATTTAGCTGTTATGATTTTCTGCAAGGAAGCCAAGTACAAGTGATTCGACTGGGCCTGCCACGACCTGCTTGGGGCTGGCGTGCCTCCCTGGCACTGACGCCTCTCTTGCCCAATGTGTCATCCCCACAGCTTGCTGAGACCTGCATGCCTTCTACATCATCGACTGACCACCTGGTCCCTGTGATGCATGGACTGTGCCACACATTGTGACCTGCGCTCGTTGCAGTCTGTGTGCAAACCCCCTTTCCACCCTACGAGAAAACCAAAACTTACATTCTTGCTCGAGATGTCAAACATGGTGGATGCGTTCCGCGCCATGCTGTAGGAGGTCAACCGCACCTTCGAGGAATACCTGGGACAGCTGCCAATCTCTAGCAGGGTCTACAATGATGAGACAACATCGAGAAGACATATACCTCCTGCATCACCCCTTGTTCAGCAGCAGGTCGTCTGTTAGGCGACGATGGATGACTATACCTCACCCACGATCGCCTTGGAGGGATATCATCGCATGGACGCTGCCACCTCCAGCATCTACCACCTCCTCTCCTACACCATCGACTACGGGCAACTAACGTGTAATCACTCCAGTGCCTTGGAGTGATTACACACCGGGCTCGTCATGGACATCGGTGGGACATCTCGAAGACCTGGACGATGTTTGCAAAGAGGAAGAGGAGATGACTCTGCGGGACCTGCATGCTGAGATTCGACTCTTCTGGGAGGAGGCAGCAGCAGCAACACATACAAGTCGCCAGCTGTGTGACAGGAACTATGCTCTCCTTCTGGAGGAGATGCGAAGCCTATGTGCAAGTGTGCGGTGTCTGGGTGTTATTATTATCCCACCTGAGGAGTGATAGCTTGTGTTACTTGTAAATGTGTAAATACATTTATTTTTGTTAATATTTAAATTGGTGTGTTTGAGAGACATTTCATCGTCTTCGCTTCGATAAACCGTGAGTAAAAAAATTGTCGAGCAATATCTTACTTATAAAATTTTGCTTGGTTTATGTGTGTTAATACTGTTTCGTGCTCATGTTTTCATTTTGCACCTGTATTATACCTTTGATGGTCTATGTGGAGGTATGAACATGCAAAATATTTATTTACATGCAGCAAATGATTAAATCGCAAGCTATTTGATGCTAATAATCTTATAAAGACTTAAACATATTTCCTCCTCAATTATACCTTAAAATCATTATTTTGAATATAATGCATATTAAATAAATCATAATCAATCTGCCTAGCATGTCGGTCATCGACTTAAGCAAAGATGGTGATCAATTATAATACTTGTAATAAAATGAATATAAAATAAATCATAATCAATCCACCTAGAATGTCATTCTTCGACTTAAGCCAAGATGGAGGTCAAACGTAGGTGAGATAGTGGACTAATACTTGTAATAGAATTTTATAGAAGAAGAAAAAATATATTTTCGGAGTGATGATGGAAGAGGCATTGCTGGTGTTGTAATGTTTATAGAATATTAAAAACCCTACTCTCCAGACTGCTTCGATAGCCGAGATGACGTCCGCATGACGAGCCAAGTGTGTCTGGATTGAAACCACTCTCCTTCAAAGTATTTTTTGAGCTCCGAAAATTAAATAACAGTTGCAGCACTCCTGGGTATCGCTCGACGATTTAAACTCCACAACCAACATGGCGTTCGATTAATCGTGTGCGTGCGCCGCTGGTGTGTCGTTCATCGACTTAGACGACATCAGCAAACTACAACCAAGATGGCGGATGACAGATGCGCACTCTAAGAGACATGAAGGTAAGCAGTAGACGAAACAATATGGTTGCCTACAGCAGACAACGTCCAAAGTAATAGGGTGGGGTGAAAGAGAGGTGGGAGAGAGGGGACAAAAAGGAATTATAGAGCATGAAAAGTAGAATGACAGAGCATGAAGTAGCAAGGGGGAATGACAGAGCATGAAGTGGAAAATTCTAGAAATTAATAGATGGTAATGCCACCAGGGGGGTGATGTCATAGGGTGGATGTCATAGGGGTGATGTCATAGGNAAGGAATTATAGAGCATGAAAAGTAGAATGACAGAGCATGAAGTAGCAAGGGGGAATGACAGAGCATGAAGTGGAACATTCTAGAAATTAATAGATGGTAATGCCACCAGGGGGGTGATGTCATAGGGTGTGATGTCATAGGGGTGATGTCATAGTGGTGGTGACATCATAGGGATGGTAATGGCATCCAAGATGGCAGCGGTGAAGTCATCCAAGATGGCCACCGTGACCTAATCCAAGACGGCAGCTGTGTCCCCGTGTCTTCCACACACCAAATTTGTGCTCGGACATACCAAATCCATCTACTTACGTACACGTATATTTTGAGTAGGCCTTTCAAGAGTTCTGAGTTTACCGTGAACAGCCTATAATTATATTTACTTGTTAATATTGTAATACAGTAAATAAATGCATGCTCTTTCTGTAGTATCCTGCCGCCATTATTTATAATTTCAAACTGCAAAACGCAAGAAAGAGTGATGTCACCTACTTTTAATTACCAACATTAGAATGTGTCTCTCTGCCTAAATCATTGCTTAAACGGTGGTGTTACTGTACGTTTTCTACCTCATTTTTCATAACGGATCATCTCACAAAGTGTGTACTTGGGAGTTCAGGATTACCTTCTATAAGACTTGATTTGGAAAATTTCGTCGTGCCTATCAAGACTTAGTATCCTACCCACATCCCGAGGTCAACAGACATCCAGTACAAGGCTCAATTTCCGCTCAGCAATCCTGCAACTTCACCTCGAGTGGCTGAAACAACTCCAAAATTTGTTCCAACCTTCGTTTATATACTTTCGTACCTAATTTATGTTTGAAATCATAAAATAGCTGCACAGCAATTGTTTTACTTCGTGTGTTTTTTTTTTAATGTCTGCCATGCCTAACGAGGTTCACTACCGGATTTTCGCACGTGGAAATCGTGTTGGACGATGCCGCTGGCCGGCGGGTGTTCTCGGGGATCTCCTTTTCCCCCCGCCCTTGCATTTTGGCGCTGCTCCATTATCACCTCACTTCACCCTCATTAGCTCTCAAGACCTCGATGTCAAGAACAGCCCGAACCTCTCCTTCACTTCTGCCATACCTAAAGTCCCCATTTCCTGTATTTGTATACACGCGGTTGGTTAGTCACTTTTAAAATCTCTTACATGACATCCCCTAACAGAGGTACGGCATTTTCCCTCCCTAAATCCTTTCCCAAGGTTAAGTGTGAGGCCTGAGTTTTCGGAGCTGTCTCCCGAAAAATTTACACTGTGTTCTAATGGGGAATTTTAATACAAATAGCTGCATACACGTAATACAGAGAAAAAACAAAGCCTATATTTACTGCGTATGGAATTACCGGTCTTTGGATCCTTGCCCACCACAATGCAGATGCACAGACTTGGATCGATGCGATGCTCACATCTTGCCCAGGGCTAGCTCTTACAAACTGCCATTCCAAGAACCTCTCACCGTGACCTAATATGCACTTCTTACTCTCTTCAGGCTTCAAAATTTATTTTAATTTCATTTTCATCTTGGTTACGGTGAAGTAAAGGCTCTCCGCATTTTTTTAAACACTAAACTGCATCTCTTATTNCAGATGCACAGACTTGGATCGATGCGATGCTCACATCTTGCCCAGGGCTAGCTCTTACAAACTGCCATTCCAAGATCCTCTCACCGTGACCTAATATGCACTTCTTACTCTCTTCAGGCTTCAAAATTTATTTAAATTTCATTTTCATCTTGGTTACGGTGAAGTAAAGGCTCTCCGCATTTTTTTAAACACTAAACTGCATCTCTTATTGCAGACACACCTGAACAGTTACTCAACTAAGATGCAAATTACGTAATTATTCCTAGGGCATCAAAGAAAAATATATTAAATTTGACAGTATAAAGTCATGGGGAAATTGAACAGGACAATTGAAAAGCCAATAATTAATAGACAGAATGTTGATGAATATATAAGTAACTAACCAAAAGGGTCAATAAAATTAAAATGAACTAATATGCAGTTAGTGGCACATCAGATTTACAAGTGTGCGAAAGGCTATTACTATTGCTGTGCTTTGTTGCATCTGAGAATCATGGGCGACATTAAAAATATGGTTTTACAACCTCTCACTTGAACCCCGAGTGTGTTGTTAAGCTATGTCGAAAATATATTAAAAGGTTGATTAAAAAACACTAGTGTGAAGCGAAAATGCACTTGCACGGTACGGCGAATGCCAGTACAGCGGCCAGTGACGTAACGGTTCATTCATATGAGAAAACGCGATCTGAGAAGTGGCTCTTGACTAGTCTCATTTAAATACGAGCAGGGGTGTACCAGCAAGTAATTTTAATATTTTCACTTGTTAGGCAGTACAGTAAACCGGGGTTACTTTGCACCTGTGGCGTAAGTTTGCACCACTCAAAAATGTTTGTTTTGGTGCAATCTGGCAAAGAAACAGACAACTGTAGCAAGTTATTTTCGATTTTTAATGTTATCTATCCAGGTAATATTTAATACCACTTCACCAGTTGGCACCAAAATAAACATTTTGAGGGATGAGAAGTTACCCCACAGGTGTGCGTGTAATCTACAAGATTATAGAAATGTATAAGTGGAAGGAGTAAAAAGAAATAAAAATAATAGCAAATTGGAGTCATAACTGCGAGTAGTGGGGAAGATGAGTATAAAGTTAAAATTGTATGTGTATATATAGAATATTGTATAACTCTACCGGATGTTCGGAAACTCAGTGCCCAAACTCCAGACATAGTTTATTTGGAACAGTCGTAATACAGAAGGCCTTTCCACTAATATCCGGAAAATTACTTTTATATAATTTAATTTTTTTTCCAAAGTTGCTGTGTTTTTTTACTTACTCTAAAACTAAGTGTTATTTGTAAGCCCGCGTAGGGACAGGATTTAGTTGCGTCTCAGGGCTAAGCCCCATACGCCTACAAGGAAAGGAAATCATGGACGGAGACATGCATCGCGGCAGCGAGGGATTGGGCTGCCATGGCCAACTTTCGGCCATAAAAACCTCCCGAAGTATATTTATAGCTAAACTACTATACTAAGAAGAGAAAGGGAAAAATCGGCATAGTTACCGTAAAAGCCCTTTCGACAGGAAAGAATTAAAAAGTGTTAGATGCATTATCAGAAAATGCTACAGGAGACAGATAGGTGGAGACCATGCTCTTCATTAGTGGGTGGATAAAATACTAGTGGAGGGGGCAGGACATCTTTATTTCATTTCACGCTGGTTTAACTAAAGTAATGCTTGCCCATCACTCTGTTGGGAGGAGTGGCGCAATTGGGCCTCTTCCCCCGCCCCCACCCCCGAATCAACAGTGTATAACGCTTGGAGAACAAGGCTGTGCGATCATGCATGTAGGACAAGTTGCATAGGTCTTAGACACGCGACACAAAATTATTACACATGCAGCGTCTCGCGCGTAAGACCTATGCAACTTGTTCTATAAGCATGATCGAACAAAATTGTTCTTCACGTGTTGTACGGAGCAACTTTTAACGCAATAAAAATAAGTTTCCGGATATAAATGCATAGGGTTGTTGTGCTACTATTGGTCCAAATAAACTATGCCTGGAGTTTAGGCACTGAGTTTCCGATCATTCTATACACGGAATTTTCGTCCAGAAGGGGGCAATATTTACAGACGCACAGACAAAGACTGTTTCAAATATAAATATTTCCACTCCAAACCAAACGAGGTGGCGGAGTGGTAAACCTATGGTCTCGCATTCGGAATGCCATGGGTTCGATTCCGTGTCTGGCCATCCTGATTTCGGTTTTTAGTAGTTTCCCGAAATCATTCCAGGCGAATGCTGGAACGGTTCCATACCACAGGCCATGGCCGATTTATTTCACGTATCTGCTTCTCTGAGCAACTTGCTCCGTCTCTAGTGACCTCGCTGTCAACGAGACGTTAAGCCCTACCTACCTATTTTCTCTCTACAGAAAATAAATGTTTATAACGTACTCGTTTACAGTAACCGATTACACATAAAGGTTTATTTACGGCGTTTTTCTTGGAAAGGTGCAAAAATAACTGCACATGTAAATTAAACATTTGTGCGTATCTCTGACCCAGCGGGCCCAAGGGCGTATCCATTGGAANAAAAATAACTGCACATGTAAATTAAACATTTGTGCGTATCTCTGACCCAGCGGGCCCAAGGGCGTATCCATTGGATAGCCAAGGGGGCTTAAACCCCTCCATTGGATATTTACTTTACACGGGATAAAATTAGATTATTCTGGGAGCCAAGCACATTGTCAAAAAATGCAGTATTACTACAATTAGTACAGTTGCAGTAAATTTTGAAAAGTATTCAGATNAGCCAAGCACATTGTCAAAAAATGCAGTATTACTACAATTAGTACAGTTGCAGTAAATTTTGAAAAGTATTCAGATGGACTATCTACTAATTACTGACGTGTGTGTGTAACAGTGTTCGAATTGAAAAGAATAAGGGGAGGGGGCATTAACTGGGGAATTTTGCTTCTTCTAGATTTTCTTTCCAACTTCTGCATTCCTGTGTTTGTTCCCAACAGGGGAAAGAATTTTTTTGTATCCATAGTATGATTTTGTGATTGATTTGTGAAATCCGGTTAAGTCGTAAGGTGGAATATAATGAGTTGTCATNTGTATCCATAGTATGATTTTGTGATTGATTTGTGAAATCCGGTTAAGTCGTAAGGTGGAATATAATGAGTTGTCATATAAGCAGAAATTCGAAGTACCATAGCAGGTGCCAACGTAACTAAAACGGACGTTAATAGCAGTAAGAATGATACCNATAAGCAGAAATTCGAAGTACCATAGCAGGTGCCAACGTAACTAAAACGGACGTTAATAGCAGTAAGAATGATACCTCACATCATAAAAAAATAAACTTCTAAAGCTAATTTGTTATATATTAATAAATATATAAATAAACGAGAAATTTTCCTACCTTCTACGTATTCGAACATTAATGTGTATGTGTAGTATTAAAGATTAAGGTTTATTGGTAAGCATTACATTTTACCGTAATGTACAGTTCTACACCCCTGTAATAGCGCTCTCTTTAATGGGCCTCTAGAGCCGCCACTGTGGAAAAATTCCCTCATGTTAAAAATTGCAGGTGCTAATCGTACACAGAGTTGCAATTTACGCATCAGCATGAGATGTGATCTAGTTTCTGGCGAGGGGTTGGTGGCAGCGAGCACGATGGAAAGAACGCATCGTTTCACAAGGGGTTGACGCCGTTGGCGTCCTGCTATTCAGGTCACACCGGCGCCGCGTCTCCCCTTTCCCGCCGTCTCACCCCTTGGCCGCCAGCCGCCCTTTACCATTTCCAACCCTTTCCTAGGAAACCCACGCGGCCGCAACCAACCCTCTCTTGACTTGGCGCCAGGACCGTGTCAGGGGGGTGGGGGGAGATTAATGCTGGAACGGTCAGCACTCCGCTGTGCTCGTATGTCGTCGTCGTTGCGAGAATGGTCGTAAATGAAATATTATCTTAAATCTAGTGGGGAATTTTGCGATATATCACGTGTTTCTAAAACATGGTGACAAACTTCGGCAGACAATTCCTTACGAAAATATAAGACGAAAATGTATGCACAACCTATCCCCTAAAGTGATTACCAACAGAGCTATACGCCCGAAATTTTGAGTTTTAAAATGCGTTTAACTGAAAATATCAGAAACCACTTCTAAAAATGCGGTCGATAATATCATCCCCTTTCCTTCAGTAAATTATTTTTTCTCGTAATTATTCAAAGTGATGTTTTTCCATCGTGCTTGGTATCGACGGCAGTAGTATTTAAACGATTATTTCCCGAGTCGATACATGTCAGGGTTCATGGGAGGCTATTTTTGCATGACAGGCTTCCCTCAATACCCCTGCTAATCACAACCGAAGCGACGCTGCTCGCAGTGTGTTGTGAGAATATTCCGCAAATAAAACAGCTTATAGTGAGTCATATCTTAGTGATTTTCCCTGTGTTTCTTCAACGTATATGAGATTTCGTTCCGGCTCAAAGAGTTGCGAAAAAGGGAAGGGCCATTTATATGATAATGAAGACAGTGTTGACGGTGAAAACAGTGGCGATTTTTTCGACGACCTCACACATTTCCTCGCCGGCTTTGCTAAAAAAATTTCGTGAATAATGCAGAAGACAAGAACATCGACTACATATTTCCTGAAGACCCCAATGAACTTGTTGATAGACTCATACATTTGATTGCCTTGCACAATAAGGAGATATCTTTAATCATCGGCGAACTTAAGGAAAGGGGTTACCTCAAATGAAACCATTGTGTACTTACAATCATCTGACAACATCAGAGAAATGCTAAGATTTTATGTGATCTTAGTTGTGCACTTTTAATTTATTAAACCTTACCCTACCGCTTTTCTGAAAAACTTATTATTTAAGTGGTGTATAAAATGCCCATCGCATCGCCACGCATCACATCGCAACGCTGCACTGTGGAAATAGCTTTAAGAGTTGGTGTGACGTAAGGCTGCCGTCAATTTCCCTTAATAAAACGAGGCACTTTTACTATAGGTGTTTTTTTAAATAGAAAGTGATGTCAAAAGTTATTAGTTAATGGAAAAAAATATTCAAGTAAAACTGAAACAAGTAATTTAACAAAAGGAAGAACGGTCTTACCATCAAACAAGTTAACTGAATTTTTTAACCTATATTTTTATAACACCGCACCCTTCATTCATTATTCATTCATGTTTGCTGATTTACGTAAATTACTTGTCACTCGAACGAATCTTTGCAATAATACGTCATATAATTCCGCACGTGACAAATTTAAATTGCATTACAGCGTTTCCAGTGGTATTTTCCAAAAATGCTTTTTCTCGCATGAAAAGTAGTTCCAACTTCAAAAATAAAAACCGAAGTAGAACTTCGAAAATTGCCACCCACTTATCTTGTGAACCCACAGCATTCCATTAGCTTACTTATTCTAGTTCAGACAAAGATGAAGTGTCGATTTATACACTACCTACAACTTCTATCATTAAAATACAGGTTTACATCTCTGACCGCCGTGATTCTAATTTTAAAGGAGGCCGCACAAACTACGTGATAGAAGTAAACCAGCGCACCTTGTTAGTTTTGAAGATAGTCCGTATGCAATGGCAGTAGTAGGGTCTCGCTGTGCCACATACAATGTTTACATGTTTACAAAAACTAAGGTTTATTCTACTCATATTGGGAAGTTCAATGCTTTAAGTTNCGCTGTGCCACATACAATGTTTACATGTTTACAAAAACTAAGGTTTATTCTACTCATATTGGGAAGTTCAATGCTTTAAGTTTAACAACTATAATATTTTCGCCGCCAGAGTGCATTGCTGTTACATGTGTACTAAAGTAACACACACACACACACCCATATATANACACACACACACACACACCCATATATATAAATATTTATATATGGATGTGTCACTTTAATGTGAACAGGATTTTTCTGTTTTGCATGTAAGTAAATGGAATTTCTGCAATTTTAATTTCCATAAAATATATATAATTGTGTAAAATCTTCCGATTCGTATTGTGTTAGAACTTACATAAATAATACATTTTGTTACTATCGTTAGAGTGGAAATATAACGAAATATGTAGACATGGTTTTTGATATTCTGTCGTAAAACTGGGCAAAACGTTGGCTTGTACGATTAATTAATTTAAATATCACATCTGAATTTAAAAAAATTGTGAAAATGGCTAAAAAGATTATTTTTAGGGCTTTTCTGCATAGCTTTCGTAACTGAAAGGAGAAAAGTAGAACGTTTCTATTGATTACAGCTCGCATTAAAAATCGTAACGTTTTCACATTGAAACAACCTTGCCTATGAACACTCAGTGCCAAACACAGCTGTATTTTTACGGTTTCCTCTTGTAAACACGATTGAAGGAGGTGTGTAAATCATAGTTAAGAAATAGCCAGTACTTAAAATGTTGACTGGGGAAAGCTTATATCACAGTTCCAGCGAAACACGATATTTTACACAAAAATATATAATTTATCCATATACCGTCAGCTTAATAGTGATCTCTTTGGAACACTAGCGCACATTGCGGCAAAAATTTTCCCTATGCCAAATTCAACCAAAAGAAATTTCGTTTTGTTCCTAACCTGAATAGAATAAACCTCATAAAAACACATCCAGTTGTCTGTCATCCTGCCCAGTATGTCAACACAAAATATTGGGAAACAACCATAGACAGGTATATTTATAAACAATTATTACAAAGTTTAATTTCAAAAAGTGTTTACTTTATTGTGAAGAGTCTTTTGAAGGCTGTTCACGGTAAAGTGAGAACGTTTGAAATAAACCTTTGAAAAATGTGACTGTTCCTACCTCCATGTATTTTAACAGGTACAATGTCTGGCATGCGTCCAGTACAGTTGCTAACGACGGAAATAAAGTAGTTCCATTGTCTTAACGTTGAATAGAAAGTGTTAGGCAAACATTTGTGTTGATACTAAAATTATTTCCCCCCCTTTTTTTATGCTGACATGTGTAAGAATTGGTAAATTTATAAAATATTTACATTTCTAATAACACCACAGTTTTACAAAAACCGACGCACGAATAAAGTGATCAGGCCCACGGAAATGTTAAATTTACTTATGGTGCACTATAAACCCGAATAAGTGATACAAATCAGTGAAATAACATTCACTGAAAGTCATTTGATTAGCTACTGCCGACTGAAGAATCAAGCAAGTGACTTAAGGCAGTGGAATTCTCGACATTCAGTGGGAATCACAAATAAATCAGTGAAATTGAACCGTCATATTAATTATTTATCAGTCACTCAATTTTCGCTGATTTTCACTGATTTGGCTTAATTATCATCGCTTCAGGTTTAGAGTGTGGAATAATACACTGTGAATCGAGAAGTAGATAGTAAGCAGGTCTTTCAAAAGTGCTCAGTTTACCGTGAACAGCCTATACGTAAATGTGTGTGCCTGAAACCTGACAAAGGACTGGCGTTGCCAGTGTAGTGTGTAATGAAGTAAGATGTAAAGGAAGGGGCTGGGAGCCATTTGTACGGTATTCGGTGGAAGGAGAGAGTTTCCATGTAGTTGCAGCCCTCTCGCCCAACCCACTTCTATCCTTGACCCCATCTCATAAGACATCCTTGGAAGGGGGCGGGGGGTTAACGAAGGAATTGGCGGGGTCCCACCGACCTTGGGCTCCACGATGTTGCAGCAGTGCCAACAAATAGACAAACGCAGATTACGATTTCTACCGTATAATTAATTGAAATGCTCGGGTGTTACCGGTGATACTTAATGACGGTATTCTATATTAGTATATTTTCTGGGTAGTACATGCAAACATGATTCTATATACATGCAGACATCTACATATATTTATATACATAAATTAGTATATATATATATATATATTATATATATGCACATATTTACCTATATATGTACATATGTGCCTATTTACAGATGAGTATATATGAATACGGACATACATACAACGTGTATCTAAAACACACCAACAAATTTTGATAGGTTATTCCTGAGATGGAAATAGAAAGATTGAGATAGGCAACCCATGGTCAAGGTCAGATAGAAGAGCAGTAGACGCTTCCAAAGTTTGAAAACGATCATTTATTGTCATATCTAGGAAACTGCTTGCGAGACAGAAACAAAGTAATGGTTACAAATTATTTAAACCGTAATCGTTAATAAAGTGAATGTCATGTACATGTAACCCACCCCGATCATGTTGAAAAGGGGTGTTGCCACCCTTATTTCTGCAAAAATAATATTATTGTTGCGCGCTGGCGCTTGCATTAGACGCAAGCTTCATGCACGGTCCGGTTCTCTGGTTTGGAGGGGGAGGGGAGGGAGAGACTCGCCTCGACCCTCCCCTTCCACGAGGCAGACCTACTAGCTGCACCATCGCTCGCCCGGCAGCCGAGAGAATGATTGACAGCGGCGACCTGGCTGGCGTCACAGCCCCTCCTCCCCCAGCGGGAGAAGCCAACGAGTTTAGAGGACGCACAAGAATATTCTGGGACCTAAGGCCCTCGGCGCAACGTGGCATTTAGAGAAATTCCTGGGTGATGGCGTGCGGCCCTATAAAAATTGCAGCGGTTAAAGTGTCGGTAGTCTGTTGGTAGAAGTATTTTGCTGAGTGCGGTGTGAATGAACGAGAGGGCGTGAAACCCGACGAGTAAAGTCTACTGTGCATGAGGGCGCTTGGAGTACTCTAGAACATTGCGGACTGGTAGGGTCTGGACTAATCTGAGGTGGTACTGTATGAACATGTGATACGGACTTTAGTGTGAATATTGGAACTGTCAAATTTGGACATAAAAATTTATTAGGTTTTTATACATTGTCTATTATGAGTGATTTTAGTTATTTAATAACATAAATTTCTTTGATCTAATTGTATATTTTACTGATTGAAATTTATTAATTGTAAATAGCAAGACATATCAATTTATTGTGAGATATTGAGATGAAAGTATTTTCATTGTAATTATTTTTAATAAATTAGGAAATTATAATTAACACTCTTATTTAATTAATACCTCCATCCCTTAACGAACCTGCTTTAGTCCACTGACTTTTGAGAAATTGTAACAGTATGTTAAAGAATAAATTCTTTATTTGTGACTAGAGATTATGAAATTCCTGCAAAATAAGCAACATAATGTCTTTTGCAATAATTGTCTAACTCTAGCCCTTTTCGAGTAAAATCACATATTTTATTTCACTGCCTGCCAGGTAGGCAACCAGTAATGCCTGTCTGCGTGCTGCGCTGTAGTGGTGTGTGGACATTACGCACAGGTGGTTTGTGGCGGAACTGAATCGTAACTTGATTCGTCCAACGAGGTTTCTAAGAGGCGCGGAATATTGGTGTGCGTCATGGTTTTCCCCCACTCTCATTATCAATACTGTAATTCCCCTCCTTAACAGAGGCGAGGACTGTAGAATAAAAACCCACACTTCACTGCGCATTTCATGCATTCTATTATAAGTCGACATAGCGAAGTATGCAAACTCAGAAATGACAGACATAATTCTGCTTTACAGTGAAGTTAAATGTATTGCACGAGCTACTGTACCATGAGAGGTTTCCAGCTCGGCGACAACTCCATCACGAGACCTTCACAACTGCCACTCAGAGACTGCGTGAAACAGGCACGTTTAAGGCACGAGGTGGGTCTGGTCACCCGAGGAATGTCGGTACATCAAATGTCGAAGAAGAAGTACTAAGTGCTGTGGAGGAAAATCTGTCAACCAGCACCCGCGCCATTGCGCACGGAATGGGTGTGCCCCATTCCATTGTATATGGCGTGTTATGCACGGGCAGCTGCTGCGTGCCCACCACGTGCGAAAGGAGCAGGCATTGAGACCCACAGATTTCGCTCCTCGACGTGATTTTTCGCAGTGGTTCCTGCAACAGTGCACAATATTTCCTCAGTTTACTTCCATTGTGTGGTTTACCGATGAAGCGACATCCACGAGAGACGGCCATTGCAACAACAGGAACAGTCACTTGTGGGACGACACTAATCCTCATGCAATCGACATCACAGTCAGCCAGCACAGATTTTCTGTGAACATCTGGGCGGGCATTGTGGGTGATCATCTCATTGGGCCGTACTTGATGCCACAGCGATTGACTGGGCACGTGTACTGCCAATTCCTGCAATTTACTTTGCCAGATTTCCTTGAGGATGTGCCGCTCGCGGTCTGGCAACATATGTGGCTTCAACACGACGGTACCCCTCCACATTCCACAAGGGCTGTACGTGATCACCTCAACATGGCATTTCCAGCACGGTGGATTGGAATAGGTGGGCCTGTTGCGTGGCCAGCACAATAGCACAATAGCAGTTTGATTTATTACAGTTTCATGAAGAGCAAAAGTCTTCCAGAATATTATATCACGAACATCAATTTGGTTAATATAATTTACAGCAACACCAGGATTGCGAACGACGATAGAAACACATATCTAACAACCCACTATCAGGATTAGCTGTCATACCTTGTATACCAAATCTATACAAAAAAGAAAGCAAAACATAACTTTTTTGAGCTTGAGAAACTTGCTTAACAAACACATTATAATATTTAGCAACATCAGTACTAAAACCTCCAATATTACGGAAAACAGATCTTGAATAATATCTCCTATAAAAACGTGCAGACGGCATACTGGATGTAAACCACTTATTCAGTTCACAAGCACGTACAAACACGCGCGCGGCGAAACTACCAAAGCAAACTCCGTCGCATCATGAAATTTCGTAATATGTACAATTATAATATGTAAAATCATGGCTTTTTATTATTTCTTAAAAAAGAAAGTAGGCATTCCCTTCTACAAGTAGTTTGTCACAAGTTTTGAACCATGTACAATTTGTAACAGTTCTGTAGTTACATGCGCTCATCGCATTACTACGCACAATGAGATATTTAGTTGCTCGAACCACTCTTACAAAGTATTAGAATATAGTGAATTATTTTCTTAAATAATCTTTGTTTCAGTTTAGTACTCAGAACTGCACCTAACTATTTCCGTATTAAATGACGTACCTGTAGCTCACGCATCTGAGTACTTACATCCTGACACACGTGGCTTCTTCCGTGTACTAAGTATGCAAGGGACAGGCGAGAGGTCACGTGTCCCTCATGACCAGACGCGACATGTCATGTGGGTAGGTATTATGCGAGAGGCGTGCATCGGTACAAGTCGGCCAAGGTCACGATTCTACCAACGGCAATCCACCTGAATATATGAGCCAGAGCAGGTGAGCGCACACACGTGCATATTTCTAAGGGGAATAGTAACGTTCAAAAGAGAAAATAACCTTCCCGTAGTTTCACAAAGGGGGATGGGGATGTAGGGGTGGCAGTGTAGGGGAGGTCACGCCCGAACGCTCGCCGTTGGAGGGAGGGGAAACCACGTGACAGTGCTGGCGATATACATACCAAACTGATAACATAGTTCTCTACTACCGCGCTGTTTAATACCGCCGGCGTGATTCCTTTTTTTTTTTTTTTTTTCGAAAGGTAATATGCCCACGCGGAGCAGCTCTCACCCAACCGCTTTCGGCCGCTGTCGCTACTGAACTGAACAACCCCACACCTTCGTGCAGCGGCAATGGACTCTCCCGAATTGCCAGAAGCGTTTTGGACTTCTGCACATTAGTGTCTCATTTTGATTTCAGTCGTTCATGCGAGATTCTCACATGTGTCGGTGTGTATTTTGCGTGTCCGAAGCGCTGAAGTGCTAAGGGCGACCCAGGTAGCCGCACCACATTCCTCAAGTAGCATTCTAGACTATCGACAAGAGTTTGGCAGTAAGAAGGGCCTTATCTGGGGAGGTCAAGCCTGTCTTCGGCCACAGGAAACATCCTGCAGAACTCGGCACAAATGCCAACAACGCACCAACATACGTATACCACAAGGCACTTCGCACCTTGCTCAGACCACTTGTCTGCCAGCACAACTATGGCGTGCGCATTATAAACAAATGTACTATTTGCTCAGCAACTACCTGGGTGGCTCTGAGAGCTACGAAAATCACCGGACAAGTAGAGAGAAGGAAGCTTCATACCACCACAGAATTTTCGCCTTACGTACATTTTGTTGTCGCATTCCGAGCAAGATTTGTGCAGCTGATGTATCCGGTTTCGCTGGCGATTCACCCCCACTTTGTGGGTGTTGGCCAGGAAAAAAACTTATTATTTATTATATGTAACACAAACTGTTGAACTTGTAGACATTATCTGTGACTACTTTTTCCTAAGATAAAAATTTAGCATAGTTTTTGCAAAATGACATGTCAAAGTCAAAATTTCACTATTTTTGTAATGCACAAATGAAATAAACCAAACTATTTCCACAACATTTAACAATAGTAACTGAGAGGTCTTGTCTTAATTCGTTTTAAGATGTGCTCAGTAAAGGGGTTATTTTACAAAAATTCAGTGGCACACACAGATAAAAAATAAGAAAAATTCCTTTATTTTCAGCATTTTTTTTAAAATTGCAAAAACATTTCCTTGTGCGATTTTATAGATGTTTTGAAGGGCTCTTGGCATCTTCTTTCACTCACTGTGAATTATCTCATTTCTGTAAGGTAGTTCAGTTTCCACTATTTGTACATTTCTGAAACAGTAAAAATTGTGATTTTGGAATGTATTTATGAAAAAGCTATGCGCCCAAGAAATTTTTTTTTGTGATGAAAGAGTAATTACTGCTAAAGTCTAAATGTTAAACAGTATGTGATGCAAATATAAAATACCACATTTTTTCGTGGCCAACGCCCTTACAGAGTGATTACAGGGTCATTTCAGCGGACGAACTCTTGCCGAGCTCCTAATAAATACACTAAAAAATAATACTTGAAAGGTTTTCTTTTTCTGCGAGACAAGTAAGCGTTGATGTGCTCATGCGGCGTGGTGTGATGAAGGCTTCACGCGCAATGCGACGTGATGTGATGAAGGCTTCACGCGCAATGCGACGTGATGTGATGAAGGCTTCACGCGCAATGCGACGCGTGCGTTAAGGTAGTCGTCTGGTTGAAGGAATTCTGCACGTCTGAGGCCTAAAAGCGTGGGAGGCATGCACATAAACTATCTCATCGCCTTTACGCGCAAAACACTGAACTGGCGTGCAGTCTTGTCGTCGATAACGCGCCTCTATGGGACTTTCAGCGGAGACCCTACCATTTTATGACGTAATAATAAAAATAAAGGTTTGATGCACGTCCCCATTCCTTTTTTTTTTTTTTTAAATGTTTTGTATCGGATTGTTTATACCTAAAAATGACCGTGAAAACCCCCGCTTGAGCCATATCTATAGCTGGAGTTCTGCACACCGTTCGGCGGCCTACCCAGGCGGCCACCTTAAGTGTAAGAGCTGTGTTGAGAGTTCCTGGTTGGCTCTTAAAAGGGTAGTTTCCCTTCCATCTACGATTTTTTTTACAATTATTCATAATCGAAATTCATGACTATATATTAAAAATCATAACCTAACATGCTATAGAGGACTAGTTATAAGCATTTTTTAAAGTTTGTATGGTTTCAGTTATATCCGTATTTTTTCATGTGGAACTGAAACAATTAAATAATGAGATAATCTTTGATTACAGTTACAGATGTGAAACGAATCATGTAAGAAAAAGAAATAGGATTTCAAAATAACAGTTAAGATGTTCCATTGCGCCTTTACAAGCATTGATTTTAAATACTGACCCTGGAAATTTAGTTACGAGGGAATACAGGCAAATCCATGATGACGTGGGTGTGGGTGAAGTGTGGTGAGGATGGAGCAGCGCCGTAATACAAGGGTGGGTGGAAACGGGAGATCCCGAGAAAACCCACCGCCTAAGGCAACGTCCGCCGCGTTTAACACATGCGAAAGTCGTGGTAGCTCCACCATAAATTCATCCCGATTCACCTTGGTGGGAGGCGAGTAGTCTGACCACTACACCACTGTGACTCCCTGTTGAGTGTAAGAGATTTTAATTTGAATATATGCAGTTTTTATAACTNCCCCCCCCCGGTTTTCAAGAGACAGAGATATGAAAGTTCCACTTTACGATCATTATTTTCGGTAATTCTAATTCGACTTATACGGGAAAAGTTAGACATAAATATTAGTATGCTATTCTAGGCTTTCCAATAGGTCAGAGGGAAGATTAGGATATATTGTAAAGGTAACAAACGAATGCAATTTACTGATCACGATCAGATCATTTCCAGCCTCTTTCCAAGAATCCGATGTTACCAAGTCAAAGGTGAACGATCTGTCAGCGACTGTTACTTCGTTGATGTTAGTCCAGTCGTTTTAGGAGAAAAGGTAGCCAAAAATTATGAAAAATCGCAAGAAAATATTCCTTACATCAAAATTCTCAGAGAAATTTACAAGTAAACATATTAATAATTCACAAAAATTATTTTGTTGTTTTCTTATAAAAATATTTTTGGAAAACTTTGAAAAAATTTAATAAATAAAAAATTGTACCTTCGACAAGAAGAACGCCAAAACAAAATCAAAGTACATAATATATCCTAAATTCACTAAAATCCACCCATAATTTCTTGCTCTTTCCAGTAATTTGTCCTGAAAAAAAAAAGACGCATTTTACAATTTTGAAAAGGTGCATCTAACGACTAACATTGAAGTACAGAAAATTTTTCCATCAGATAGTCATAATTCACCAATATAAACTTCAGATTTTCTCGGATTTGTTCAAGCCCCATTCCTTCCATAGTACAATGTGAACAGCGCATTTTTTCAGCATTATAAAATTATGTAAACAAGTGAAGACATTATATTTTGTAAGTGTAAATAGTGACGAACCTGGGACAAAGATGAGGTGAAGTAACGAAAAACGTGAGCTAATTTTGTTACAAAATATGAAATCCAATTAGATTTCAGTTAGTTGTTTTCGGTTTTACTGTTTCTTAGTGGTAGTACGCGACTTCGATCAAATAACACAAATAAAGGATTTTATATTCGACCTCGATATCGTAGCATCCACAAAATTAAATTTGCCACGTGACAATAGTTTCCCATAATTTTATGCCAAGAGGTAGTTTAACATTAATTTGTTTTCATTTATGAAGACAAGGCTAAAATGAAGAAAAGTGAGCAGCTTTATTTAGTTCTGTAAATAAATACATTTACGAAAACATTTTGCCACAGATCACAACATCGAGCGTTTGCTATTTTAATACTGACGACCCGATTATGATATCTTGCAAGCGAATTTTCGTCACTTATAATATTTATTACTGGATTTGTCAACCACGAAAAAGGTTAAAGTGGCCGGCCGCCTGGGTAGGCCGCCGAACGGCGTGCAGAGCTCCAGCAGAAAACGTTTTCTTAAAGAACCGTCCAAGTGAGGTCTGAGTGAGGTCTGCTTACGCGTAGCATTTAAGAAACGTTACGTATCTGTATACGTTTTTCAGTTCCTCCATTTCTCTCTAAAGTATGTTTTTGTGATACTGAAAACGGTTTAAACGGGTGTTTTCACGGTCATTTTTAGGTATAAACATTCCAGTACAAAAACATCAAAAAAGGAATAGGGATGTGCATCAAATTTTTTATTGTTATTATTACGTGATAAAATGGTAAGGTCTCCGCTGAAATTCTCATAGAGGCGCGTTATCGACGGCAATACTGCACGCCAGTTCAGTGCTTTGCACGTAGAGGCGATGAGAGAGTTGAAACGCATGTCTCGGTAGTCCCTAGCGCTCCCACGCTTTTAGGCCTCAGATGTGCAAAATTCCTTCAATCAGGTGGCCACCTTAACGCTGCAAACAATGCATTTATTCCTTGATCGTGCTGTTGGTATCATGCGACTGCAGATAAGAGACCTACACTCGTGTGGATCGTCAGCATCTTCAGCTCTATGACCTCAGGAAAGGATTTTAATGAGGCTTCAACTGTCAAATGAGATTATGTTGCACTTCAAGCAACGGTGTTACAATATTAGTAAAAATAAAAGTGCCATGTTATTATATAATCCGGGATTTATCTACTTCCCGGGCCGCGGTGGTGTGGTGGTTATACTACTCGCCGCCCACCTAGGTGAACCGGGTTCGAGTCCCAGATTTTCGCACGTGGGAATCGTGCCGGACGATGGCGATCGCTGGTTTCCTCGGGGATCTCCCGTTTCCATTGCCCTTGCATTCCGGCGCTGCTCCATACTCACCTCGCTTCTCCCTCATCGGCTCTCAAGACCTCAATGTTAAGAGCCGTCCAAATCTCTTCCCTCATTCACTCTACCTCCCCTCCCCCCTTTCCCTATCTCATTCATTCGCAACTCCCCTTTTCCCAAATCACTTTCGGTAAGAAAATGCGAAATTTTGTACTAAACGTTTTCCAGAAAGCACACTTTTAAACCATCTCCCATTCAAAAAATAAGTCTAGAAATTATTTACATATGTATTTGCATATCTGTTGGCAATGGCTTTGATTGGTATATTTTCGGTGTTTATGCGATTTTGTCATATTTCATGTATTATTTATATGTAACTGTGAATACATGGTGAGCATCTTTCTACTGCCAACGAATTATGTCATAATTAGTATAGTGGTATGTTGCACCGTATGGAGAACTCTCATGGTGTGATCAAACAATGCTCGCCTGTACCATACTGCAGCTTCATATGAAATGACAGTCTCAAACACGCGTGTGTGTACTTTGTCATCACGACTCAGTAATTATGTACCCAAAATGCAGGCACCGCTGCTATCGGTATTTATAAGTGCACCACTCCGCTGCACGTGACAAATTGTTTTCCTGTGAAACGTTAACGGGATCGCAGTGACGGCACCCTCTCGACAAAAATTAGCCGTCCGTACGTCGATCTTCTTCATCGTGGATTTCATCTTCTCCTCGAATTCTTTACTGCTCCAGGTTGGCATGACTGCATGCCCAACTACTTCGCACTCAGTTTGCAGGCGTTCATATTGAAGAGTATGACAGATATAACAGCTCATGACCTTTTCTTGCATAATGTTTACAAATATTTTTAGTAATTGATTTTATATAAATACGTTTCAGGCATGAAAGTTATATTTTTATTACGGCAAACAAGTAAATTAATCAATAAAATTATACTACTTTTAGTTAAAATATGTAAGTAAATACTATCAAAATATTTTACAACGTTACAAAATATATGTAACACAAATCGTATTTTTCTGACCATTTTGGTAATGTGTGTAGTACTACTTTTTTTTATGAGTTCAGCATTCTACTTTCACCTTAAGACATTTAAGTTTCCATTTTTTAAGACGTAAATCATTTATATACATACACCATCATCTCCACTAAAAATTAAAACTCTGAACCAAATAGGGATTTATTTCGTGTTCAAAAATGCTTTTCTTCCAGGGACGCACTGAACATTCATGGCAATGTTCCAGCAGGCTCTGGAAGCAGCAGTACGCTGAGTTTGTCTTGTTCGAAAAGCTCACATCGACCCATTCTTCTCCAGCTACCGTTACTCAAATCATAAGAGATAGGTTTCTTCACTGATGATGACAACAAAAGTATGCATCCTGGGAAATCGCCAGTTGAATTTCGTAGGCTATGCGAGGATTGAATTATGGCAGTCCTACACGCGATGCTGTAGTATGACAGGGGCTGTGAAATACTGTGAGAACTTTTTTCTTTGTTTTGTGTTGTAATTTACACGCGAGAATGAACACGGTTAGCAGCTTAATTAAAATTAGTACAAACGTGTCATGTGATTCCGCACAACAGGCATACACTCAGAAACCTGGTAAATTTACAAGGACGCCTGTAGGGCGTATCTGAGTTCGTGAGAGATGGAGTTCTTAATAAAAATAAAATAACAAAATTTGATTTTTAATTTATTTACATGGCTTTTATTTACAGAATTAAATTATCTGTATCCACTATTACTCTTTTTATTTACATATAAACAAAATCGAACACCGCTAGGCCACGAAAGTGGTCATTTTTATAACTGAAATGTATGTACATAAAATAAATTTACAATAATATTTCTAAACATTTGTGTCAATATTTTGTTGCTTACAACCTTATTAATTAGTTTAATTACCATGCTTGACAACGGATTTCTTGCAAAATGTGATTTTTGAAGCGTCCAGAATGGAAACACGCTTCATATTTATTTTAAAAATAGATTCTATTTATTGTTTTAACATTTGAAAATTAACGTTATAGCGCAACATTTTACGGTGTTACAAAAGTATGCATTAATCTTTCATATACAACCTACAGTAAGTTGTCCTTTTCCGTGAATTTGGTTATAGGATATTAACGGTAAAGTAAACACTTTTTAAAGCCCTGATAAATTTCTCCTTTCAGCCAATGTCTATCTATCTGCCACTTTTTAATATAAACACTGTCATGTGTAAAATCTATTCACGGTTTCTTCACATTTTTTAAATCAAACCTTTGAAAATCACACCCTATAGGACGTGCTTGGCTGGTTCCTAAATATGCCAAGTATCACAAGCATTTTATACTTCTGTTAACATAAACGTGCCTTATTTTTCGTCAAATTGAAATTTTAATTATATTATATATAAACTATAATATTTCATTTATAATTAATATGAATAAAAACAAAGAGAAAACAAGTGTGTTGGCAATGCCTCGTAAAAAATAGTTCTTATACAAAATATTATTACATTGAGTGCGCATGAATGCGGTGCGATTGTCGCTTTGGTAGACTTTGTTAGGCTTTGTTTGCATGAGACGGGTAATATCCTGGAAGTAGAACATTAGCAGGGCTTCAGAAAAGTTTGAATTAGCCATGAATAAACTATATACATTTCACCACTCTCAAAAGTTAACTCCTGAGGGTGCAATAAAATATATTTATTAGTAGTTAATGCTTGCTGGGAAGGCCTTAAAAAGTGCTCACTTTACTGTGAATAGCCTACAGTGTCTGTTTTACTTTCTAAAGAGTTCTGGATGTTGTTAGGGGGCCGCGGTGGTGTAACAGTCAGTCTAATCGCCTCCTACCTAGTCGAACGGGATTGAATTCCCGACGAGATCTCCTCGCATGTGGGTAACATGGCGGACGTTGCCGTTTGCCGGCGGGTTTTCTCGGTGCACTTCTGTTTACCCGCCGCTCTTGCATAACGCCTCTGCTCCATCCTCACCTCATTTCACACTCGGCCAGCGCTCAAGAACTCGATGTCAAAATACCCGCCTACCTGGAGCTCTTTTCCGCGTTCGAGGCCGAGAAGCGCGGGAGCGATTAGGGCGACACTTCCACACACATCAAGTGCGTCATCGCCGCTAAGCCCAAGGCTCTGAACTGGCGCGTCGTGCTGTGTGTACCTACGGAAATTTAAGCGGATACCCTAAAATTTTACTGGTAGAGAGTCTGAAACAAAGTCCAGTACAAGGCCCTTGAGTATTTTTGTATGTATCTGATGTGTATATTTTAAGATACCGTGCATCGAAAAAGCCGCTTTTAGCCATGTATGTTGGAGTTTTCTGGAATGCTGTTTCTAATGTGCATGACGTCTTGAAAGCACTCAACAGGCCTCGTCTGTAGTGTGTGTTCTTTTCGTAGATGAGTTCCGTGGAAAAACTAGTATTAAAAACACTCTGAAACGCGTGCTGTACAGTCGGGTGCAATATTGAAACACTTCAGCGGGACGGCTTCTATACTTTCTCTGACGTAGACTGTAATGGTCTAAGATAATATTTTAAATTTCGTGCTTCAGAAGAGAATCAGATCCACAGCGCCGCTCTCAGAATGCCAACAGCGGAATGTGCAGAATGCTGCAGGCAGCGATAGAAATTCGAGGGAAATTTCCATTTTTAAGGGTAATTTGGAATACTTTTTAAAGGGAAAGGAAAAAAAAAAAAAAGGAAGATTTCACGATATAGGTCGATATTCGGAGAAATTTTAAGCACTCTGCAAGATGTTTTATTACTAGGTTGTTACAGGAATTTCGACTCATCGTATTATAGCTGATAGCGCTATCTGTAGGAAGAATAGTAGTTGCATTATCTGACGTCGACAAGCAGCACTATTGCTCGATAATAGTTTATGTACTTTCATGGCTATGGGCGCGTTTTCCTGTTAGTTGCTCTACAGTTGGAGGNNNGCTGGGTCCAGTCATTGTTGGAATTCGAAATAGATACGTTGTTTGTAACTGAAATTTTTGCCAATGCATATTGTGCAACAAGTCGCGGGTGATTTTCATGGAGTTTTTAGTGGCGTCTATTGAAAAAGTTGAAATGTTGACAGTTTCTGGGACAATAACGACAGGAAAGGAAATGCGCACAGTGATACTGAAGATTAACTTTATGGATGTTTTACTTAAAGGGTTTATGATACTTTTTTATTTTTGAACGAACATCGTGTTTGTCCTCAGCACTTACATTCAATTTTTTTTTTGTAATTTTTTATGCACGGAATGTAAACATTTAATTACAGGGAAATTCTCATCCTAAAAAAAATAATTGGTAATCAAAAAGGGAAATTTGCGCTTCGCCTGTTACCATTACTGGCTGCAGGCTACCGTCGACACTGGACATTGACACCTCCAAGTGAATATTTAAGGCGCTGTGTATTTTCGCACGCTACGCCAACATCGCCACGCCGACTGCGTGCAAGTATACTTGGACGCGTTTCAAAAACAACTCCCGAAACCCAAACGTTCTTGAGATATTCACTTGTCAGTACTGGGGCGCAGAACGTCCAAACACCGGCTTTACGGGGCCTGTCCGCGTGTTGTTTGTCTGCTCTTCTGAAGCACGGTGTTCACGGGTACGCTATGGGATCATCGTCACAGGTAAGGTTTATTCCACTCAGGTTGGGAAGCTCAATGCTTTTAGTTTGTCAACAAAAATTTTTCGCCACTAGGTAAGCGCTAGTGTTGCATGTGTACAGGATTTTATCTATTTTCTACGTTAAAAAACAAATAATTGTAATAATCATAACTAAAATATAAAATAACTACGTAAGTAAGTAAAATCTGTCTCTTTTATTATTCACGCAGCTTAATATTTTAATTAAAAGTAACCTCTTTGGAAACTGTGCACCTAGCGGCGGAAATATTCCCTATGCCAAACTCTCCCATAAGAAAACTAGTTTTGTTTCCAACCTGATAGAAGTAACTCTAACAAAGGGATCGATTCCCCAGTTTCCCATTCTTGTTAGGGTCTGAACTTGTCTGTAATCCTTTTCTCGTTTTATATGTATTCCGTAATATCTTGGCTCTCACTACACCGATCTGAAACGAATTTGACACATTGGATCTTAAGTGAGCTTACTACGTAAATTTTTGAGATAAATTCTCTCAATTATTTTTAGAAAGGGAAAAACTTTTTCTAAAAAAAAGTTTTCCTTCTACGTTTGCTTGAATTTTTTTTTCTAATCATATGAAGTACTAAATCTATTGCAGATTTCAAGGAAACCATTATGATTTTTATGTCCTCTCCTGTCCCCTTCGTCACTTTTGAGTTAGGTAAGCCTTAATTTTAGACGAGAATCTGGTGACTACAGATTTGACTATGCTGTACCAGAACATAATTTAAAAGTAGAAACAAAAGTATATATATTTTTAAAAAGGCTAAATAGTTATACCAATAACTTATCGTTTACCTTAGAATATAAATATTTACATTTATAGTTTATTCAAAGATTCTCCACACTTTACTGACGCCTTGCGGAGGTTATATTTTCAGGCTGGCCACTACCAATCCTTCCGCCATATGTAAACAATACATTAGCCTAGACAGAAACAATACGCAGTAGAAAAATTTACCGCATTTGTGTACTGGACAAAAAAAAAAGATAACTATTTTCATACGCAACAGTGGAATGTTTTTCATAGAGTTTTATCTGGATTCGTAAATGTGTCATTATGAAACTTATACGTTGGAAAACACCAAAATTCATAAAAAAATATTTTACGTATTTCCTACTAGCACATGTATTGTTACACTGTTTTAATACATGTTGTCTGTTACACTGTTTTAATGCATGTTGTCAGTGATATAAATAATATAGTCAAGTGTGCTGGTCACAAAAATCTTCATTATTTTATATCTGTAGGAAATACTGCTGACTTGTGGTAATTACTTACAAGTAATATTTCCTTGAGGTAAAACAATTTAGACGGGATATTTGTTGCATAAAATCAAGTCAAAATCACAATTTTAGTGTGGAACGTACAAATAAAACAAACGAGAACATTTACAGAAAATATAACAAAAGTGGCTGAAAGATCATATCCTAATTCATTTTTGGCTATGCGTAAAAATAAATTTTACAAAAATGTATAGACTGCCTAAAAAATATGCCAATATTTAATTATTTTAAGCAGTTTTTAAAAATTGCTAAAACATTTCATAGCGTGATTTCAAATATGTATTGAAGTGACACATGGTATCTCATTTCAACGTGAATTATCTCATTTCAGTAAGTGAGTTAGTTCTTATTACATGTACGTCCCCAAAACACTAAAATTGTGATTTTGACATACCATTATTTTTTTATCCGAGTATATAGAACTTGTAAGTAATGTCAACAAGTTAAGCAGTATTTCGTACAAATATAATTTAATCAATTTTTTAGTGATCAGCACCTTTAAAGATAAAATCCGTGATCAAGATTCATATTACCAAATAAATAAATAAAGGTAATTTAATGTTAACGAGGGCATAAAGCGATTGTTACATATTATCACGACTGGGAGGAAAAATGGGGAGTATATGATTGACATCAGACGGATTTTGATGATCAAGTCTCTGGGACCCTAGGATTCAAACCCGGCTGTTAAAAAAATTAAATTAAATTTACTTCAGGGGCGTTTTACCAACAATTTTCAATGCACTCCGCTTGGCTAGAGAGGCTTAATAAACATTACTAATACATAAAACACCTTGTCTATGAGAAATAATTAAAGGAAACTTGTCAATTCAATTCAACTAAATCCTTGTAAAGAAAATACTTGACTGAAATTACATAAAAATTTAATCAAATCAGGTAAAGATGTGAACATCTTGAATTAGCTTCAAAATATAATGGTCATTCTTTGACCTCAATCCACGTCTCAATATTTTTCGTTATTCTTATTCAATTTCAAATTATTAGTTTGTTCTGGGGCATCATGCAAAGGAATCATAGTTACTAAGATATTTTAAATTGAACTACTAACCTAATTTAAGTTTGAAATTAATTTAAAAAATAACAGAAAATAAAGGAATACTCAGAAGATTTTCCAGCGCTAACTCCGACGCGCTGATAGTTTGTCATCCAGACTTCTCAGACATCCGAAAAACTTTCCACCTCCACAGGCGAACCTGCCTTAAAGACGTCGGATACGAAAAACATTTGTAATTTTATATGTGCACCCCTCACTATTCAACTTTAAGACATTATCAGTGATTACTCTTCTCTTGCCATAAATAAAATTGAGAGAATATTTTTTACATAAATAAACGTTAAAATCATAAATTTTACTGTTTCAGAAATGTGCAAATAATAAACACTAACTTACGTAAAGAAATGAGATAATTTACACTGAAATAAAATGCCAAGAGATACTTCGAGACGCCTATAAAATCGTACAAGGATATTATTTTGCAATTAAAAAATAAGGAAATTCTTGCATATTTTTTATTTGTGGATGCCCTTGAATTTTTGTAAAATAACTAAGCATACCTTAAAATTAACTAAGACATACCTTCCAGTTGATCTTGTCAAATTTTCTGTGCATAGTTTGGGGTTTTGTTTATACATTACAAAATCAGTAAAATTTTGACTTTGACATGTAATTTTGAAGAAAAAAAAAAACATGCGATCGAAAATATTTGTATCTTGCAAAAAAGGAATCACAGATAATGTATTCAAGTTGTTGAACAGTAGTGGCACAAATTAAAAATAGCTACGGACTGGGAAATTTTGCGAATTCATTTTAAGGAGATGCTAGACTCCGAACGCATGCGTACTTCTGTTGTATTTGCAATTGGATCACAGTTTATTAGACACGCCCAGGTGAACTCTCGACCAATGAAAGGCCTGCAAACAGATGACGACGGAACCCCATGCCTTCTGGTCCAACTGCTACAGGGAACCCATATGCCCCCCAATGCTCTCATCATCACACCATCGAGGCATGCAAGCTAACACCAGAGGAAACCAAAAAATGCCCAAACTGTGGCGGCGACCACGTGGCCAGCACAAAAGACTGCCCAAAGCGCCTAGAAAAGGAAGAGTAACAAAAAAAGCGCACAGCACAGATAAAGTCATGGACCCCAACTCCAGCACCACCAGTCATGTCAACCGCCAACTTTTCACCTCACCCAGCAAGACCCACAGCTCCAAGCACCACAAAATCTCAAATCACACACCACCCACAACAAATAAAGATAGTGGCTCCCAAGCCACCAAAGCCTCGCAGACAACAAGAACCAATGCCACAACACCTCATCACCCACAGGCAAATCTTCAACTCCATGAACGCGCCAGCAACTCATCAAAGAAATTTTCCAAACATTCCTGAACTACCTACTCCCACTATTACCGCACATCAAAGCCGCAAATGCAAGAATGATAACCGCAACATCAGATGCCGAAAGATACATAATCCTAATGGAAACAATGAGCGCCCTCAGCAGCCCATAATAATTTAACATACTAACAGTGCATCGGGGTTTTTTACAGTGGGTACTCCCCTTTTTCCCCAATATAAATATAGATAATCCCAAAATTATGAATAAAGTTTTTCACACAATCCCTACTTTTAAGTTAATAATAAGAATAGGAAGTTAATTAAAAATTACCCTTACACAGTAACTTTAAAAGCCATGGCCTATAGATTTTCTCTTTTGCAATTGAACCAAATAACCTTAAATTCTAACTTTAACTTTAATTCCTAATATAAATTAAGCCAGTGTTTGATTCGGTATGGCTTACCAAATAGAAATAGTTTAGTTAAACTGACCTACGCCAACCCCGCTCCGCCAATGAGCCGTTAGTTCATGGGCGCCGTCTATCTGGAGGTACAGTAACTTGCGTGTCTGAAGGCCGGCTTACGATCAGAAACTTGTACGTATCGAAGTGAAAGAAGGTGTTTCCACAAAACTGCTCACGGCCATCGTGTTACGTCTCGTGTAGGAATATCCTCGACGTGTGAGTGAGTGTAGAGATTTGGCCGGCTATTANTTCTTTGCTATAGAAGCCTTTTGTAACATTAATGTACAGCCTGCTTCCTGGAAAAATAAGAAAACTTAATATTTAAATAATAAATTACTGAAAGACAAATTGTTAAATTTGCGTCAATACAGAGCTCGAGAGTATCATTTCTCACAAATAGGTGACGCTATTCCCCACCTGTGGCCTACAGAGTGGTTCATAGGGTCGGAGTTAATTCCTCCAGGCACAGACTAAACGATGCATTAAAGGTCGAGGGTATATTACACAATGACTTCGTCACGACTTCTTTGTTTAGAACAGGTTTATTGAGCGGGAATTTACTTATACATTCCCGGCACTGTTGCGGGACTTTACACATACTTTATTAACGCCTTGCGAGTTCAAGGCCTGAAGGGCTGGTTACAATGTTCTAGTTACGTTTCTGATGCTGTATGGGCATTAGGTGTCAGGACAGGTCCCTAAGTGACGACGGGGTTACTTATCTGCACATGTTGCTTGGTAGTTGTTCCGGCTGTTGATGAGGTCTGGTGAACTGAATGGCCCTGTTACAGGCCCTTTGTGGTTGGCTTGTTGCACGCAGATGGCTTCCTCTCGATGTGGCGCCCCTCGGTGGGGCTCACCACTTACTCCCGTTCTCGGCGTAGGGTAGTAACTGACTGCTTACTACCCTACCACGTCCCAGCGAGGGACCACATGTGTGGGTCCCATCTGTCCTTCGCGGCTACGGGCTGCACTGGACAATCCCACTAGCTCAACATGGCACTTCTCGGTGAAGTTCACCACTCGACTCTGCCTTCTCGGTGCGTTGCAACTGACTGACTGGAAACTGACTGAAGTATGCGGTAACTGGCTGGCTAACTCGCGTCCCGACATGGTGAAGCTACTCGTTCGACGTGACTCTGGTAACTGTCTCTGATTCGGCCCTGCGTCTCGCGTCCCGATTTGACTGACCCCTTAATGTCGCGACTAACTACCTTCCTGCGCATTCCGGGGTGGCAGTACCGAACTCCCGCACTACCTGCTGCTCGTTGCTTCGACTGATGGACGTGGCCGGGCTCCAATCTCCCGGCCTAACTCTCTCTGCGGGGTACTGACGAACTCTCCGGCTCTACTGACATACTGCTCTCTCCGTGTGGTAATAATTAACTATCTGTTCGTCCCTACTGACATACTGCTATGGTCGGGGGTCCAATATCCCCTGGCCGCTCTCTGCGCGACTGATTTTCAACTGATCACTGATGCAGACTAACCTCTTGGTGCGATAATCTTCAACTGTCCGGTCTCTGTGCGGTAATCTTCTGACTGGGTCCCACCCTCCCCACAAAGAGGCTTATATCCTTTCTAGCCTTCCTCCCTAATTTCCTGCACGCGTCCCCTTGTTGGGACGAGGGGGTGGGTGGCGTCCTTTCAAAGCTTGTCAGCTTTTTCTTCCGCGGTGCGTGTTTTCTGACTTCAGGCAAACTACGCCTGACTATCTCGTGATATCTCGGTGCTTACAAATTTTACTTGGCTTGCTAGGAGTGTAGGGGAGAATGTGGGTGGGAGGCCTACGCAGCAGGACACGTGTAATGGCCTGCACCTGCTCCTACTTCGGCTTGACCTTTCTCTGCGGTGATCTTCTGACATGTGTCTCTCTACACTGGTTTAAGCTGGCGGGGGGGAGGGTGGAAAGGGGGAGGGGGGTTGTTGACNGACAGTACCGCTTCTAATACCTAATTACGTCACGCATCATAGGTTTTTGTTTCAAGTTTGTATCTTCAAAATTGGCTTCAAAAAACCGAATTTCATCAACGTGTATTTCCCTATACCGAATTCTCGCTGCTTTCAAACCAGGCAACAGCCTTGTACACACAAATGTTTATTTACAAAGAATACCAAACAAGTGTAATGGTCTGGGCTTGAGACATTTCGGCTAACTCTTACAATGCGATTTATTTAAGGAAACAGTCAAACATGTTACCCACATAGGGTAATTTTTCCAAAGTTTGATTTTAAAAATGCGAAGATGCCGTAAATATGCTATATATATAGTCCATTCACGGTTAATTACAAATTTTCTGAAGCCCTGTTGAAGTTCTACTTTTAGGCTATTCCTCCACCTCACGCAAACAAAGCCTAACTTAGTATAGAAAACCACACCAAAGGGACGACGCACAGTATTCGTGCGCACTCTGTTTAGTAATATTTTGCACGAGAACTATCTCTTACCAGGCATTACCAACTCACCTATTTTCTTCCTGTATATATTGATATTAATTATAAATGAAATATAAGGAAAAGTTTGATAATTTCATCTTAACATAAGTATAAGCCGCTTGTGATACATGTCATGTTTAGGAAACAACCAAACGTGTCACAAAATTGCTTTTTTTTTTTTCAATTTATATTTTTCGTGTGTTCCAGGCATTTGCTGGTCGCAGTGTTGCACGAGTGTGCAGGAGCAAGGATCTAAAGATCCGCATGGATCTGAAGACCAAGGAGACCAGGACCAGGCGGCCATCTCCACTCGTGGGTCTTCGCCCAACACAAGAGAGACTCACGGTACGCAGTACACAAGTGTTAAGGTTGCTGATCATGAAAAAAAAAAATTAATTATTTTATATTTGTACGAAATTATGTTCAACTTGTAGACGTTACTCACAAATACTATATCCACACATAAAATAAATTTAGAAAGGTATTCCTTGAGGTGACGTTTCTCCTCCACCCCCCTCCCCCTACGGGCCAGATATACGCGTGCAACTATAAGCCTCCTTATTGCCAATCATCAACATTCATTTCCCGAACAACGACTCCCTAACGAGAGAGCACGCCTTCTTCAAGAGTCACCCGATGGTGTACAGTATCTATGCTATCGACTGTGGTGGAAGTACTAGTTGCTTTTCCCTGTTGTAATTTTATTCTCTGCCGACCTCCCGTGACGCAGTTGGTTGGTGAGCCACCGGTCTGGGTTGCGGGAGGTTCTGGGTTCGAATCCCATGATGGCATGGGTGTTAGTTTAAGTCAGGTCATAAGTTAGTTTGTAAGCCGTCCACTAATAAGCCTTCAGGCATAACACCGGGGGACGTTAATAAGCCCTATCCAATCCAATCTTACTATGCAGGGTTAGTATAGGTGGTGTATTCTTCCATATTATATGGAAAATTAACATTGCCATGGGTCGGATCACTTTATTCATGCGTCGGTCAAGTGAAAATGTAAAATTATTAGAAACTAAAATATTCAACAAATTTGCTCATTCTTACGCTAAGATGAATTTAAAAAAAAATCACAGAAAGCATAATAAATAATTTCAGTATTAACAAATGTTTACCTAACACATTTAATTCAACGTTAAAACATAGAGCTAATTTATCTCCGTCGTTACCAACTGTACTGGACGCATGCCCGGTGGCGCGCCCGTTAAAATGTACGCGGGCAGATGCAGTGACATTTTTCAAAAGTTGATTTCAAAAGTGCTCAATTAACCGTGAACAGCCTATCTCAGGTATGAGCCGCATATTACCCCAGGAAGCGCGCGCTCTCTCTCTCTCTCTCTCTCTCTCTCTCTCTCTCTCTCTCAAGTTATGGGATGTGAAGTGGCGCTTGTCCATTTTAACAAACACCATTCGCATCGTTCTCATTACAGCGACGTGAAAAAACAATAGCAGTTTTGCAGGAGTTATGTCTTGACCAGATATTTGTCACGAGTTTATTTGCGTTTAANGTTTTGCAGGAGTTATGTCTTGACCAGATATTTGTCACGAGTTTATTTGCGTTTAAAAACATGATAATGTGCTGCCTAACCTAATGCCTGCCAGTTGAAATACTACCTTATCGTATGCCTTATTAGTACGCGTCTAATCATAATCAGTCATGAGCAGACCTCGATGTACAAACGCGAAAACATCGTCAGTATACAGCATTTGCAATAATTACTAACTGACTTTACAGCAATGCTACATACGTGGAAAGCGTTCAGCTCTCACAGATACTGACGTTTGACCTTGAAATTAAACACAATGGAATGGAAGAGACCTTGGATTTGTCTTTTGATTTTGTTCACTCGTTTAGAAATATTTAAGAATGATGGGAGAACAATAACAAAGTTACTGGCCTGACGACATTTAATTCCATACTCATAACAGGTGTTCAAAACGTCTTCCGTGTCTATGAGCATACAACCTGCACCTTCCTATAAAATTACTACGTAATGATTGGAATGCACTTACATTCATTGTTATAGTATTATTAGCTTCTGATGGTTTCTGCCTCAGTTCCCTTATGCTGTGACACTCGCTTGCATGAACTGTTTCTTTGAAGTACCCTCCCATACGAAAAAATCAATCTGGTTCAAATCTGGGAATGTAGTGTTTAAATACTCCCTCATTTGCACTGCACAATGACGTGGAGCACTTCACTGAGACAATTGCTTTTGTCAACATCATTAAATTCTTAGTGTAGTGTAGAGTAAGTCCAAAAAAATCCATAAATAATTTGTAACTTTTAAACGGTCCAGAATCGGACATCATGTGCATTGGACTTTTTTTTTTTGTTGGTATTGAGCCTTTCTACGATCTGCTTCAGTTTGGACGTCTATGTTCAGAACATCCTGCATAATAAACTCGTTGACCACGTTCCCGGTCATACCGAGCCCAGTAACGTCTAAGGTTCTATTTCCAGGATATTCCTCCGCTTCGTGCATCGTGCAAACAAAGTTTAACTGGATGAGCCTAGAAAAATAAACCAAAGGAACAACGCACCGCATTCGTGCACCATCAGTGAAACAATACTTTGCATTAAGAACTATTTCTTACTAGGCATTACCAACACACTTAATTTCTCTGTTTTAATTCATATTAATTATAAATGAAATATTATGATTTATGAATAAAATATAATCGAAAGTTAAATTTAACCAAAAATAAGATACTTTAATGTCAGCACAAGTATAAAATGCCTTTACTATGACACGTTTAGGAAATTAACATACACGAAATACATAGGATGATTTTTCAAAGAGTTAATTCAAACAGTGTGACAAACCCGTCAACAAAGTGTACAGTTCATGCCATGGCAATCTTCCGCCCCGCTTATTGTTTCCATGACGAACTGTTAAAACGCTCCTGATAAAAAAAAAATTGGAATGATTTTCATCGTGGGGCAGCGGCTGTAGTAAACGTTGTACGTTGATTTGGCGCGATGTTACACACTTGTTGGATTTCATGTAGTGCTGGGCGAGTGCCTCAAATACCTACTTTTTTTCGGGCCACCTTGTAATCTAAAGAAAGTCTCAGGGATCGAGATGGCTATGCTATCTATCAAAAAATACCAACACTGCACTTATTTTTCCCTGCGGGGTTGGGCCGCGGTGGTGTAGTGGTCAGACTGCTCGCCTCTCGCAAAGGCGAACTGGGTTCGTTTACCGGCGGGGTCGCTCCCCAAATATTCGCACGAGAGAATCGTGCCGGACGATAACGCTGGTCAGCGGGTTTTCTCGTGGATCTCCCATTTCCTCCGCCCTTGCGTTTCGGCGTCGCTCCATACTCACCTCTCTTTAGTCTCGTCAGCTCTCAAGCCACCGTTGATAAGAATGCGTCCAAATATCTCCGCTATTCTCCTGCGGTGTTGTCTTCCAAAGTCGCCTTAGAGCTGACAATCGCGGCGTATGCGCTTTGGAATATTTGCTTAAGTTGTGAGAAAATCTGGGTTTAAAACCTTGATAAAACTGAATTTGCTTCTGTGTAAATATTTTGCTCACCAAAATACAATTTCACGCTGAAGTCCTATTCTTTGAAACTCTGACGCGAACATGCTGTAGCTGCAGAACAAATATTTAAAAAACCTGCGTGAAAACACAAAATTCTTCCGCTACCCAAGAAAGATAACATCCATATGTGACAATTTAGCAAACTTTTGGGCATTAAACAAATATGTTTTGTTTTGTGAGTAAAATCATATATATTTACTAAATATTTGAAATCAGTATGAATCGGAACAACACCGACAAACTCGAAAACATTTATTCGAGCTTTGGTCGAAAATGCTTTCGAAGGACGGTACGCACCATTGAAGGCGGGGCTGAAACGCAAGTTTATTGTAAACATTACAGAAAATGTTTGAAATGAAACAATAAAATTCAGGATAGTGTGTAGTTAAACCAACATCTGCAACCACTGCAAAACCCGCCGCTGCCATCAAATATTTTCATAGAAAAAATAATGGGATGAAACCCTGTTGACGTGTAAAATTTCGTAACGCCGAAGCTCAATTGGTTTTCTAATGACAGAATGTTAATCAGCACGTTAAACATTAACGGAAAAGGTGTCTTGCGTTATCACTCTAAACCCCACCGTTTTCAAGGAATTTATATGTAGAGTTCGAAACCGTTAAGTGTTTGCTAAAATTCCTCGAAAACGGGGCCATTTAAAGTGTTAACGCGAGGAAATATTTTTCAATAGTTCGCGCTTGCTGATTAATAATCCGTCACTGGGAAACAAGTTAAACTTCGGCATATCGCAATAGTATGCCACACAGGGTTGCTACCCCTTTTACTTCTGTGAAATTTGGTGGCAGCAACCGGATTTGCAGTGGTTGCAAACATAATTTCAATTATGATAATTATCATAAAGGTCGTTGTTCAATTAAAAATATTTTCTGTAATATTCACAATAAACTCGTGTTTTAGCCCCATCTTCAATGGTGTGCACAGTCCGAAGTATTTTCGGTCATATGTGGATCACATGTTTTCTAATTATTTCTTCATAAGGAATATGCAGGTACTGTTCCGACTCATCTTGTATGTTCCACAGATTAAAAACGAGTTAGACCGAGTTTTAGTCTTCTACGCACGTACCCAACACTGACCTACCCCAAAGCAACACAACTGTCAAAGTCACATGGTCAACAGCGATGAACGTGTTTGTTTATATCTTAATTTTTAAATGACAAGCACTATTATATTAATAAAATACTTTTACCAATTTGAATTTTATCAAACTACATAACAAATTGGTTAGAGGAAATATAAAAAACTTTCAATGCATTTGTTTACTAAAGAGTATTCTAACCTCAAATTCAATCCACGCCGATTTTGCTAGTCGTGTTGGCAGAAAAGCAGCTCAATTTTGGGACACGGAGACTGGCTGTGCGTAGCCAGGGAGATCGGTCTACCTCATCTTTAGTCTGTGATATGTTCCAGCTACCTTACGGGTTGTTATACTTTGACTGTAGTTAGTACTGTTCAGGCCAGGTGGTTCGCCCCTCGCTCCTTGCCCCAACAGACTGTCAGTGAACGCAGGTATACCCAAGCGACTGCAATCAGACAAGATCAGCCTTCAGTGTGGGATGACGCAGTGCGCGGTGTGGGAAGGGGACGACACGTGACGTGTTTGTCCCGTACTGAATGCCAGCTCACGCCCAGAGGCAACTAACACCTTCGAGAAGATTCGAGAATTGCCTCTNGTGTTTGTCCCGTACTGAATGCCAGCTCACGCCCAGAGGCAACTAACACCTTCGAGAAGATTCGAGAATTGCCTCCTCTTTTGAGAAACGCGACGATGGAGAATTTGGTTACGTCGGGCATGCGCAAGTGCGGAATAATTTAAAAAGGATTANTCTTTTGAGAAACGCGACGATGGAGAATTTGGTTACGTCGGGCATGCGCAAGTGCGGAATAATTTAAAAAGGATTATCACATGTATAAATATGGGGAGGGAGGAATCCAGCATGTGCAGATGCGCGAGCAAATCAAAACTTTTACATAATTAATTTTTATCGAACTATTTATTTTTATTTGTGTTTTCTGTAGTCTGTCTAAATTAAAAAACGAAAACATTAAAAATCATAACATTTAGTCAAATTATATCAAAATCTCCATACATGAAAAAATAATTTCTTATATAAATTCTTCGTTCTTGGTTTGACAAAACTGGACCAGTTTACGTTAACGCTGATTGTGGACGGCCGACTTATTTCTATGCTGCTCATGTTAAGTTGTGTAGGACCACGTCGATTGTTGACGACTCTTTAGAGTGTGTTGAGATTATTAAAGTGCCGAGAAAAAAAATGAATACATTACCCATGCATGCCGTGGCGAAAATGTATCCAGCCACAGTAAAGACAGGCCTCGAATCTCCTCGAATCTCACGAGAGTAATATATTTTTATCGCAATTCACTCGGCATAATCTGGTCAGTGGTTACGAAAAATAACTTCACGTAATCACAAGGGGTTGGGGCTGTAGCCGTACTACAGTCCATTATAGGTTACTTCACGCTTTTCTGAAGCTCTGCTGAGGTTCTACTTCCAGGATATTGCTCCGTCTCGTGCAAACAAAGCTTAACCGTGTCTAAATAACTACACCAAAGGNTGAGGTTCTACTTCCAGGATATTGCTCCGTCTCGTGCAAACAAAGCTTAACCGTGTCTAAATAACTACACCAAAGGGACAACGGACCGCATTCGTGCGCATTTAGTGTAATAACATTTTGCAAGAAAAACATTTCTTACTAGGTATTACCAACATATATATTTTCTCACTAATTTTATTTATATTAATTATAAATGAAATATTATTATTTATTGATACAATATAAGTAATAGTTTAATTTAACCATAAATAAGACACTTCTATGTTGACAGATGTGTGAAATGCTTGTACTACACGACATATTTAGGAGACAACCAAACACCTCATACACGGAGTGATTNATTTAGGAGACAACCAAACACCTCATACACGGAGTGATTTTTCAAAGGTTTGATTCAAAAAGTGTGAAGATACCTACCGAGAGCAGACTATATTTCCAATTATAAATTATCATTTCACGCCACCGCAACTCCGGTTGCTTATCTTGCTCGGGGAAACGCTACAAGAATTCCGTGACGGGTTTTAAGCGATCCGGGACGTGTTATATAGTTTAATTCATGGCGGACGCGCATTCTGGTGATAAAATCGAAGGCTCAAAGGCCGGCGTTAATTCTCCCGCGCTTGGTCACACGCAAGCGTGGAGGCGCATCGCTCGGTCTGCCGGCAGACTGTCGCTATTTCCGTCCGTCGCGGACCCGGCTCGTGCGCAGAAGTCGAGCCAGATCTCCCTGATCGGGGGTGTACCCCTCCCCCCACACCGGGTGNCTCCCCCCCGCCATAAATATCGACCACCCACACATAGCGGCATTTGGAGTCCAACGAATCTCTGTCTAGCCACGGAGTACTTAAAACTGTTCAAGTGCCTAACATTTTTCTGCATTTTTAAAGATATTTTGCGGTTTTGGCGATACATTATCAATGGCTATTTGATAAAAATGCCAAACCTGTTTAAAAATAACTCTCGCATACTTTTTTTTAAGTAGAATTATCAGCATTTTATAAAGTTATACGAGCACAATGTTTGATTTCAGCTAANACCTTAAAATTTGTGCCAAACAAATTTTATAAAGTTATACGAGCACAATGTTTGATTTCAGCTAAAGAGTCTTTCGAAGATTTAGGAACGCCACGAAATTTCTTTGAAGTGCGGCATTTTGTCCGCATGCGATTAACTTCTGGCTATTTTGGATTTCAATATTATTGTAAAACTTAAATTAAAATTATGGCCAAACCACTGAAACAAATTCCATTAACTTACTTCATGTTATTCTAATGACATTAACAACTAATTTGAGCTGTAGTCAAATGTGATAGTAACGCAAATTTTTTAAATTTGTGTGCCAATACATATAAAATAGAAATTCCTGAATTCTCTATCATTAATGTNCTTACTTCATGTTATTCTAATGACATTAACAACTAATTTGAGCTGTAGTCAAATGTGATAGTAACGCAAATTTTTTAAATTTGTGTGCCAATACATATAAAATAGAAATTCCTGAATTCTCTATCATTAATGTTTGTAAATTAATTTTCCATGGTTTTTGATACCTTTTATCAACGTATTATATATATGATATACTAAAACAAAATTATAAAATATTCTAAAAANCCATGGTTTTTGATACCTTTTATCAACGTATTATATATATGATATACTAAAACAAAATTATAAAATATTCTAAAAATATAGAAATCTTTTTTGGCATTAGAACGCCCTTAAGGCTCCGCTTCACCTATTATGCGGAAATTCTTCGTTTTCGTGTCATATTTTCAGTTTCAGAGGTATTATTGGAAATTTTTGGTTACAAAACATTTAATATTTACTAGTTGTTTAATACTTTTGTATCTAGTGTTCACTGTGTCTTATTTCCTGCTTGTAAAAAGGTAGAAACTTATTGATAGTATATAAATATGTTTCTGACTTTTTACAACTAGCAGATAACACACAATTAAAATTAAGCACAACATTTTTAAAACAACTCGTAAAATGTAAACTGTGTATAATCGTACATTGTGAGTAATTACTGCGAATCCGAATTATGACGCGGAAACGAAGAGTTTCGGCAAAAGGGGGGAAGCTGAGCCCTAAGAATACAGAGAGGAAATAGTCTCTTATTCCGCAAACTCCAGTTGCATAGGCCAGCAGTGCAGTGGTGGGTCCAGAGGATAAGAAACGGGGCGGGGGGTCGCGATATTGAGTGCGAATGAATTTTTGGCACCCTAATGAAATATTTCGAAAAAATAGAGCCGGAATTTCTTGCAATCAATGTTTATAAAAACATATTTACTTCGTCATCTCAAACAATTAAACAACGCCCTTTATTTCAAAGTGTTACTAAATATTTGTAAGTGAAATTTTTGCAAACAAGTCACATGGTTAACAGTGATGAACGTGTTTGTTTATATCTTATTTTTCAAAATACACGCACTTTTATTTGAATAAAATACTTTTTCCGATTTGAATTTAATGAAACTGCATTACAAGCTGGTTGGAGGAAGTATACCAACATTTCAAAGCACTTCTTTACTAAACCGTGATCTAACCTCACATCCAATCCACGCCATTTTTGCTATAGGATGTTCACGGTAAAGTGAGTAATCTTGAGGCCTTAGTTACTTTTTCCTTTCAGCTATTTCTAAAGTTAACGTCTAAGGCTATAATAAAATATATTTATTGACTATTATTCCAAAATTAGAGGGCTTTCAAAAGTGCTCACTTTACCGTGAACAGCATATAGTCGTGTTGGCAGAAAAGAGACTGATTCGATTCTGCGCAGTCAGCGACATCGCTCTAACACACATTCACTCTACGGTCACAGGACTTATCTGTGACAGTCGTTGAAGCATGTGTGATTGTGACAAGTGCCATACTGGGCACACTTTCACAAGTTGGTGATATCTACTTCGCCTGTCATAATCCATTTCAGCTGCCTGTTACATCACAGCGTCACATCAACCGAGCCTTCTAATGGAGTTTGCGTGTTTACCAACAGATGGCGACTGCATGCTTTTAAGCAAAATATTCATTGAGCAGCCAAAGTTTCTGTTTAAAACGTTGATAAATCTCTTCATGTAAATTGCTTCAATTTAACTTTTTCTATGTGTGATTTGCCATACTGCTTTAATACACAGTTAGTCTACAAACCACAGCAGTATAATACGCAACAGTACAATATTCTATATGCACTTATAGAGCATGGTTACAATTTTGAATTCTTTCCGCCCAGCCACCTCTCTACTAGTTTCTCCTCTCCCAATAATAAAGAGCATGGTACCAACCCATCTTTCTCCTGTAGCATTTTCTCGTAATGCATGTAACAATTTTTAATTCTTTCCTGTCGAAAGGGTTTTTACGGTGTCTGTGCCGGTTTTTCCCTTTCTCTTCTAGATGTAGTTGAACTATAAGTACACTAGGGAGGTTTTCATGGCCAAACTCGGCCATGGGAAACCCAATCCCTCTTTGCCGCGATGCACGTCTCCTTGCATGTTTTTCCTTCCCTTGTAAGCGTAAGGAGTTAGCCCTGAGACGCAATAATCCCGTTCCTACCGCGGACTAACATAACACTTAGTTTTAGAGTACGTTAAATAAAAAAAAAAAGAATTCTTTACTATGCCGAAAGGGTTTTTACGGTGCCTATGCCGGTTCCCCCCCCTTTAACTTCTTAGTTATAGTTAAACTATAGGTACTCTTAGGTAGGAAGTCATAACCCTAATCGCGGCCATGACTGCCGCGATGCGTGCCGTGCCTCCTAGCGTGAGTTTCTTCTCCTGTAGGCCTAGCCCGGAGACGCACCTAGCTCCCGTCCCTACCTCGGACGCACACTTAACTTAGAATTAGGGTAGGTTAGGGAAAAATAAATATTATTCTGAATATTACATATCCTCATTTTATCGAAGGAAGAATACTACATAAAACAAAAATATTACCGATATGGACAACTAATCATGAAAAGTTGTATATTCACACTTTAATACTGATGTTTCCAAATCAACATTGCTAATGCTATCGTCACCACAGTTACGTATAAAACATTTCAATATTTTTGACATTGTGACAAAATCACAGCTATCTAAGTCACAGATATTTCTGTCACAGTGAGAGCTGTCACAGATACTTGTAAATATCGTTTTATCTCATCTCTATCCACGGGGGTCATCGTAATTCCAGAGGGAGTCCCCATGTTCACTCCGGGATCTACGCCCACGTGATAGATTCATATATAGTCCATTCACCATTAAATACTTCCAACTTTTCAGAAGCCCTGCTAAAGATCTACTTCCTGGGTATTCCTGCGCCTTATGCAAACAAAGCTTAACCGAGTTTAGAAAATTACACTAAAGGGACTACGCACCGTTTTCGTGCGCACTCAGTGTAATATTTTGCTTAAGAACTGTTTATTGCCAGGCATTACCAACAAACCAATTTTCCCCCTGTTTTTATTTATATTAACTATTAATGAAGTATTATCATTTGTAGATAAAAAAAATTAAAAGTTCAATTTAACCAAAAATAAGAAATTTTATGTAAACGAAAGTACAAAATGCTTGTGATTAACACCATTGTGAAACAACCAAGGACGTCATACACGGGATGATTTTTTTCAAAGGTTTGATTGAAAAGGTGCGAAGCAACTGGCGAATAGAATATATCTGCGTGTTTCTCCTTTGATTTAATGACTTGCAGGAGTTTTATCCTGGAGTTAGTTGTTCCTCTCGCAGAGTGTAATTCCCAAAATGTCGACTTCGGAGAGTTGGCAGGGCATTTTGCGCCGCTTATTCCTTCTGTTCTTTCACAATCGATGGCGCTCTTTCGGAGGCGATGCAGAGTAGAAAGTAGATGCTTAAGGCGGTCGTATGCCTAGCGCGTGAAATGCGCTGAAGCGCGTTTGAAAAAAAAAAGGATTTTTTTTTGCGAAACTATTAAACGTGCGCCCAACACGTTTACCTGCAGGAAGATAGCACATCCCAGACGATGACGAAATGGTGCTTTGAAAACATCGCGTACATTGGAGACATTATCTTCGTGCCCTCAAACACAGCAAAACAATCACTTTTTTTTTTTTTTTCAGACAGCCGTATTTCAAAACATACCAACCGGATACACACGAAACTACGATAGAGGCATGGACTTTGCTCCTATAAAAGTTTATCGCTTCAAGTCCCGGTAAAACGAGTCGACAACGGAAAGACCGCACACCAGTTGAGCGCCGCGCGCACAGAGGCGGTACCGCTTCACATACGCCGGTCGGCGTCGGCCGTAGCGCTTCATGGAGTTCGGCCTCACTCACGCAAGCATACCCCGCACTAGGCGACCGCCTTAATCGCAGCAGCGTTGGCATCAGTTATCAAAAAGTACAAGTCGGACAACACAAGAAATTTCTTTATTGAAATGTTTTTTTTTATCTATACAAACGAAAGGCTTCCGATTTAATCGGCAAACTCGCGCTTGTTGATGTGGAAAAGTAAAGGTCAGCATAACATCCAGATTAGATTGTATGAGAAGTTTGCACAAAGTTCAGGCGAGAGGAATGAAATATACGTAATATGTCACAGATAAGTCAAAATTAGTGCACGTCAACTTTGTTGCAATTGGTAACAATCATAAAAAAAAAAAAAATCCAAAATATCCTCACAAAGTGTATATTTTATTTCTCAAGAGGCACTGAATGACGTTCTGGAAACTTGGAACTAATTCAGGAGGTAGGCTTTCAGGCATTTCGCTAAGTGGACCTTCAGGAATTTCGCTAAGGATTCTGTTACACTTCTTCGTTTAATTTCTTTCTTTTTTAAAACAAAGTAAAGGTATACATTTTTTGTTGCATTACTTTGTAATAATTAAGTAGAAGTGTTTACGGATGATTTATTTTTACTGTTGCATTAGGTGCTCGGCTTAGGCTGGCTACGCTTACCGGTCGTCCGTAAGCGCAGTTACAGGCGGCCTGTGAGGTGCGATATGTCGACAGCTCGTTCGTTGTCGAGGCTTCGCTTGAACAATGGTACGTCTAGCAGCTTCCAATACGTGGCCTTGACTTTCTCAAGTAGTCGACAGTTAGCTCAGGTTTGAGCCAGAGCAAACCACTTTTAGACGTGACGCAAACCCTCCTTCAATAGACTCCCCCGGACTTGCGACCACAAAGGGTGCAAATATCGAAGTTTGTGATGAAACTTTTCGGGCATTAGAGCCCCCCCCCTCCCCTCCGTCCCTTTTTCTAACTTAACCAAGAACTTGAGCACGTGCCTTCAGTAATAACCATGTAAATTTATTTCGTATTTTTGATCGCTGGCAAACGCAATTACTTACGGCATTACAATTTAGAAATCCTGTTGCTACCCTAAATGTATTTATGATGGCGACAGTTAACAAGGAAATGTGCAAACTCCGATACAACTTATACATCGGCCTCTAAAGTAGTTGCGGACGAAGCACGTGCATATAAGTGGCAGCTCATGGAATGAGTAATATGGAAGACATGGTACAATGATAACTTGACAAATTTTTTTTTTTTTGGCTTCCTAACGGTTAGGTAATGATCATCGTTACGTAAATGATCATAAAACCAGTCATGGGCGAGGGACTGTTAATTATTAGATTTGTGAGTATTCCAAATTCGTGATATTTTAAGCGCCATCAAGTTTTAGGACCTCCCCCCCCCCCNCCATCGCAAATGATTGAGCATTTTTCCTTATTTGTTAATGTGATTTTGTGGTTCGAAATACATCGCAAAGTCCGTAATGCTGCCCATTTTTGCACACTGTGCTACGAGTATTTTCGAGGAAAATATTCATACCAAAATAAGATATATAAAATAAAGTCTAATTTTGGAATGATTTCCATACATTAGAAAAACTATACAGTCAGTTCCCACCACAGTGGGGTTCGTAAAATGCATATCCGTATGTAGATACATATTTCTGCATATTTTCAGATAACGATCTCATAGCACTTAGAAAGTAAATTAGCTGCAAATGCGTTTTCAAACAAACATGCAATTTTACTTGTAGAAGTTATTTCGGAATATGAACACACTTAGATTTACATAGAGGACGAAGTTGTGGCGAAATTTACTGTCATTTATATGTAATTACCTTTAACTTTAACGAACCACTGTATTCGGTGCTTTTTAGATTTTGCCACCAAGACCACCAAATGAAACAATTTGGTTTTGCGCTGCTGAATCTAGCTGCATTATTTTGTTTATTGCGTTAATAAAATCCTTTACGCAACTGTTTCTTGCGTATATATATTCACAGTAGTGTGTAGATGTGGGCACATGATAAAAGTTACTAATCCACTGGCAGTGGTGCAATACTTTCTTTATAAAAAATACAATTTTGAAACATGTGGCAGCAGGAAGTTTATATAAAGGTTACATTGGTTTTTCTAATTAAACACTGTGGTATGGGAAATAATAATATTATTTCTGGCAATAGTGAGGTATTTTAGTTAATATACAAAAATTAAAAAGCAAAAACTTTATTGGAGATGCCGGGGATCGAACCCGGGGCCTTTCACATGCAAAGCGAACGCTCTACCACTGAGCTACATCCCCACCGATGATGCTTTGTTTTATCTTTTAGGATTTTCAAACACACTTAATTCCTCTTTTATCCACTAATTTTGATTTGAAATCCATACAACTTCTTATTCGCGATTTCGATGCCTCCAGAGTGCAGAACCATATCAATGAAGTGGCGGGCATAATGAGATAACAATTACATTGAATGTTATAGTAAAACGTGAAAGTTGTGTTTGCACATTTACATTTGGCCAAGAAACGGGAATTTCGGAGCGTTTAGTTGAATTGCATGAAATAATGAATTACGTCAGGGATTTAATATGTGCTCATTCGTTGAATGTTTGAAAATTATTGAGATTACATTTTATAGAGTGCGACATTGTCCACGTAAGTCATTGGCTACAAATACTCAGTAGACACATAACGTTATTTACGATATTATTGTATAGCTAATTATATTAGCTATTCCAAACTTGTAAATATACACGGTAAATATACTCAGAAACTTTTTACGTGTGAAAATTAAATACAAAAATGACATATGGCAACGAATGAGAGCATACAATAATACAAATAAGAGATAACAGAATTCTGAGGGTCACACAACAATTGCTCGAATTTCTCAGAGAAATTAAATTAAATTCTTCAAAAAACATTTTGAAATTTTTACTGTCCAATAATGTGACATAGTCTATTCGCGGTTTCTTCACACTTTTTGAATTAAACTGTTGAAAAATCACCCCGCTTACGACGTGTTTCGTTGTTTCTTCAATATGTAATATATATCACAAGCGTTTTATACTTTTGTTAACATAAAAGTAGGCCTACCTTATTTTTGGTTAAATTAAACCTTATATTTGACCTGTAAATTGTAATATTTCATTTTGAATTAATATGAATAAAGACATAGAGGAAATATGTTTGTTGGTAATGCCTAGTAAAAAATAGTTCTTATGCAAAATATCATTACAGTGGGTGCGCACGAATGCGGCGCGTTGCCTCTTTCGTGCAATTTGCGTGAGGTGGAGGAATATTCTGGAAGTAGAGTTTTAGCAGGGCTGATAATTAATTATTAGGAAAGCGATCACAAAACATCACAGAATTGCAACACAACACAGACCGCAGGGGCCCACCGGCCGGCGGGACACCGCCCGGTTCCCGGACGAATCCCTAGGGCCGTCTGTCTGGGCGCCCGTGAATTTGGTTGAAATTGTTCGTATTAATTCTCAGTCCCCTCTCTTTTCAGAGCGGGGCGAGCTCTAGTTCGATCTATGACTACTGATTTTGTTCTATTTCTGTCAGTTTACGCTTGCTGATGTAGCCCCCGGCCACGATAATAAAGTAGCCTCGAAAAATTAAAAACTTATCTTTTTCACGTACGTAATTTTAACATAAAAAATTGAGGTATATGTAGTTAGTTGAACGAATGGAATACACACATCTTTTACGTATATGCAGTGACATCTATTTGTATTGATTCTTTCAGGCCAACGATAAAGCTTTAATTTTCCAATAAAAAACACATTTTTGGTTAGGATTCGTTTGCTCATAACGAAAGAAAACTAAACACAACATTTCAAGGGAACATTTTTTTTTTCGTTTCTTTGATATTAATTTTTATTAGTTCATTTAATCACATGACCACAACGCACCACTACCAACATGAGAATTTTTGCAAATTGTTTATTTAAGCAACCTCCAGCTAAGGNCATGAGAATATTTGCAAATTGTTTATTTAAGCAACCTCCAGCTAAGGGACACTTTTAAAAAAATCAGTGGATTGTTTCCCGAAATGTGACAAAATCTTTAATTTTCATGTCGCACTATCTTACAAAATGGCGGGAAAAGATGCTATCTGTTGACACATTTGATGTTTGTTGTTCGTGCTAAGGAAAAGAGGTGAGAAGTGTCCCTCCTCCTGGCAATTAGGAATATGAAGACTAGATACCATTAGTACTCACGCAGCAGCGTGTTATTTGTGCAAAGAAGGTGCCAATACAGAGCTGGTGTGCTACGGAGCAGTAACAGTAGAGACTCAATTGCGAGCAGACGTGCGTGTTACTGTAGGTCCAAGTGTTCAACCATGCAGCATTAAACAACTTAATAAAACAGAATATTTTGTTTTTATTATGTTGACAAGCATTTTGGTGATCCCCCAATGTGATTTTGAGGGTTAACACTGGAAGTGGCAGTTTAGTGGCTGCGTTCGCAGAAGATCGCGCGTCAGCTGTGCCACTCGCGGATAACCATCTTGACGCTGAGTGACGAGAAGGAGAGTAGTGACATCAGCGCTAAGTAGTTCGCAGCCGGTCGAACCCGACGGTCGCGTGTGTGCGGGCTACATGTAATGACAGATGTGTTCGGGCGGCGCAGCAATGGACATCCGTATGGGCCCACGTACATTGACAACCGTATTTGGCAGTGGTGTCGGGCTGTCTGCGGCGAAGGAAATTTAGATCATTTACAGAGTCTGACAAAGGCTGGCAACTGCGTTCACGCGATGTGTAGTGGCGAGCCTGCAGGTGGGTGCTACCTGTTCAGCCATCCTTAGTTGAAACTATCAACTGGGACTGCGGATACACCAGGCGCAGTTAACACGTAGAATCAACTCAGTCATCGCTGCACGACTACAGTGATACTCAGGTCAGTGTGAGAGTGTCTTCCTTTACCCCTTTGTCAATCATTTCTCTGTTTATCCTTATCCTCATTTCTCTCGCATCTTGTGTTGTGATTTGTGTTCCTGAATAGAGATGGCAGAAGATGTAAAAAGGGCACTTGTAACCAAGCGAGCGCAACTTAAGGGACGCTTGACAAGATTTGGAAAATATGTAGACTCTATTGATAAGGATCAGGATATGTCCCCTTTATTCCATTCACCTGGAAAAAATATTAAATGTACAAGAATCCTTCGAAGAGCTACAAACTCAAATAGCGCTTGTAGATGAGAGCGTGCTAATAGGTTCAGAACAATATGAGTTTGAAGCCTCATAGTTTTCCACAATATCCCAGGCTCAAGTATATTTGAACAAAACTACAGCATGCACTAAAGAGGCTTCACCTCCAGTAGCCCCTACATTGCTTGCGGTAAAGCTTCCCACACTCGAATTACCTACATTCACAAGCAGTAAATGAGGATTGGTTACCTTTATATGATATTTTTCTGTCGATTGTTCACAATAACGAGTCATTATCAGATATTAAGCATCTGCACTACTTACGATCAGCTCTAAAAGATGAAGCAGCACAGACGATACTGTCATTACAGCTGACTTCATATAATTATCAAGTCGCTTGGAACTTGCTAAAGGATGGTTACCACAACATCAAATAAATAGTACAGACACATGTAAGGTCACTTTTCGAATTGCCCAAGTTAGATAAAGAGTCAGCAACTGCCCTTCGTCAACTTTTGGATGGGTGTCTAATGCATGTAAGAGCACTTGCAGCTTTATGACAACCAACTCACTCATGGGACACACTACTCATTCCTCTGGTGGCAACCAAACTAGACCAAATAATTTTGCGAGACTGGGAAACCGAATCACAATGTCATTTGCTGAACATGAAGGAATTGACAGACTTTCTGCATCACAGATGCCAGATGCTTGATGCAGTATCCAATAAATACATTCAATTAGAAGGGACACTTCAACACAACCAAGGAACTTTCATAATGTGGAACAAGGCTAAGCAACATATTGCTCCAAAAAGCATACATTGTGGCACACCAAGAAGAATGCCAGATCTGTAAGGGGCAGCAAAAAATATTTGTTTGTAAGCAGTTTTTGAAATTGACACCAAGGGAACGATTTACTTCGAATATCGGGCACACATTAATTGTCTTTTACTACCCTAAATAACACAAAATTTACCTACAGTGAAATTAAATACAAGGGAATGGAAGATTCCGGGGTCACTGGAATTAGGAGATCCAGACTTCAGTTATCCTGGCCGAATATACATGCTTATTGGAGGAGAGTTATTCTGGGAGGTGATGGAGAGAGGAAAGATTATACTTCACGAAGCTCTCCCCATCTTGCAAGATACGAAATTAGGTTGGATGGTAGCAGGACGAATCCGACAAAACTTAGTAGCCCAAGTAGAGTCAGTCTGCCACCTCAGTTTAAATTACCGACATGACAATATTTTAGAAAACGTCCGGGAGGTGGAGAAAAACTACACAAACAAACACAGCTCAGCAGAAAAGGAGCAATGTGAAACAGAATTCCTACAAGGTGTGTGCCAACAATGAAGGGCGGTACATGGTGAAGCTCCCAATCAAGGGCGACCTGTCCGCACGAGGTAACTCCAAGATATACTGAAAATATTCTACAAATTAGAGACAAGACTATTCAAACAACCAATGTTAAGAGAACAATATATCACATTCATGAGAGAATACAAGGCTTTGGGGTATATGGAGGTGGTTCCAGTAGAAGTCACAAATTATATTCAGCCAGAATACTACCTCCCCATCATCCCGTTGTTACGGAACATAGTACCCTAACTAGATTGCGAGTAGTTTTGATGTGCCTGCCAAGACAGACAATGGAAATTCTCTCAATGATTTGCTTTTGATTGGGCCAGTTGTACAATATGATTTATTCTCAACAGTAGTTAGATTTAGATGGCACCGATATGCTCTAACAGCAGACATTGAGAACATGTACAGGCAAATACTAGTGTCTGAGGACAGGGGCAGATCTAGACTTTTGTTTTGGTCGACCGG
>NQII01000359.1:453528-523801 GCA_002778355.1 Clitarchus hookeri
CTGGTGCCAGGGCCGTGCCCCAGCTGCCCTGGTGGTAGTTAAGACCCTGGTTGGCGCGGATCTAGTCTTCCGAGTAGAAGAAGATTACAGAAGATGGAAGAAGATTACAATGTGTCCTGTAAAGTTGTTTCTTCAACCTAATTATGAAAAAAAAAAAAAAAATGTAAACAAAAAAACCTCTGATACAATTCAATTTTGGTATAAAATACATATACAGGACAAACTCAAGTCGTCATTTACTATTTTTTTTGCAAATTTTCACCATCTTAGGGTTTGAACTTCAAAAAACACTATAATTATTTATGTAGGAAACATTTTAAAGCTAAAAGCACAATGGTATGTTATCGGGTTAATGGACTATTAGGAGAACACGAAAACACATTTTTTCCTTTTCTCCCTTTTAGGGATCAATGTACTTCTCTGCATTTAATAAATCAAACAGAAACAAGGAACAAATAAAACAGTATCAACTTAGCAAGGATAAATATTTACAATACAAATTCTTGGCGCCTCTTTGTCTTAGCGAATCTAAGAATAATGGCTTCTGGGTCCAGTGGAATTTCTCGATGGTCCAACATGAGAGCAAGTCCATGAGTCTTTTTCACCGATGTTAGCCCGAAGTCAAGTCTTCAGCCGACGCGGGGTAGAAAAACTTCGTTCCGCGGTCGCTGCACTGACTGGAAGTGTAGCCAGAATCCGCAGAAGTTTGTGGATGGTGGGATGCATGTCAATGTCGCAGTTTTCCAATGTTTCCAAAACGGAATCTGCAAGTTTTTCTTTGTTCTTCACGACCCACTTCCACTTTTGAACACACAATGAGAACTCTTGCTTTATAGTTATAAAAGTATCAGACTGTCCAATAAGATCCCGGTAAATATTTACAATTTCCCTTATAGCGGCCTCATCTTCTGATTTTGTTTCAGTTTTGGGAAAGATTGGCTCGAAGATTAAATAAATTCATTACTTCCGTTGTAAGTCTGTCTTTTAAGTCTGTGACGGCATTCCCCAAAAGTGGTATGTAAACAGAACTTCGGAAGTATTCCTCACACGACTCAGCAGGGTGGTTTTGATGGCTGGTTTGGAGGGAAACAAGTCGGGTTATCTTTAAATCAGTATGTAACTTTTCAGCTATTTCCTGTATTTCATAATAGAGGCCAATAAAGATGGATTCAGTCTTTTCTCGCTTTTCTTCAGGTATGCTTTTAGTGTCTTCTATTGCATCAGTGCCCTTCAAGTGACACAATTACTCCTAAAAATCATTAAGACACAACTGAGAGGAGAAATTCTGGGCTTTGGATAGCTTGAATAATAGAAAACTCATCAAATGACGTCTTTCTGTCCTGCCAAGTAGAAATGTCTGCTGGTGTGTTGTGAATCTTAATAATAGATTCCCCTTGGAATTGAAGGTACCCCTCGTGCCTCTCGACCCAACGGGTTTCGCAAATACCTTGAACAGAAGCACCCATTTCCTTCTTAAAAACACCATGTCTCTTTGGAGAGGCGTTAGCAAAAGATGCTATTTTCTTCATAGTTCTAGAGGTGTTTCTGCGTGAAACTGCTTTTGAGGAGTTTGCAAACGAATGATTCAAAATGTGGTTGTTGCACGGACTGCGCTGAGCGTGTGTGGCTATTTTCTTTAGTTCTTGAACGGCACCTTTTGTTTCAGATGCCATTACTGAGTAACTGTCGACCCTAAAACCTATGCAAAACTTCAAGTATAAATCAAAGTTTTTGGCGATATCCTCGACGATATGACCTAAAGCAACTCCAGTCAAGCGACGTTCCCGTCCCTCTGATTTAATATCTTCCTCTCGAATCATGTTGTAGGTATTAACAAATGTAATAAAATATTCCCTCAGGACACGTTCATGAAGGTATCACTTGACAAATACTTGAAATGTCTGTTGTCTTGTAGTATATTAAAGAGAAAAACTGTGCTCCTTCAACTCTCCTTAAGATAGTACTTTGAATCTCTTCCTTACAACCATTAATAAGTTCATTTTGAGTGTGCTTGCTATTATATGTAGCATTGGACGGAGCACTCTCCAAGTGTTTGCGCAGATTATTGTCACCAGCATCCATCCTAAACCGAAGTAACTCTCTGAAATTTCTGTCATTGTTTACTATACTGGGTTTTTCATCTCCATTTAGAAGATTGTCAATGTTCTTATCATCCTGTGACCTCTTAAAGGAATGTTTTGCGTACCACATAAAATAAGTAATTGTTTTTACAATAGAAATCAAGCACTGCTTATTTTCCTCTATTTGTGCCATGCGCTGCGAATGAATTTGATTTGCTATTTATCAGGCAGGATTTTGGTATGCCAAGAGAAACTTTTTCCCAGCATCAACAGCATTGATATGGTTTTGGTTTTTCTCATGTACAACCAAATCGCCCTTTCCCCTTAAAAGGTTGTCAGACTTTCCAATGGTTCTTTTACAAGTTTTCTCAAAGGAGTGTTTTTTGGTAACCACATTCTGAACCAGTTGTAAAAAGTACACAATATTTACAGTATAGCCCTTTGTCTTTATCTGAAAGAACAAGCCAGTTAAATTTTTCTAAGTGGGATCTCTGGGAATATTTTTAGTAGGCTTTCCCATTTTGATCACTTCACTATAGTGGAATTGGTAGTTTGCAGGAGGTGTCCATGGCTTCTCATGTAACATTACTTTGGAGTAATCGCTTGCACTTGTCATCCCAACATAAAATCCAAAATCACTAGACAAGTGACTGACTTTGGGAGTGCTGCAAAAGTTCTAGTGAGGTTATGCTTTCTTGATTTGTGTTATGTAGATGCTCACTGATGCCTGCAGAAGAGGGGTTGACACTCGCACTATCATCACCACATGTTTTCATTGTTTTTGGTTTGAAAAAACTCACCAATTCTATGCCTCTTCATCATAAACTGATCACAGTCACAAAGTACAGGAATGTGAACTGTACTATAGTTACGTCTGTAAATGTAAACATGGCTAATACAATCGAATCAGCTGACTGACTCTTGTCCGCAGTGTTACCACCATCTGCATGGATAATTTACCGCGATGGCCGTTAACATCAGTAACAACTTAGCTAGTCTAATGCAAATATGAGTTGCGACTTCACGCGGATGTGCGAGTTACTTGCAAGTGCGAGTCACGGCATTCATCACGCCTGTGCGGGAACAGACGAAGAGTATTCTGTAAATAGTATTAATATTGTGTTGCGTCGCGTAATTCTTTATTCTTCCGCCATGTGCTGGTGACATTCACTGTTGTCATGTTAATAAACAAAAGTGATAAAATATTAAGAGAATGCTCTCAAATAATAATAGTTTATGCTGCATCACTAATAACTGTTCAAGAAACGTTAAAACGCGTACAACTTTATGGCAAATTCACAAACGTTTTTCGTGACTTAAAAAAATCGTCTAAGGTTTTGGGGGGTATGACCTCCATGACCCCTCCCCCTCCATTTATAAACAAGCCTGCTTGAGAAGCAGAGAGATCTTCAGAGGATTTTATGGTGTGAGTGTCGGAACGAACCACTGCAGTGTTACAGGTCAATGACATTGGCATATGGGAAAGCATGTGCACTCATTCTTGCAACTAGAAAATAAGTACCCGGCGTGATTGAAAACTATAAAAATCGGATGTACTAGCTAAATACTAGATGTTGACCGAGTTTGGTAAAAGTTAGCTCACGGTCTTAAAAGTTATTAGGGGGAAGTTGGGACATACATTCCAGACAGACATTCGAGCGATTGCGTAAGCCTATCTTTATTTTCGGAAGGTAGGCTAAAAAGTAGTAACGCGTTCGATTTACATGTTATAGTCGCTGCGTTCAGTTCCGTAACCGCCATAATGTTTATTTTAAACCTCCTTTGAGCACGGTTTATTTTTTTTAGAAAACACGCTTTCCTTTCGGAAGTGTAAATAATCTTTATTTTAATACTTCACATTAAAATTTAAAGCAAATAACTGTCTACCGGATCCATTTTTATCACCCATGTTGACATGTTTGTTGTTTGGTCTAGAATTTAGTTAGTTTTTTTATACCCAAGTTGCTACAAAAGAATGTAAACATTTTTTTTTTTTGAAGGCGATCTAAATTTTTTGGGAGGCTGGAGAGTGAAACAATAAACCACCACAACGTTCAGGACACAGCAGTTAAAAGGTTTCATCGTATAGCAGAAAGAACGAATGGATGGCGAACATGATCTTTATAAAGAGCTATTGTAAAATATTATTACCACCACCACCACCACCACCACCATCACCAAATGATTAAAAAACATAATGACGTACAATAAACTACGCTCATATCTTGTCATGCAGCTACGATAACAGTGAAGAATTATGATGAAGTAGAGAAAGAAGTCAGGCGAGCTTTGGGTTTCCCACGATTACATTTTTAGAATCTGGCTGTTGTAGGACTCTAAAAGACAAATATCTGGCAAGATTAAATCGAGTATTCACTTATGCTTCCGCAGTTTTCTATATAAAATATTCTTCTACTTTTGACTACGTTAAAATAAAAGTACTATAAAAACTAATTTAAAAGTAAAATTGATATTCCACTACAGGCCATTCACGGTCCTGCCTTTCCATGCATGGTATACATTACCGACCAAGTAAGCAACTCGGTACTTACAAGTACTGTAATTATGATGTCCTTGACAAAACATACTTCTTACACATACTATTTACATTTTATAGGAAATAACTTATGTACCCTGGCGATACTGGAGACAGGTACAAATACAACATAATACACAATTTAAAAAAACTTCTGTATATATGTTATGCATCTGCATATATAAGTATCGAGATCATCATACAAAAAAAATCACAATGAACTATATCTCCAACAAAATATGTTCGTACATGTCCATACTCATTGTATGTTCATCTCAAATACCTGCAGCCTGTCAGACATTTATAAGTAGGTAACAAGCAGGTCGTGCTGTGACAACCTGAGATGAACAACACGAATCATAATGCTGTGATAATTGAATAAAAGCAAACCGTTGCCTCTACATACATCTACCACGATCGCGTACATTGTTACAATATAAAGATGAAATCATTGGTTGAAGACTTACCATCTGTGACTGCATCGTCAACAGCAAGGGACTCTGTAGATTTGCTCCTTACATCACATCATGAAAGTAATCATCGCATGTTCGCCCGCAGTGATAGTCTGAATAGACATAGCAAGAAGTGCAAAGATAATGTTTGTTGTTCATCGGGAAGTGAGTTGGAAGTATTGTAGCAGTTTGGTCGACAGTATTGCGAATGGACCGCTGTTGATTGGCGACGGGTAGTCTTCTCCGACGAGTTACGGTTTCAGCTACATAGAACGGATGGACGTCAGCGTGTCCGGTGAGAAACGTCGGAGAACCGACACCCGGCATCCATTGCTGGACAAACACAAGGCGGTGGGGGCAGTGTTATTGTCTGGGGAATGTTCTCGTGGTATTGTCTAGGCCCCTTCATCCGCGGGGAAGGCACTCTTGGTCGATTTGGTTATGAATCCATCCTCGGCGATCACGTCCAACCGTACATGATGATTGTCTTTCCTCGGGAGTATGGGATCTTCCAGCACGAAAATGCGCCTTGCCAGACGGCTAGAAGCGTCCGCTCGTGGCTGGAAGAGCACGATCAAGATTTTAAAGTTCTTCCCTGGCCCCTAAACAGCCCCCATCTCAATCCAATAAAACATCTGTGGGACCACCTCGATCGTCGTGATCGCCGCCTGTCTCCTCCGCCACGCACCCTTCGACAGTTGCGGGACACACAGCAGACAGCATGGCTCCAGATACCCGTGGAGACCTATCACCTGACTGAGTCATTGCCAGCTCGTCTAGCCTCTGTCCGTGCTGCGAAGGCTGGTTACTCTGGATACTAGCAGGTGGTCATAATAATGTGATTCGACTGTGTGTGTATACACACAAACACACACACACACACACACACGTTATTCAATATCGTAGGATGAGTATGGGCAGCAGAAGTATCAATGACGGTTTGGCATTCTTTTATGCAGCAGTATTAAAGTAAACATAAGTGAACAAACACGACGCAATAGCGCAAGAAGATCTAAGACGGCTGTTGTGTTCGAATGTTATCTTCCACCTCGTCAGATTGCACATCACGTGTAAGATAAGGTAGCGGCAGGTAAATACGAATTCACCAGACTTCCAGCGAAAGAATGAGTCACACTCAGACTGGAAATCGGGAACAAATCTCAGTACGTTCAGATTAGATTTCCCACAAGTTGACGCCAGAAGCTGCTTTATTATCGTTTTTTAAGTTTCACTTCCTATGCATTGTGTTAATTTAACATCACGTTATTTCACGTAGCTAGAGGAAATCATCTCTTGGAATCACAAAGTCAGGTTGAAGTTACCGTTTCTGTACATACATCACGTGTTCTGTGCACATAATATTTTATATAGCTAATTCTTTTGCAGTCCGGCGAAGTCATGAGTTGTTTTTAATTAATCTCACTAGTATATCTGTATATAATATACTTTATGCCGCTAATCTAACCGCAGGGAAAAGGTTTAAAATGCGATAAAAATTACATTCTCGCAACATGAGTCGCAATTTTCTGACAATGTTGGTAGTGGGTGTATGGTCTATTCGCGGTTTATTCATACTTTTTGAATCAAACCTTCGAAAAATCGCCCCAAGAATGACACCCTTGGCTGTTTCCTAAATATTTCATGTATAACAAGCGTTTTACAGTTGAGTTAAAATAAAAAACCTTATTTATTAATTAAATTGAACTTCTATTTATATTTTATACATAAATTACAATATTTTATTAATAATTAATATGAATTAAAAGGGATAAAATAGGTGTGTTGGCAATCTCTAATAATAAATAGTTCTTATGCAAAATATAATTACGATGAGGGCGCACGAATGCGGTGCGCTGACCCTTTAGTGTAATTTTCTAGACTCGGTTAAGCTTTGTTTGCATGAGGCGGAGGAATGTCCTGGAAGTAGAACTTCAGCAGGTTTTTAGAAAAGTTGGGAGTAACCGTGAATTAACTGTAGTACTTTTTAACGAGTACTACGTGTTGTACAGTCGGTTGCAGTGCTGGAAGGCAAGCCAATCCACTACATGCACACGCCGTTTCCTTCCATCCTACGGACGAGCTCATCGTCTTTGCAGCGTGCACGAAACGTGACTTTTTCGTGTGCGAATTCGTGCATGCAGAATTTTTTTTTGTAAAATAGTGCCTGGCGTTATCTTTATTCCCTGTTATCGGACCACGGTACGATGTTGAAATGACCAGACTATTCGCCTCCCACCAAGGCGAACCATGTTCGATTCCCGGCGAGGTCACTCTCCGATTTTCGCATGTGGGGGGAATCGAGCCTGACGATGCCGTTGGTCGGCGGGTTTTCTCGGGGCTCTCCCGTTTACGCCCCTCCGGCATTCTGGCGCTGCTTCTTACTCACCTCATTTCATCCTCATCGGCTCTCAAGACCCCGATGTTAAGAGCTGCTCAAATCTCTCCGCTCCATTCGTGCGCGAAGCACGTGTCTTGTCAGTTCTACGGCGCCTGCTGAGTCTTCTTCGCTGTCAAAACCTGTGCACCGATTGTGGCAGGAGAATGTCCACAGGTCGTGTACATAACCTCGGCCAAGCAGCGCTAACAGGTATAGGTTCACGTGATTTTCGCGAGAAAAAAAAATCGGGTGTGGCTGTGTCGGGTACTCGACCGTGGGTTTTACGTGAATATTTTATTTGAGATATGGGAATAAAATGAAAGTAAAGAAATGGATACTTGTATTTTAAGCTTAAATCGACAGATATAGACGATATATTTCGTTTGGCACCAACATCGGCGTGCTAGCACATCAGAGTCGCGAGATATAGTGCCCGGAAATTTTCTCCCACACCTAAAATTGCTGCCCGTCGCCGCGGGCCCTCACCCGCACCTCACGCATGCGCGGTGCCTAATCAAGATCATCCTCGCAACGTACTCGAATACGCGATCGAACGACACCACGTGTTATTGGTCGTGAAGTTGCAGTGCCAGAATCGCAATTTCCGCCCTGGTACAAGTGCCGGTCTGATTTTAGTAATGCATTCACGTCAAAATGTGATGAAAAATTGTATCTAAAAGCACTTATGTTCAGATGCACATTCACGAAGGACAACTTTAAATGTTACAAGTCTTAGGTGTCTGCACTGAGAGAACAGCGAACAAAATATTGATTTTATTGGGCCAAAAATATATTTAGTTACCCCGACAAAATATTTAGTAGAGTAAACAACATTTGAAAAGCAATAAAATATATTTTGTTTATCTAAAAAAACCTTTATGTTGGGCCAAAAGAAATTATACGTGTCAGCAAAATATTTGGTTGAATCAGCGGTATAACTATATTTGCTTGGCCATTCATTTGATTGCCTTAGTTATAAAATACAGCTCGAGAGTTAGTTTATATTTTCTGTGACAATGAGGATAGTGACGGTGTTTGTTTGTGCATTTAGCGATGGTTAATAATTAACTAAACATCTTAATAAAACAATTTTAACTGGGAACTAAAATGTAAAGCTGTGAAACTTGAAATATTTATTTTCGCACGTTCGATATTTGAAATAAATGTATCTAAAAACATTCTGATTTCATCAGTAGTAATTTTAGATGAGGTTGTTAAGACGTAGCGCTCGGGCTTCAAGTTTTCTTATATTAACTGAAACTGTTTCATGTACGTAATCTTCAGTTGTACCAACCAAATATTTGTTTGGGGCAACCAAATAATAACAACAAAATAATCTGTTTTCACCAATCAAACATTTCATTACCCCTATAGAACAATTAACTTGGTTGCACGAAAAAATTTTTTGTTTGATGAAAAAAAAAAAAACCTTTTTCTTAGCGTGTCTGCCAATCATAATTCATTACCGGAGTAACCTATTTCTGATTCGGCCACAGAAGAAGCCTCCACAAATTGACACGTTGCCAGTAACCAAAGGAAAGCTACAGATGTGAAATCTGCCGTGCCCAGAAATCTTTTCTCGAAAATCACGTGCCCCCACTGACAGCAGTTCACGATAAAGAGATTACTTTTGAAAACCCTGATTAAGATATACTTGTATGCACATTGTGTAATCTTCTACCATATCTAAACTATCATTACCACGGGCCTGATCACTTTACTGACGCACCAGTCAAGCGAAACTGCTAAATAATTGGAAACGCAAATATTTTACGAATTTGTATTTACATGTATTTAAAAAAAAAAAAAACAGAAAGAAAATAAATCGCTTCCGTATTCACAAATGTTTACCTTACACTTTTAATCGAATATTGAGACCTGGAACTACTTTCCCTCCTCGTTGCAAACTTTACTGGGTACTTGCCAGTCAGCGTGCGTGTTAAAATATTTGCACGCAGGGTTAGTGACATTTTTCAAAGGTTGGTTTCAAAAGCGCTCAATTAACCATGAACAGCCGGTGGCAGACCAATAGTGTGCTTTCCTTCCGCGGTGTTTCTTCAATTTCCTCAGCAAAGAACTTTAGATTATTTCCTTTAAATTAGCATACGATGGGACATTGATGCAATCAGCCACAGTCATAATAATCTACCTCACTTTTTTTGTAACGCCCGTAATCTTGCCAGCGTTTCTTACAGGACCGACCGAGTCTTGTCTGTTTAACGTTTGACAAGTTCTTGCTTTTTCGTACTAATCTGCTATCAGAATCCAAGTACTCGAACACATCGTAGTCGTAAATCTGAAATAATAAATGTTAGGTATTTAGAATGTGATGTGATATATNGCGGTAATGTGTGTTCGTGAGGTTGGCAGAGAGTTAGTCCGTTTATAACAATACTGTGATGTATCCGTGAGCTATTGGGTGTCGTGGGCCGTGCAGCCAATTATTCCAGGTTTTGTCATCCCCTGCGTTACCGCAATGCAGAACTCCACGAGCTTCTCTATGTTCGGGCAGAATTGTCGCACTTACGTGGGGTCTTCCGAACTTTATACATCTGCAGCAGCAGTGGATCGAGGTCGCTGTGTGAAATCCAAAATTCCACGGAAGAAATCACTATTAAATTTAAATAACGACCAAAAACGTCCTCATAAAATTAAACACATTTCTCCTGAAACATGCAATTGTACCGCTGGCATCAAGAAGGAACGCATCAACTCATAGTAGCCTTACTTCACCACATCACTGTATCTCTGGAGAACATAACTAAAAATAAACATATATCCAGTGTGTGTATATATGAGCAAAGGTTTACGATGAAAACAGAGTGTAGGACATAACAGTAGAATATTCACACGACCAGAATGCTTGTGCGAAATTGATTCACAATTGAATACTTATGTATTATTTCTAGCCAATGAAATTCTGCGACGAGTATGACGTCAGTTGGCAGTGTTGGTAAATAATGCATTTTCGACAGATTGTGATTGTGTTGAACATTGACAGTGATTTAAAATGTTTAGAATTTGTTCTTTTCTTTAAAATCTTTGTTTTTGCTATCTTACATATGTGAATAACCATTAATAATTTTTGCTAGTTGGCTGTTACTTGTTCTTTCCTGTAAATTTATTTATTTGCATATTTCTTCGTTTCTACAGTATAACTATCCCTCCATTTTATGAAAACAACTTAGTTTAAAATTTTAAACTTTACTCTGATTGGCTGTTTCCCCACACGTCCGAACGGTTTCTTCACACTTTTTGAATAAAATCTTTGAAAAATCACCCCATGAATAACGTCTTTAATTGTTTTTTAACCACGTCATGTATCACAAAAGTTTAAACTTGCGTTAACATAAAAATATCTAATATTTGGTAAAATCAGACTTTTATTGACCTATATTTTATATATAAATCGTAATATTATATTTACAATAATGTAAATAAAACAGAGGGGAAAATATGTGTGTTGGTAATTCCTAGTAAGAAATAGTTCTTATGCGAAACATTATTACACAGAGTGCGCACGAATGCGGTGCAATGTCCCTTTGGTGTAATTTTCTAGACTTGGTTAAACTTTGTTTGCATGCGGCAGAAGAATATCCCGAATGTAGAACTTTAGCAGGGCTTCAGGAAAAATGTGAAGTAACCGTGAATGGACTATAGCAATTTCCTTTGTGTACTCTGACAGGAACACTCATGCACACGACCTGTCATGCGCTGTTATGAATCAATAGGTAAGGAAACATGGCGGTCAATTCTTGTGTACACGACCTATTTTCTGTGGTTATTGTTACGCTTTCAATTGTGAACCAAGCTTAAGCCGCGGCCATTTTTAACGGGGGCATAAAAAGAAGGTTTTTCCCGGCAGGTCGCGGCTCCCAGTGCTTAGTAAACAACGGCTGGCGTGGCGAGTTTATAAATAGCGAGACTGAAGATAGGTCTGTGGCAGGGGCTGGTAGTTATCGAGGAGGATGCTGGCAAGTCTGCTGAATGAATACACTTCCAACTGAAACAGCGCTGTGCCTCAACTCGCCTTGAAATACAGTACATGAAGGCCCGTGAACAAAAACTGACAAAAACTAGGCAATGAGAGTGGGCCAGAGTTAAATGCACATCTCGAAAAGAAGTTTTACACCTCCGATATTTCTGAGTTACAAGGTTGCTCACTGCCCAAGAGAAAGAATGGGATGAAAATCATATACTAAAGATGAGATAGATCTCTTACTCGTCTTCTGGGCACGTGCCCTACATTGAACTATACCCCAAAGGAACACAACTTTCAAGTCGCGTGATCAACAGTGATGAACGTGTTTGTTTATATCTTATTTTTCAAGAGACAAGCACTTTTATATGAATACCTAAGATATTTTCACAAACTGAATTTGATCAAACAGCATTACAAATTGGTTAGAGGAAGTATACAAACATCTCAGGGCACTTGTTTACTAAACAATGTTCTAACCTCAAATCCAATCCACGCCGTTTTTACTAGTCGCATTGGCAGGAAAGCAGTCCATTGTTGGAACACGGAGATTGGTTGTGCGCAGCCAGCGAGATCGTCTACCTCATATTTAGCCTATGATGAAAATACGCACCGTCTGTACATAGTTTATTCGCGGTTTCTTCACACTTATTGAATAAACCTTTGAAAAATCATCCTACGTAATAAAACAGTGAGATAATATTTATGTTGGTAGTACCTAGTGATAAATAGTTCTTATGTAAAATATTATTAAACTGAATGCACACGAATACGGTGCGTTGTGGATTTGGTGTAATTTTCTAAACCTGGTTAAGCTTTGTTTGTACGGGGCGGAGGAATATCCTAAAAGTAGATTTTTAGCAGGGCTTCAAAATACTTTGTAAGTAACTGTGAATGGATTATAGAATACTACGCCATACTTGACGAATGTATTTTGGTGATGCCCATACTGTCATATCGAACATCCTTCGTTTGCAACCAATTACAGCTGGAGCAAAACTTTTTTTGAGGTGCGAATTATAACTGCAATTTATATGCTACCGTAATTAATTTATGTCGTGTGTTATTAGGCCATAAAGGGCTTGAAAAAAAGTTGAGTAATTAACTGTACATTCTCACAGACAAACTGTAAAATAAGTCAAAAAAATTGTCATCGGTGACACAAAAATTAACCAGTACGCGTCTGTTTCTATAAAATATTACGAAGAAGTGACAATATTTTTTTACCAGTTAGTGGTAGGCCTGTGGTATTAAGAAATATACCATTAAACAAATAAGAGAGTCTCATCTGAACTTGCTTAACCGTTGTCCGTTATACGCATTTATTTGAAATGCAATTAATATAAACTAGAAACCAATACATATTCGTAAATTAAAAAATAATAATATTTAGTATTAGGCCTATCAATAATATTGTTGAAAGCAAAAGGTGCTATGCGTAGTATAAAACAGGTCCTCATATTGAAATCGCTGTAACTTTAAACTTTAACGTATCTTAAAAAAGTAGCATGAATCAAGAACATTATTTGTTTATAAAACTTATTCTAAAACACGTACTAGTTCACGGTGGTCGTATTATTTGTTGTTTTTGTCAACACACAAACTTCCAACGCTACTGTAGTCTAGCATCTAAAGCTGGATTTACAATAAAAAATTATGTGTTAAGAATTATGAAGTAAGCGCTGATCTAGAATAAGGAAAGACGTATTCTGAATGTACAGTTTCCTATTATTGTTTTAATTCTTAATTACAACCAATATAATCGGGCAAACAAGTCTCTCATATTTACTTTTGTTCCTAACCTAACCTTGTATAACACAACCATATAGTATAAGCAGATCATATTTCAAAGCCGACATTTTCTATCAGAGAAGCTGAATTTTGTAAACAAATATAATCGTAAACATGTGCACACATACGCCTTTGTAATATTTTTATACTTACATTATTGTAAATAATAGTTTCCCGCCAACAACACTGATTCCTCTGTTCTGATTGGTCGTCACCTGATAATTTTTACTTATGATTTAAAACATAACGCTTAAGGAAATCGTAACAACGCACACGACCTACCAAAAAGGCTTGGCTACAATCACGTCGACGCTACAATAACGCGTTACAATAACTCATGAATCCATGGAGAGTATTGGCAATGGCTACAATCGTTGTTAAACGTTGCCGCGACGCTAAACGTCAAACGCAACGCGTTAAAAGTTAGCCAGAATTCAAGTCTTGGCGTTTAACTTTTAACGCCAGCCAATCAGATTTCAAAATGCCATAAACAAGTGAAAATAAATGGTGCAGACATTTGGCAAAATATGGCACCACCATTGCCGTACATTTTAATTTTGTTAATGTTATACGAAATCAATAAACAACCCAAAACGCATTAAAAAATAATTGAGCGTAACTATGAAGACTACAGAATAGTTTTTTTACAAAATGTCTTTTAAATTACAACACAAATTTAAATATTTGTGTGTGTTGTGTGTGTATGGGTGTGTGTGTGTATATATATATATATATATACACACACCTACATTATTTTTATTGCTACACCGGTTAGCGTCGATTGTAGACATGTCAGTTTTTTTATGGTGACGTTTCGCGTTTAACGTTTTGCCTCAAGTTGGTTGTGGACGAGGCTTACGTTTCATTGGAAACCAATACATAAGATAACATGTTTCCGATTCTTCTGTATACGTCTTTAACGCATAGTTTAACGCATAATTTTTCTATTGTAAACCCAGTCTACCATGTAGCCAACTGCTGTGCGTCTCACTGTATCACTTGAGACCAGTTATATCTACTAAGCTCCCTCATCCCAAATCGTCCGTTATATTAGGCCACAAGTGAAAATACACCAGAGTCCACTAGATTATGAAAATCTTCACGATCATCCTTTGCATAACGACAGTTCTCGTACTTTTATTTCAACTTAATAACCAATAACGTATTTTTTTTTAAAATATTTTTTCTAAACACATTAAGTTTATATAACTGTACATTTGATGTATTTGTAGTTACGACAACACTAACAATAAACAGAAACAGCAACGACAATGTAAAAAAAAATATACTCATGGTGATGAAATGCCACCAATTCATGAATAACCATTACATATGCATGCTAAAAATATGTATCTACTTCTTCAACAGATACATATGGTGATGTAAGTTATATGTTATTTTCCTTCCAGAAAACTGTTTATCACATTCCACAGAGAGTTGTTAAAAGAAATCCACTAGATGATCCACTAATTTTAAGGAGCGTTATCACTAGCGGGGGTCCTGACTGACCTTGAAGACGACCTTGGCCGGGTGGAGGACATCACCGGAGCCCGACAGGCCACCTTTCAGCACCCGGGTCAGGAAGTGGTAGGTACCGTGCGTGGAGAACACGTCGTCGTCCCTGCTGTCCCCGACACGAGGGTCCCTGTAACACGCACACGGCAGCAATTTACAGCCGATTCATACATAACATCGTGGTCTGCACACCGATCTGAGCACTCGTACAGCTCAGGAGAAGGTCATCTTGCTCTTAGTGCTCGCAGTACTCTACCCAATGCCTTGGAGAGAGAATGGGAGTTAAGAGACATGGACGGATTTTAACATCGAGGTCTTGAGAGCCGATCATGGTGAAGTGAGGTGAGTATGAAGCAGCGCCATAACGCAAGTGTGAGGAAAACGGGAGGACCCCAAGAAAACCCGCAAGCCAGCGGCATCGTCTGGCATGATCCTCACATGCGCAAGTCCTGGAGCCAACCCGCTGGGAATCAAGCACGGTTCGCCCAGGTGAGAGGCGAGTAGTCTGACCACTACACCACTGTGTCCCCCCACCCCCAGTCCTGGAGTAGGACTGCCCAAATACAAGGGTGGGAATTAAATAAATCAATATATATATACATACAAATACACACATATATAATTACATTTTTCTGAACAGGGAAGATGTAAAATTATATTTACGTTGCCGTGCAAAGAAAGTGTTCCAGTGCTTATGTAGTGCATGGATAACTCGAGGGAAAAAATTATTTTGGTGTCACGTGTAGCCCACTCGTGCGGAATTGAAGCATTTGTACTGTCTCACAGTACCACGCTTTCATTCTATGACGAATTTCATTGGGTTTGATCCTACCACTACTCAAAATATAAAGAATAGTGGACAGCTTTGGCGCATGTTACATAACAGTGAATTGGCCATCTTAACACTGTTGCGGCGCCCTCGAGTAGTGTACCGACGTAGTTCTGTCAATTGTCAGTTAAACGTCACAATGCCCCTTTCTCGTACAATACAAGTAGATAGGAAATGCCGGTCCGAACGCAACGCAAAAAGTGGCGTCAAAATTTGCGTTTGATTTTTTATTTCCGAGCGCAAAATAGTGACATCAAAATTTGCGCTTGATTTTTTATTTCCGAGCGCAAAAAAGTGGCATCAAAATTTGCGTTTGATTTTTATTTCCGAGCGCAAAAAAAGTGGCATCGAAATTTGCTTTTGATTTTTATTTCCGAACATAAAAATAAGTGGCGTCAAAATTTGCATCCATAAAAAGGTGTTCAGAAAAAGATGTCCAGAAAAAGGCGTTCAGAAAAAGGCGTTCAGAAAAAGGCACAGCAACCCTTTTTTGAATTTGAATTTGAGAGTACAGTGTTAAAGGAATGAAAATGTATAATAAAGAATAAAACATGGAACAGCTGCTAAATGCATTAAACAGCACACACCATTTTATGAAACTTTCCGACCTTACAATAGGGCAGTCCTACCCGATAAACGATGCTGAAATAAAATAAACCAGGTACAGTCTCAAAGTGGTAGTTACTTCAGGAAATTTTAAGGCGACTTACCAGACAGATATGTACAGATTTTTAGTGAAAAAGTGTTAAGTGATGTAAATCGTGGAGGCACAAGTTTTGTGTATAAAGGAATGGAAAATTGTGGTGACAAACAAAGGCATTCTATTCTGTTTGTAAAAGAGTAAATGAACGTATTCATATAATTAGACATCAGTATATTTTCATATGTATTCATCTCTATATCTCTATATGTATATATATCTCTATATGTATCTCTATATAATTTTAATGATTGTAAAACCATTAAAACACAATTATCATTCTGACTTCGAAATGATGTTGCAAAAATGTTAGAATATAGAAAACCAAGAAATACATTATATAAACATGTTAATGGCGATGATAAAATAATTTTTAATTGGTTCAGCAACGTCTCCGCAACAGAGACGTTGCTGAACATACATCCAAACACCATTTTTATCAATGAATCAACATTATATAAGTTAATATTTAAATCGAACATGGCAGCAGCAAATTTTTTGAATTTGAATTTGAGAGTACATTGTTAAAGAAATAAAAATGTATAATATATGAATACAAATGAAAATATACTGATGTTTGATTATACGAAGAAGACCATGGCAATGAAAAAGGTTAATGCAACTGGTAATGATTGGAACGAATTTAAATTAAAGACTGATGTTTTTTGTGAAAAGAAAGAAGAAGAAACCTCAACAACCGTTTGTCAAGTGTGAAACTTGTGGTTATAATCACAAACAATGTCTAATAGGAAGTCATCTGAGAAGTAGATTGCACAAAGGAAGAGATAGGCAAGTTCAATGGGGTGCTTGTGGACATAAATACAAACAATCTCTCATAAAAAAAAAAACATCTGAGAAGCAGAGTACACAAATACATACTCAGATTCAGTGTAGAAGAAATTGAAAAAGTATTTCAAAGTAGGATCAAGACTTATGCTGTAAAAAATGCGAATACATACAAAGACCCAAATCATTTCCTAAACGATATAAAACGAGCTGTCACCAGCATAATTAATAAACATTTAAAATCAATGGGCCTCAAAGTGAACATGAAATTTTTCGCTGAGTACGGTGACAATACTGAATATGTAGAAGGCTCTTTTAAAACCAAGAACGAAATTATACTGAAATCAACTGATCTAGAAAAATATTACACCGACAGCATATTGAAAATCATAGCTGAAATGGGCACATTTGAAGCAAAAGGCTCTCAGTGAGTGCTCAATAGAATATTCAATCTAGAGTTACGAATAAATAAATATGTTCCATTTAAGGGTAGCTCTTATGTTGATCTTCCAGAAAAAATCAAAGCTAAGCAAGCAGCAATTAATGTTAAGGACAATGATCAAAAATATTTTTTGTGGTCTGTTATATCCGCACTACATCCAGCACAAAAGGATCCTCAAAGAGTGAACAAGTATTTAGATCATGAACATGAGTTTGACGAAGTACTTGAGGGTCTGGAATTTCCTATGAAAGCATACCGACCTTTGAGAAAATAAGTGGACTATCAATTAATGTATATGTGTATGAAGAAAAAGAAAACAAGGACAATAAGGAATATATAACCTATCCATTAAAAATAACAAAAAATAAGGTGGATAAGCATATTAATCTCCTCTATATCAAAGATGAAAAGAATGACCACTACTGCTGGATAAAAAGTCTTTAGAGACTTTTTATTGACAAAGAATGCCCATAAAATATACATACGAGTATGTAATAGATGCTTGCTGCACTTCTACTCTGAAAGCTAGCGAAATGCTCACGAAGAGGACTGTCGAGATCAAGATGGAATTAGAGTTGAACTTCCATATAAAGGAAATGACATACTAAGATTCAAGAACAAAAATCATTCTCTGAGAGTCCCTTTTGTGATATATGCCGATTTTGAGTGTATGTTAACTAAAATCTAAACTTGCCAGCCAAATCCCGATGACTCCTACACGAAGCCGTACTATATGAAATATGAACATGGATACTGTAAAGCACCAGTAACGTATGAAGGGTCTGATGCATCTAGGGTATTCGTCAAGATGTTAATGGAGGAAGCAAAGGCAATAGGAGATGTCTACAAAAATGAAAAACCAATGATTCCCTTGACCAATAAAGAAAAAATTGGTTATGATACAGCCATCTATTGTCATATATGTGAAAAGACTTTGGATGGAGACTCTGTGAGAGACCATGACCACCTTACAGGTAAATTTAGAGGAGCCGCGCACAAAGATTGTAATTTATCCTATAGAAATCCATGTTTTGTTCCTGTGTTTTTACACAACCTATCTGGATTGACACACATTTATTTGTAAAGGAGCTTGGCATCGATGAAAATAAAATTGACCTAATTCTCAACAATGAGGAAAAATATATTTCTTTCACTAAACATGTATGTGAGGACGTAAATCTAAGAATTATTGACTCATTTAAATTTATGGCTAGCAGCATCGATAAGCTCTCTAGCAATCTTTCCAGAAGTCAATTCCGGGAAACGAGTTAGCATTTTTCCAATGAGCTTCTAGATCTTGTTATGAGGAAAGGCGTTTACCCATGGCTACATGGATAGTGTTGAAAAATTTTGTGAGACATCACAACCCTAATAAGGATGCATTTTACAACAAACTCAACAAATGTGATATTACAGATGAAGACTACAAGTTTGCAATAAAGGCGTGGAAAACTTTCAACATCAAATCCTTAGGAGAGTATACTCAGCTGTATAACAAAACAGAGGTATTTATATTGGGTGATATTATAGAAAACTTTAGAGACGTATGTCTCAAAACATATAAGCTAGATCCTGCATGATATTTCACAGCACCAGGGCTAGAGTGGGATGCTATGCTCAAACATACTAAAACAGAACTAGAACTACTAACGGATTACGACATGATTTTGATGATTGAAAAAGGTATTCGTGGTGGAATATCACAATGTTGCAAGAGGTATGCCAAAGCAAATAATAAATACATGAATGATTATGGTGCCAAAGTTGAAGAATCTTATCTAGCATACCTGGATGCCAATAACTTATATGAACGTAACAAAAATATGAGATGATGCCAGAAAAGGCTATATATTTGCAGTTGATTTGGAGTATCCACATGAACTACACGACCTCCACAAAGATCTACCACTGGCTCCAGATAATAGAATACCTGAAGGCTCGAAAATGCCTAAATTATTAACTAACCTATATGACAAAGAAATATAGGTACTGCACTACGTAAATCTTAAGCAATATCTGTTCCTCGGAATGAAGTTGAAGAAGATCCACAGAGTTCTCGAGTTTGACCAATCAGACTGGCTCAAGTCCTATATTGATCTAAACACAAATATGCGAACGAAGGCATCTAATGATTTTTAAAAGGACTTCTATAAACTAATGAACAACTCTGTATTCGGTAAAACAATGGAGAACATTAGAAACAGAGTGGATATATTGTTGTGCACAAGCAGCAAGCAAGTGGATAAATTAGTGGCTAAACCAAATTTTAAAGACAGAACAATATTTACTAACTCTTTGGTCACAGGTCACATGAATAAAACAAAGCTGTGCTTTAACAAGCCCATTTATGTTGGAATGAGCATACTTGACTTGTCAAAGACCTTAATGTACGATTTCCACTATAAAGTGATGAAACCAAAGTATGGGGGAAATATTGAACTGTGCTATCAAGATACTGACTCATACATATATTGTATAAAAACATCAGACTTCTACAGTGACATAAAATAAATGATCGATCATTTTGATACAAGTGATTATCCAAAAAAAAAAATATATATATAACATGCTACAAATAAATAAGAAAATTATATGCAAAATGAAAGATGAATGTAATGGGAAAATAATGGAAGAATTTATTTGTTTAAGAGCCAAAATGTATGCCTTAAATGTGGAAGGTAATGTGAAGAAAAGAGCAAATGGTGAGAAAAATACTTTAGTCAGGAATGAGATAAGTTTTGATGACTACAAAAAGTGCTTGTTTGGAAAAGAAGTGTTGTACGAAAGTATGAATCTCATAAGAACTAATAAACATGAACTGTTTACAATAGAGTTGAGAAAAAAAGCATTAAATTCCGAAGATGACAAAAGATTTATTCTTAAAGATGGTATTAATACATTGCCATGAGGACACTACAAAATTGAAAAGGAGTGAGACTATGAAATATATATTTTAAATATATATAAAAATGATTTCCTGTATGATTGTCGTCTTAATTTTAATAACCTCTAGCAGAGGTGGCAATCAAACACTTTCCACAATAAAATATTTAAATGATTTTGGGTACTTAAAAGTATCCGACAAAGATATTACACATGTAAATTCATCAATAGTTTCAAATGCTCTCCGACTTTTCCAAGAGTACCATAACATAACAATTAGTGGCGGAATAAGCAGGGAAACACTGGCGGTAATCAGAGCTCCTAGATGTGGGGTACCAGATGATGTATTTGGCTTTTCTACATCTAATACCAAATGGACAACGAAAGTAATAAAATGACATTATGTGCTAGCCAATCAAGATATACAACAACTAACTCAAGAAGTGTTTCATATGTGGGCCAAACATACTGACATTACGCTTAAACACGATACCCAAAATCCACGCGTAATAATATCAAACAAACGAGGTATCCATACATTTCAAAAGTCTCAACATTTATGTAATAGCAAATTTTATGGGAGAGGAGGAGTGCTGGCTCATGCTTTTTTCCCGTCACCAGATAACTCGCCTGTTGAAATTCACATTCATGCTGAAGAAGACTGGAATCTTAAAAAAGACAACAAATCCCAAGGTAAAAAAAGTCCTTTCATTGTGCTATTACATGAAATAGGGCATGCCTTAGGAATACATCATTCGAATGTCTACAAGTCTGTTATATATCCAATTTATGTCTCAGATCGACTAGCATTAAAAAACTGACAATATTTTGGCAATACAGAGTCTTTATGCTAAACCTAAAAGACCTGTACATTCGTTACCACCTCCTAAACCAAACATATTACCCCCTACAAAAGAGGTAGATTTCTGTGACTTGAAACACATCAACACATTTTTGATAGTCAACCAAGTGATGTATATTTTTTACAAAAAGAATGTTTGGACTTATGACATAGTAGATAAAATAGTTAGTAAACCAGAGTTTATCACTGACTGGCTGTTTTTCTTACCTTCTAATTTTGAAGGCTTTGAGGTGACAAAAGTCATGGGATAGCAACATGAAAATATACAGATGGCAGTAGTATCGCGTACAAAATGTATAAATAAGCAGTGCATTGGTTGGGCTTTCATTTGTAGTCAAGTGATTCATGTGAAAAGGTTTCTGACGTGATTATGGCCGCACGACGGGAATTAACAGACTTTGAACGTAGAATGGTAGTTGGAGCTAAACGCATGGGACATTCCATTTCGGAAATGATTAGGGAATCCAACATTCCGAGATCCACATGTGTCAAGAGTGTACCGAGAATACCTAATTTAAGGCATAACCTCCCACCAGGGACAACACAGTGGCCGACCGCATGCACTTAATGACCAAGACCAACGACGTGTGGACAGAATGGTCAGTGAAAACAGACAAGCAACACTGCGTGAAATAACCGCAGGAATCAATGTGGGACGTACGACGGACGTGTCCGTTAGGACAGTGTGGCGAACTTTGGCTGTACTGGGCTATGCCAGCAGAAGACCTACTCGAGTGCCTTTACTAACAGCACGGCATCGCCTGCAGCGCCTCCTCTGGGCTCGTGACCATATCGGTTGGACCCTAGACGATTGGTAAACCGTGGCTTGGTCAGATGAGTCCCGATTTCAGTTGGTCAGAACTGATGATAGGGTTCGAGTGTGGCGCAGACCCCACGAATCCATGGACCCAAGTTGTCAACAAGGAACTGTGCAAGCTGGTGGTGGTTCCATAATGGTGTGGGCTGTTTTTACATGGAATGGACTGGGTCCTCTAGTCCAACTGAACCGATAATTGACTGTAAAGGGTTATGTTCAGCTAGTTGGAGACCACTTGCAGCCATTCATGGACTTCATGTATCCAAACAACGATGGAATTTTTATGGTTGACAATGCGCCATGTCACCGGGCCACAACTGTTCGTGATTGGTTTGTAGAACATTCTGGACAATTCCAGCGAATGTTTTGGCCACCAAGATCGCCCGACATGAATCCCATAGAACATTTATGGGACATAATCGAGAAGTCAGTTCGTGCACAAACTCCTGCACCGGTAACACATTCGCAATTATGGACGTCTGTAGAGGAAGCATGGCTCAATATTTCTACCGCGGACTTCCAACGACTTGTTCAGTCCATGCCACGTCGAGTTGCTGCACTTCGCCGGGCAAAAGGATGTCCGACACGATATTAGGAGGTATCCCATGACTTTTGTCGCCTCAGTGTATATATTTGAATATCCTAGTCTGCAACTCGTGTCTGGGTGTCCAAAGGTTATTAATGACTTAGGTTTTTCTCAGAATTCCAAAATAAAAGCAGTTGTAAACACCTACTCTGGCCGCACTTTAGTATTTTACAATGAAATGTATTTTATGGAACTGGACGAGTGCTTATTCAGGGCTAAATATTTCGGCTTAATTTCAAAGAAATTTCCAGGCTTGCCAGCGGAGTTAGATTCTGCCTTTAGATACACCAATGGATTTTTATACTTCTTCAAGAACACAACCTACTATGAATTCAGCGAGTTTATGAACATGGTGAACAGAACTGCCGTATTTGATCTTTCAATGTTCAATGTAAAGTGTCCTGTATTACCATCGTCATATTCAGATATTCTTAATCAGTTCAAAAACCTAGTGCTGCAAATGGAGACAGTCTCCGTTCATTAAATTTTACTTAAATATGATTATATTTTTAATGGGAAGGATCCCATTAAAACATTATTTGAGGTGTTTAGAAAAAAGGCGCTAAAAATAAATGCTAAAGTAAGAATATTTAGAAAAAAAACTTATTGGTGTCAGAGAGAAAAAGTTGGCATACATGGCGTATGATGCTGTATTCATGTATGTCAATCATATTTTTTTATTAATGATTAAATCTTTAAAATAAATGTTTTTAATGGGATCCTTCCTATTAAAAACTAATAACCATACATGTTTGCGCACTAGTTAGCTTAGGTGAATCTTTCACTTTTAACATCATAAATTAGGTTTCTTTGGCTTATTACACCACATTTCACATAGTTGTAGCCTGGATTGGCTTAGTATAATCAACTGTAAGTTTCAGATTAGTTCGATCGTTTAAAATAAAGATTTTTCTGTAAGAACAATCAATAATATATAATGGTCTCCTAGAAACAAATGCATCAGGATTATAATATAGTTCATTGTTACGGTAAGGAGTATATAGCTTGGTATTTGAATTTATAAAATCATTGTAGGCAATGTACATCTCATGGAAAATTTTATCCTCGATATCCAGGTTCCGATTCTCTTTAGGGAACACTTAATTCCTTCCATTCTTAATAGAAATATTTTTAACATGACAATGGTCAAAAATTGATCCATGAGTGTTTTGATCAACACTTTCTTTTCTGTTTAGCTGAAAGCCAACAATGACAAAGTCAGGCATATTGAATTTGATTGAATTGAACTGATCCTTTATATCAAACTTAAATGAGTTGGCACCAGTAGGTACAAGTTTTTCAAGACATTGCCAATAATTGAAACCTATAGGCATTTTGTATAGTTTGTGTAGTTTTGCTTTAATTTCATCTCCATAATTAGGCTCGTATTCAACAATTGACCACAGGATTTCCATTTTCTCAATAACAATTTTACCAGCATCTGGGATAATATCAGCAGATCCATCTTCTGTAGTTTTATGCCTTCTGTAAATAGAAACATCATCATGAGAATTTCGAATGAATGTGATCTTGTACCCGCCTTTCCAGAATATTTCATTACAATCCCTTATAAACCCAAACAAATATCTTAATGGATTGACAATTTCATTATATCCATCTCCCTTAAAATACTTGCCTTTTCCTACCCCTGCTAGTTGCAAGTACAATGATTCCGATTCAGAGCTAAGCAATGCATGCATCATAGTCGAAGTGATGCCAGGATTGTCAATACTTTCAATTATATTGCCATACTTAGAGATCTCTACTCTTGAGAACTGGAATGGGAAGAAATTCTCACAAAGGTCAATAGTTGAAGTTTTTTCATAACCTGCATTTGCATCTCTTTTAGTTAGCTTATACTGTTGATACACATAAGCCTCATTCGGATGTGTAAATGCATCATCAACAGTAATATCAAACTCAATGCGCTTGTTGTATTCATTTAAATTGTTTTTTGTCTCGTCGTTTGGTGAAAACGACTGACATTCATATCTTTCATTTGAAAAAAATTCGTTAAAAAAAAACTACACCTTTTTTTATCAACCCAAGAATTATGACTACTATCAAAACCTGACCATTTAACATGCAGCTTATTTTCTTTCATTTGTAAAACTTTCTCTACTAAGTAGTCTTGATCATGGTCTTTAGCAGCTCTGGTTCATAAAATATACCCTTGATGGATTCGCTTTTCAAATCTTTTATTCTGTATGTTATGGGGTGCGTGTACAATACTTCACATACCTTAAATACTTCAGTGGACCAGTTTGGCATGTACCCCTTTTCAAACAAACCTTTACTTTTACTTATACGAACTTCATCTCCTATAGCAAACCTTGCTTTATCCATTTTTCTTTCTCCACCATACATGTTGATTAGAATAGACCTTTCATTCTTTGCACTTACATTGGCAGGTTTCATCCCGATTGTGCTGTGAACAGTGTTATTGTATTCACTTATTAATTTAGGCAATATATCCACCCATTTATAGCTTCCCTGCACAGTAAATATCTTCCACATTTTCTCCTTCAATGTTCTATTAAATCTTTCTACGACACTGNACATCTTTCTACAACACTGGCTTTCTTTCCACTGTATGTTGAATAGTGAGTTATGTTGTTATTGATCATTAATGCCTTAAATGATTTATTGTAAAATTCTTTCCCTTCGTCTGTTTGCAAATGCATATGCCTGCGGTTATTCAAAATAGTTTTAAATTATAAAGTAACATTTTCACCGGTTTTATCTTTGACAGGCATTGTCCATGCATACTTGGAAAAAATATCAATCATGGTCAGCATATACTTAAACCCCTTGTTAAGACTGTGTATACCTTCTAATGACCCAGAGTCCATCTCAACCAAGTCAGCCTGCCAGAGATCATCGATGCCAAAAGATAGAACAGCCCTCCTGGGGAAATTTTTTCGCATTGGTTTATGAATTTCATTTGCAATATCGTCTTTTATACTCCCCACCAGTGAACATTGACTTATTGGCACCACAACATCTACAAACACATTTAATCCTTGCATTATTTGTAAGTTCATATGAAACCTTATCACTTAGTGTATGCTTCCTACACTTGAGGCAGTACACATTTAAGTTATCAATATTCATTATATATATATATATAATAAATGATTACCGAAGGAACTAGAAATTAAGGCATTCAAAATATTGTTAAGCTCAGATGCTGATATCAATGAGAGATTGTGGGCTAGTGTTACTGGATCTGCGATGCATATTAAACTTACACTGGGCTGGGGAATTAAAATATAATTTTTAAATATTAGGTATAATAAATGAAAGTAAAAAACATTACATTTCAAGCTTCTAACAAGGAGCTGAAGGGTTTGAATATTGATTCTTTCCCGACGAAAGACCAACTGGAACGTAAAAACAAGTCTCAACTCCACATCTTAAGAAAATGTCTAAGGAAAAGAAGACTGGAAATGGTTTGACATCTCACAAGGGTGGATTTTTACCTTTGATTTTTGCAGCATTGGCAGGAGGTGCCTCATCTATTTCTACATCAGTAATTAATGCTAAGAAGAGAAACCAGGAATTGGAAGAACAACAAAGACATAATTTAGCCATGGAAAAACAAGGTAAGGGGGTGAAGAATGCAAAAAAAAAAAAAAAAAAGAAGTAACTCCACTCAGTAACTTTGATATTAATAAAATGGTTAAAAAATTAAAAATTGAAAATTTTCCATGTGTGTTTATGTTTGATAAGCTGCCTAACACACCACTCGATAAAGAATGTGAGATTGTTAACCTAGATGTTTCAAAAAACTCTGGAACACATTGGGCATGCTACTGGAAAAAATCCAATAAAAAATATTTTTTCGACTCATTTGGTGGAGATCCACCCCGGTAATTGATTGCGTATCTCGGGGGTAATATTATTTATAACGATAGCAGAATTCAAAATTTCCACCAAGTAATTTGTGGTCATTTGTGTGTCATTGTGCTAAATCACTTTTCACATAATTTTTAATTTCCAAACATTATTTTACTATTAATAAATGATGAATATATGTGGAAATGCATTAATTACCTCTTGGATTGAAGATCAAATTAAAGAACACAGAGACAATGATACAAGTACTGAGAAGATCAATCCTAGTGATTTGGTTTCCCGCCCACAGTTCAGTGACTTTATATCCACATTGACAAGAAATAAAAGATCCTTGGATAAAGTCTTTCTTACCTACATGGAAGAAGATAATAATGAATATTTTGAAAACAAAAGGCTTAGAAGCATGGGAAATTCTATTGCTTCTAATGATGCAGTCATTTTAGAGTGCTATTAGTCCAACTGAATTGACATTATTCATTTAGTTGGAAAATACAGTTCAAATGACAAATTATTTTACCTGGGTAATAATCAAACAAAATACATTTTCATGAAAAGTGGAAGAGTTAATAAATAATAATATCAGAGGATTATAAAAGAATTATTAAATTATGCTGTAATTCGAAAAACGTTAGCATATATAAGAGTTTCGATGTAATGCCCGATGATAAAATATTTTTTAAAACTCCAAAAGTTTTTAGTTTATCTGAAGGCACAGTTGTGTTTTTTTGAAATAGTTATCTACTATATAAAAATAAGTCGGGTTTTCCTTCCTGACGCTATAACTCCAGAACGCACGAACCGATTTCNACTATATAAAAATAAGTCGGGTTTTCCTTCCTGACGCTATAACTCCAGAACGCACGAACCGATTTCCACGGTTTTCCATTCGTTGGAAAGGTCTCGGGCTCCGTGAGGTTTATAGCANTCACCAAACAAAATGTTGCATAAAACGAAGCCATCTGGTGGCGAAACGGAGTTCGCCGGGTTTGCTAGTGATATACAAATACATTTAAAAAAGAGCAGAGTCTGTTAGTTTTTAATGGAAACACTTCCATTAAAACAAAGGAAAATGTGTTAATAATCTAAGGATTTAAATTTTTTTAAATTTTATTACGATACTTGCCATTATTCAACTTACGAGTCGTATCTATTGCAACAAAACCATATTTCTTATCCCAACAGTTTGAACAAGTCTCTCTAAATTTCTCAAATGGAATATCGCCACGAACGAAATCGCTATGAATATGTTTAAGATTTGTATTGTCTTGTCTGAATATGTAAAGAAAATTCGCATTGTCTCTTATAAGCTGTTAGGCACTTTTGAGTATGTCCGAGCTAAATATAAACAATCAATATCTTTGTGTCTACCGCGAAGAAGAAATATCTTATGTGTCCTGATTTTTAAGTATGACATCATCAAAAACAACAACAGAGTCATTACAACATTCATCCACAGTAACCATTTCTTCATTTGTAGGGAAGAAGTATGCTATTGGTTCAGTTATTGATTTTGCTGTTACCTCTGTATCATCCTTTAAAGTGATATATTTTGGTTGGTTCAGAATTTTAGAACACATATAGAGAGTACCAAAGTCCAATCATCCTGGGGCATATATAAAATTATCAATCATAAGTGTAGTTTTTTCACAATTACTTGGGCCCACTATCAAACATCTAATATTATTAGGCATTAATTCTCCATGATGTTTTGTCAAAATAGTCTTGTCTGGTATACTTATTTTAATATCCCAGTTACATGTTTCATGTTTCTTGGATTATTCATTTATTTAATAGATTTTTTTTGTAATAAATGAGTAAAGTATTTAAGTTAACAGATAACAAATCAGTGTTGGAGAAAAGATTAAATTATCCTTTAGAGATAGATGAGCAGTCAGTGGCTTTAGTTCAGTTCTATACTGCATACCTAACACCTAAAATTACCCCTGCGAAAAATATACTCTATTTTATAGACCAGGGTGTATGGAAACATCAGTTGAAATTCCAGTTGGCCAATATAGTTTAAAAGATCTTGTAAAAACTATAAAAACAATTACCCCATTTAATATAGTTCCAATGGGTGGGGGAGAAAATAATAACACATTCCTCGAGCAGGATAAGACACCAAGCAGGGTGAAAGTAAAATGTATGCATGATTTTCAGTTTAGAAAATGGGGTTCGATAGGAAAACTTTTGGGTTTCACAGAAAATAAAATCCTAAGAGCAAATGAGTACCATTATGGAAACACAATTCCAAAATTTGTTCCCTTTGAAACAATAAATATAAACTGTAATGTAGCTAATGGTATGGTATTAAAACATGATGAATATAACCATAGAGAAACTAGCATAATTGCTACATTTAAACCAAGGACAACATTTGGATTTGGTGACACAATATATTATGAACCTGCTTATCCATAATTTTTTTCCAGTGCAAACATATCAAGTAAAGGAAATAATAGTTGAAATTAGGGATGACAAAGGCAAGTTAATAAATTTTGATTCATCAGAAAGAACTGTGGTATTAGAGATGAGACCGTAATAATATTAAAAAATATCCCTGGCGAGACATTAAGTCGACCGTAAACTTTCTCCAACTTTTTTTTGTAAGATAATAAATATGGATAATATTTGTATAGAAAGTACAATGAAAGATTTAGAAAAAAAAAATCGGTGTTTCACCTACTTTAAAATGCCGAATTTGGGGGGTGCATATCCAAAATTTTAATTAGACTATGTTGCAGCACCTTTTCGAAGTCAGAGCGAAAACTGTATTTTAATGATTTTACAATCATTAAAACTATGTAGAGATATGAATACAAATGAAAATATACTCATGTCTAATTATACAAATATATGCATTTACCACAATTTTCCATTCCTTTATACACAAAACTTGTGCCTCCACGATTTACATCACTTAACACTTTTTTTTACTAAAAATCTGTACATAATCTGTACATGTCTGTCTGGTAAGTCACCTTAAAATTTCCTGAAGTAACTACCACTTTGAGACCGTACCTGGTTTCTTTTATTTCAGCATCGTTTATCAGGCAGGACTGCCCTATTGTAAGGTTGGAAAGTTTCATGAAATGGTGTGTGCTGTTTAATGCATTTAGCAACTGTTCCGTGTTTTATTCTTTATTATACATTTTCATTCCTTTAACACTGTACTCTCAAATTCAAATTCAAAAATTGTTGCTGCGCCTTTTTCTGAACGCCTTTTTCTGGACATCTTTTTCTGAACACCTTTTTCTGGACGAAAATCTTGACGCCATTTTTTTGCACTCGAAAATAAAAATCAAACGCAAATTTTGATGACACTTTTTTGCGTTCTGAAATAAAAATCAAACACAAATTTTGACACCACTTTTTGCGTTGCGCTCGGACCGGCATTTCCTACCTACTCATACAGGACATTCAAAAAAGTTTCCAATATTTTTAATCGCATTTTTAAGGTTTTTTTTTGTTTCACTCACCCTTAGCTGGTAAATTTCCGAAAAGGAGAATGACGATCAGTAACACTTTTCTTATGTGGCTGTTAACAAACGTTATTAATAAATGTTCAAAACGCAAAAAACCAATAATTTTTTTACACAAAATAAAAATCTGTTAAATAAGTGAGGGTATATTGGAGTTGAAAGGTTTTGGTCGCTGAAGGTGGAGTGGTGATGTAAAGAAAGAGCAGCAGCGGAATGCAAGGCCCGTGAAAACCCGCCAGACAACGGCAATGTCCACCATGTATCCTACACGCAAAAATCCGACTGACGCCACCGGGAATCGAACCCGGTTCGCCCTGGTGAAAGGCGAGTAGCCTGACCACTACATTCGCCACCACACCACTGCAGCCCCAAGTGAGGTTTTCTCTTAAACATTTACTTGGGCAGTTCTGTCCATATTTAAGCCTATGGTTGATGTACAGAAGATGCAGCAGAGAATAATATGTAAAAGAGCTCCTGTAGTGGTTCTTGATGAGCTTACTGATGGATACACCTCGAATTGCGCAAAGGCTCACATTGTGCCACCGCAGATAGACCATGGACCACAGTACAATGCCCCCCTTGTGAGGATTTCCGAAAAAGACTTTTTCCGTTAGCTTTTACCACGCAGTGAAATATTCCAGTTGTTAGCTCTTTGTCAATTACAGCATAACCTGGAAAAACCCCGGAGAAACAGAGCAAATCAGAAATTATAGGCATTCCTAGCACCTGCTATGGCGAATTAGTTTTGTTTTTTCTTGTTAAAAGGTAATATTTATGGACGGTATTGTGTGCCAATGCATTTTTCTATCTATTTCTTAAGGTTTTCTCAGAAAACGCATTAAAACCCAAATATCAGAAAGATTTTCTGAAGGTGGTAAATATGAACGCATGACCGTATTGCATGAAAGGTATTTGTTATTCATGACGGAACATTCGCCACAGTTTTATAATAAAAACTATAAAACTGATCAACTGAAAGCAAAATTACGAAACCATTTTGGTAATAACGTATTATTTTGGCAGCCACACCACAAGAACGAGCTTGTACATTAGTCATATATACCGGGTGCAGCAACATAACTTCCTTTTTTCAAAACGAAATAAAACCCATTATATGAATCAAAAATTTTAAAATGTTATTTGTATAATGTAGGTACATATCTAAAGTATTTTTCTACGTAGTTTTGGTTGGAAAACATATCTGGTAGGTGACGCCCCGCATTGCCCATACACTGAATAAACCGATTTCTGGCGTTTGCCATGACCCTCACCAGCATATCAGCGAGTATGTTGGCAATTTCTGCCCGGATGTTGGCCTTTAGGTGTTGAAGTGTCCTTGGGCGGTTGACATAAACGCGAAATTTCAAAAAACCTCAAAAAAATAATCGCAAGGGGTCAAATCGGGGGACGGAGCTGGCCACTCCATATCGCCTCTAATTGAGATGAGGCGCTCCGGGAAGTGTTCCCTCAAAACAGCCATTGATGTCCTTGAAGTGTGAGCCGTTGCTCCGTCCTGTTGGAACCAAATATCTCCAAGATATCTCCAAATATCTCAAGTCGTGGAAAAAAAAAGTCCTCCAACTTGTTTACATACCATTCTGAATTCACTGTAACTTGACTTCATTTTGTTCAAAAACCAGGGACCAAGAATCCCACCTGAGGAAATTGCACACCACACTGCAACTTTAGGTGACTGCAAAGGCCTTTGATGCAATTCTCGGGGATTGGTGTCGCTCCAGTAGCGCATGTTCTGCTTGTTAACAAACCCACTCAAGTGAAAATGGGCTTCACCGCTAAAAAAAACAAATGTGGGTGGTTTTTTTTTTTAAATCCCGCGTTTATGTCAACCGCCCAAGGACACTTCAACACCTAAAGGCCAACATCCGGGCAGAAATTGCCAACCTACCTGCTGATATGCTGGTGAGGGTCATGGCAAACGCCAGAAATCGGTTTATTCAGAGTATGGGCAATGCGGGGCGTCACCTGCCAGATATGATTTTCAAAACTACGTAGAAAAAAACTTTAGATATGTACCTACATTATACAAATAACATTTTAAAATTTCTGATTCATATAATGTGTTTTATTTCGTTTTGAAAAAAGGAAGTTATGTTGCCGCACCCTGACAACCCGAACATGCCATTAAGCTGCCTTTGAAGTTGCTGCAGGTATGTGAAGAATACAATACAAATAGTCCATTCGCGGTTTCTTCACACTTTTAGAAACAAAACCTCTGGAAAATCACTCCATGCATCACAACAGTTTTATACTTGTGTTAATATAAAAGTGACTTCTTTGTGATTAAACAGAATTTTTACTTATATTTTATCCATTAATTATATTAAATTTATAATCATTACGAGTAAAACTTAGAGAAAATAGGTGTGTTGGTAATGCCTAGTAATAAGTAGTTCTTATGCAAAATACTATTACACTGAGTGCGCACGAATGCGGTGCGTAGTCCTTTTGGTGTAATTTTCTAGACTCGGCTAAGAATTTGTTTGCATGAGGCGGAGGAATATCCTGGAAGTCGAACTTAAGCAGGGCTTCAGAAAAGTTGGAAGTTACTGTGAAGTGACTATAGCAATGGTATTGAGGTGGCATGTTTACAGACTTATGAAAATGTACCTTCACTGTTGTGGCCTCCTTCAGTCAAATTACTGAAATGGGGTGAAATAAAAGCACCTGATGCACTATGCGTTTTTGTTTCTTATGACAAGTAGAAAACCACGTAAGCTGCTAATGAGAATGATTTACGTACAGTGCATTCATATGCAGAAGATTTATGCAATGCAATTATTAATGGTAAATGGAAACAGCCCAAGTCTTTCAGTTGGCTATCAAACACCGTACAGGAAGTGCAGACCTGGTAACGTTGCTAAATAGTTATGTTCACTGTGTTTTGTACTCACACTTGAGTTATAAACCGCTATGTGCAACAAAATTAAGTGCAGTAATCAAATTCTTCTTTCGGGTATAGCTACAGTGCAACAGTTAACATTGTTTAGCCCTTGGGTTATAAATGAAGAAACTCCATCTGGTAGTGAGAAAACCCACTCAACACATAAGGTTATGATTCAAGAGAGAAGTACAGATTCAAAGGCGTTCGTTACTGGCACCGAGATTACACAAACTAAACAACGCCCTGCCAAGTTTTTCGAGAACGATCTTCAGCCTTGCTTCATTCAAAAGCAAACTGAGCCCGATATTGAGTCAACAATAACATACTGGTAAACAGAAATCCTGTTTAAAAAAAACTGTGCAATCTGGTTTCCTCTTGACTGTACGCAGAGAAATATTAGTCAGACAAATTAAGTAACTGGCTAGGCTGGATGGACTTCAAACAACGTCAAATATTGGACAGCAGAAACAATCAAGAGTAGGCTACTTGACACCGTTTTCTACGCCAATTACAGAATATTTCACTATTGAAGAAATGCTAACACTATCACATAAATCTACATAGCAAATTGGACAGTCTTATACATTTGTTACTTTAGATACACTCTAAGAAATTATTTTGAAATTTACCATACCAGTGAGAAAGCAGGAATGGTAATGTTTCCCCCTATACATTCATTGTAGCGTTCCTACATTTGCTCAGGAAACAGTCAAATGCATAGGAAAGTTCCCAACTTTGTAAAGTAGCGACGCTAAACATTCCTATATCTGCAGTTTGATGTATGGTATTGTTACAGTGCATAGGTTAGAAACTTCCATTACAGTTTCGGAAGTTTCCCAGAATTTTTTTTACAGCGTATGGCTGCTGCAATTAAAGCATATGTTGTGCAATGACAGAGCACCAAATATCAAGATGTTGCTAATAATGTTGGTGTTTTCCATACCATTTGCTCTTATATTGGTTACACGTTAGTTCAGATTTGAAGTTGTATTAGTTTAATCAGTAATATGTGTAAGTAGTTCCATTGCAAAGGTCACGTCCGGGAAACAATACAACCACATCAATAGTGTAAACTACAAGTGGAATGACGCACATCTCGCTAAACCCACGATACCAACATAAGTGGGTCATAGCTGGAAGTTGGGAAATGGACAACTTCAATTTTATTAGTTTAAGGAGGATCCAGCGCCTTAAAATCTAACTGATGTATCGAAAGCTTTAATCCCGACAATGAATTCAAAGATAAAGAGGAGCCATAACTAGTTAACTTATCAGACATTGTATGAGGGCTAAGAGGAACAATGTTGATTACAAGATAGCACACTGTTAAGGTGAAATAAAAGCTGAAATATTTAGGATGTAAATATTGCATTATATATATATATATATATATATATATATATATAACACACACACACACATACTAGCTGTGCCCGCGGTTCCACTCGCGTGGACTACAAAATTATTGTTTGGGTTTTTTTAAAAATAAAATTGAATTTTACTTAGTGGTAATCTACTATACTCTATACATATTATAAAACTAAAAGGCTCGGTAAATTAAATGGTAAAACACTTATTAGTATTTCTCTGTTATAGGTAGATATATGCTACCGCGGAGTTTTTTGACGTGACAACGTCTTATAATTCGATAGAGCCGGCTGCACGCACGAAAAAACATGACTAATGCGGCGTTACCTCGCTCTGAGGCGTTCCATGTAAGGCTTGAAGTGCAAGCGAGAGCGCGGAACGAGCGAAAAAAAATTGACATAATTGTATTTATGCGTACAAATAAATCTCACTTGATCAATTTCATTGTGATTTCCAATTACCTCCTTCTCTATATACATACAAATCTATTAAACAAATGAAATTAAAATTTTCTTTTGAAAAATGCTACCATTCCATTAGTATTTTCTTAAGACGTTGTCACGTTCAACTATCGTCAGTAAACCGACTTTACAGACAACCAATTTTTTTTAGGTCATTTTATTCTACACAATTCTATACTACATCATATTGTTCCATCTTTAACGATTTAGACAGCGTGTTGCAAGAGAGCGCGCTGGCAGCAAAATGTTTTCCGACTTGATTCACTATTATCGTTTATAAATTTCTTGAGATATTTTCTCGCGATAAAAAGCAGCCAATATCACCTTTCAGCCCTCCAAGAAATTACGTTGATCTATTGCTCGGTTGCGACATTGCAGTGTTATGCCGTGTGTGTACTTTTCCATTTTCCAATAACAATTTCCCCAAGGGAATGAGATATTTTCTCGGGATAAAAAGTAGCCTATGTCACTTCCCGGCCCTCCAACATTTCTGTGCAAAAAAATCACGTCGATCCGTTGCTCCGTTGCGACGTGAAAGAAGGACAAACAAACAAACAAACACACTTTCACATTTATAATATTAGTTAGGATAAATATATACACAAAACAAAAGTGACAGACCTTTAGTTTTATTTGTTTTTCTACGGTTTTCGTGTTTAATCTGTAATTGATAAAAGGCAAACAACTCAAACCGGATAGTAGATAGTAAGAGCTAAAAGCAAAAAATATACTATATATTGAAAATTGCCATGGGGAGTGGAGGGGGTTACAGGCTGGTCTTAACTCTAAGATGGCTGGCTGGTTAGCTCGGGCATTGTTCACATTTCGCCAGCGCAACTTACGGTGTGCCGCAGCACAAATAATGTTGACAAGGATGGTTTCAAGCTCTATATTTTCAGTAAAAGGTACATCAAAAACTCTGCAAGGCGCCCCTAGAGAGATCATAAAATACATTAAAGTATGCAAAAGCATTACAATCAAAATTCCCTCTCGTTCACAAAAGCTTGCTAAATTGATTACAAAGCATGAAGAATTATGGCAACAATAAAAAATACAACCTGCAAACTATATAGATGGAAAAAATTACTGTATACCAATATTTTAATGACCTTTAAAACAATTATTATAAAAAGTTGACAAGATTACATTTCTTGACCAATTTGAAAGGAGGGCAGCTGTTTAAGCCCAGTAAAGTCTCCGTTTGTTAAAAATGAACATATTAAAATTAATATTAAAAAAGGTTATAATTTCGGCGGAGGCAATCAAAAGACCCGTCAAAGCCCCAACCGAATAAAACTGTTGCAGACAAAACACATATTAAAACGTACTTAAAACAGCCCAACGCGAGAGTCGTAGACACCAATATTAATTAAAAATGATTAATTCTTGGGCGGCGGACAAGACAATCAAAACAAGGAGAGACAGTAACACGACCGTTATAGTTTAACCAAAACAGAATTTTAACGGGCAACCGAAACCACAATTTTGAAGAAAAAAATTGGTTGTCTGTAAAGTCGGTTTACTGACGATAGTTGAACGTGACAACGTCTTAACTGGTACCCAGTTTGTAGACAAAGTATTTGGCTTGCTTTGCACGTGAGGTCGACATTTAACTTTGGCTGTGGTTCCTGTTGTTTCTTCTGAAACTTCAAGCCTTACATCGTAACGTTACCGAGCGTTACACTTTTTCATAAGTGACCCCCAGCCGCAACCTAATTTAAGACGTTGTCACGTCAAAAACTAGCATTACTGCTTACCCTGCTCATACAAAAATTGTCCACGACTCATTGTTATTACGCCATAATGCTCGGAGGCTCAGGCAACAAGACTAAATTAAAACGAGCCACATCACGGCCTCAGCGTCCTAGATGACAAGTGCGGCAGTTCAAACAATTTGAAGATCTCTTGCAGGCGACACGTTCTGGCGAAAGCATAGCGCAGGGGAAGACGAGGGAGTGGGAACAGGAGAGGAAAGAGGAGGGGATCTGAGCCGAGCAAAGAGTATACCACCGCGTCGTGTAGAAAGCAAAGAAAATGTCTTGCGTGACGGGCGCTAGCGTCGCAACGTGCTTTCCTCTCTTTTGGCGTGTCGGCCGCCTATTGGAAAGGCCGGATGTCTCAAAAATTGGACGTCGGGAAACTCGGGACAGTGTGCGTTGTAGACGAAAACGGCTGAATTTTTCTTTAAAGTTGTATTTGTCCCAATATTTAAAAACGGCTGTATTAATTTCAGGTCTGTTTGCAGCCACACTTGAACATGACAAACATGGCTAACATGATATTTGTCGTTGGCTGCAAATGACTTAAATTCTGATTATGTGTTTCTTTGATGCATCTGTTCAGTTAAATCTAAATCTTACACATAATGGAGCTTTATTTCTTATAGTGAAGTACATCGCACTTCACTAATAATAGGTAAAGGTTGCCGTGAAAAAATGCCAACAAAAATCTGGGTGTCTTTGTCGGGGACACGGTCGTGGGTTTTACGTGACTACGTCTGTGTTTTAGGGTAATATTTTCTTTGGGATGTGGAAATGAAACGAAAGAATTGAAATTGATAGTTGAATTTTATGGTTTAAATATACAGGTCCAGACGAGATTATTCGTTTGGCACCAAATTCAGCGAGCTAGCAAATCAATCGTATTCGCAAGACACACTTCTCGAAAATGTTCACCCACGCCCTAAATAACCGCCAGTCGCCGGGGGGCACCCACTCGCGCCTCGCGCATGTATGGTGCCAACTCAAGGTCATGCTTGATCGCAGTTGTATACCCGATATAACGAGTTTAGGTTTATTTCAATCGTGTGATTGGTCATGAAATTATAGAGTCGGAATTGATTACCCTGCAAACGTTACCATCGCCGTTTCTGTCCTGGATGTGTTAGTAGGATTTCAAAGATAAATTCACATAAAACATCAATTAACTCAGCATGTGACTGATGGAAAACACGCACGCATGCAATCTGCAAAAAGAAACACAAGTTTACTACACACGGGTCTTTATAAATATTTTAAGTAACATGCTGAGGAGTCTGTTCTGTTTGGTCGAGCTCCATTTTGCATATCCTGTGATTGTGTGTTTAAGTACTATGAGATTATCTTTGAATGTGTAGTGGGTAAAACAGTTTGATGTATGGGCGAAGATTTTCTGCATTACGCTCCTGGGAGTATTCCAAGTTGCACTGATGACTTAAATGATAATTATTGCTGGTGTGTATGCAAACTTTTGAGGCCTTTGTATGAACATCCACGTATAAGCTCAACTGCATCCATTACAGCAATACAGCAGGGTTCGCCTTCGATATCATGTTGAAGATACTGGACAACGAACGGGAGCTGCATGTTCCTTGAGGAGTATGTACATTATAGCATGGTACAATACATCAAGCATTTCTGCAAGGCCAAGCATATCTTCGTTCCTTCAATGCAAGATACCAGTGAGCCGACCACATTCTGCAGTACCTGGACGGAAGAGAACTTTACAGTTTTGCCATGTGTTTGCTGCTTCCTACAAACAACTTCAAATGAACTGACACTAGGACCGATATCATGGCAGTATCAGATGATGAGAAGACTAGGCTACATCAGTGCACGAACAGCAAGAAGACCTATTGTTTTTATTAGTGAATGAGCGCCCTGTAGGTATGAAAGAGCAGCATACTACATATAGAACTGAAAATAATTGTATTTATGGTCTTCTACCAGAACATGAAGCAAGTGCTTGATCAAAGGCTGAAACTTTTCAAAGTTTACCGTATGCTACACTTTGAAAAGTCGCCATGGCATCGACCTGAACACAGATAAATGACACATGGCTACCAATTATTTGGGTTTTTTTTTTAAATTTTAAATATAACTCAACTTTCGGCTAGTTAATGGACTCTGTGCAGCGAAAAGAGTATAAAGACATTACAACCAAAACAAGCATTGCTGAAAATACCAACTGCTATAAAAAAAACTATCACTTATCCGTCTAAAGCAAAAAAATATTATCTCCGACAAGATAATCTATCTGGGATTTGTGATAATTTGTATGTCAAAAACACTGACGTATTAGGTATTTTCTTTATGATGTGATGAATTCCCATTATGTGGGTAAATTTGAGCTTACGTGTATGGATACAGATTCGTACATATACCGTGATATATGAACCATCAATTTATATTATGACATGCTTGTTAACATGATCATTTTCTGTGAGCTCGATACCAGTGGCCATAGACCATCTTATAGCAAAGAGAAAGACTGTAAAATGTTCATGAAAGAGTGCGATGGCAAAATCAAGAATTAATTCTTGAACCTTCGTGTTTTATATATATATATATATATATATATATATATATATATATATATATAGTCATGGGATACCTCCTAATATCGTGTCGGACCTCCTTATGCCTAGCGAAGTGCAGCAACACAACCTGGCATGGACTCAACAAGTCGTTGGAAGTNCCTCTATATACGTCCATAATTGCGAAAGTGTTGCCGGTGCAGGAGTTTGTGCATGAACTGACTTCTCGATTATGTCCCATAAATGTTATATATGATTCATGTCCGGCGATCTTGAAGGCCAAATCATTCGCTGGAACACTCCAGAATGTTCTTCTAACCAATCGCGAACAGTTGTGGCCCGGTGACATGGCACATTGTCATCCATAAAAATTCCATCGTTGTTTGGGTACATGAAGTACATGAATGGCTGCAAGTGGTCTCCAAGTAGCTAAACATAACCCTTCCCAGTCAATGATCGGTTCAGTTGGACCAGAGGACCCAGTCCATTCCATATAAAATCGGCCACACCATTATGGAGCCACCACCAGCTTGCACAGTTCCTTGTTGACAACTTGGGTCCATAGATTCGTGGGGTCTGCGCCACACTTGAACCCTACCATCAGCTCTTACCAACTGAAATAGGGACTCATCTGACCCAGCCACGGTTTTCCAGTCGTCTAGGGTCCAACCGATATGGTCGCGAGCCTAGGCGATGTTGTGCTGTTAGTAAAAGGCACTCGAGTCGGTCTTCTGCTGGCATAGCCCAGTACAGCCAAAGTTCGCAACACTGTCCTAACGGACACGTCCGACGTACGTCCCACATTGATTCCTGCGGTTATTTCACGCAGTGTTGCTTGTCTGTTAACACTGACCATTCTGCGTTGTCCATGGTGGGAGGTTATGCCTGAAATTAGGTATTCTCGGCACACTCTTGACACTGTGGATCTTGGAATGTTGGATTCCCTAATCATTTCCGAAATGGAATGTCCCATGCGTCTAGATTCAACTACCATTCCGCGTTAAAAGTCTGTTGATTCCCGTCGTGCGGCCATATTCACGTCAGAAACCTTTTCACATGAATCACTTCACTACAAATGAAAGCCCAACCAATGCACTGCCCATTTATACATTTTGTATACGATACGACTGCCATCTGTATATTTGAATATTGCTATCCCATGACTTGTGTCACCTCAGTGTACATTATGTAGGCCTGAGAAAAATATAGATCTAATGGTGTAATATACTTAAAAGGTTTTAATAATTTCATATGAATATTTATTAAACCCTAGATACTCTACAAGTTATACACATGCACCAACTTACACTATTATTCAAGTGTGCTTCAATATCCATTACATTAACCTAAGACAAATATAAAGTGCTATTAAAGAATCAAATTTTTTAAATACTTATTTTACTGTGGAAAAAATTTCTAAAGGAAACGAGTTATACACCAGCGCATTTATTACACAAGTGAAAAGTTCATTCTTCAATATCTATTATGTACACCTGAAAAAAAAATATTTAGTGCTATTAAAGAATCATTTATTATATGCTGGAAGAAACTGTGCATGTAGACACACTTCCACTGTGGCACCAATGGCAATGTGTATTAAATAATAGTATTGCCACTGCACTAAGTGTTTGATAAATTCATACATGCTTCAATATTCATTATGTATATCTGAGAAACAATATATATCTTACGATGGAATATACTTCAAAATTATTTAATGATTTCATTTGAATAATTATACAAAACTGAAATGTGTGTATTATATAATAGTATTGATGCTGCAAACAGTTGTTAATAAATTCGTATGAATAATAGTTATATAAACCTGATAAATAACACCACTAGTAGCCTCGGGCGATTTAATGACAAGTGGGGTTCATCACAGGTAGCCATGGTCGTGGTATAAACAAATATGGCTGCCATGGAAAGTTCGATAAATTTTTTTGAAAACTTTTGAAATATTAAATAACTTTTTTAACTTTTGTAATGTCAAAATTTTTTTTGACTTTTGAAAAAAAAAATGTTACAAATATTTTTTGAAATTTTTTTTGGAAACATTATTGGGAAGACTTTGAAATAACCCTCTCGAACATGTTATCTATCTGTTGCATCACTGTGGCACCGTGTCGATTTTGAAATTGGGAAGACTCTGAGATAACCCTCTCGAACATGTCATATATCTGTTGCGTCACTGCGGCGCCCCGCCGCAATGGAATGCGAGAGCGTGAAGTTTATATCGCATTTGGGAAGACTCTGAGATAACCCTCCCAGCTTGGAATGCAAGAGCGTGAAGTTGGTAGGGGTAGACTATGAGAAAACCCCTCATGAATCCTCAATCCTCATTGCTCAAAAATGAGTCATTTAGCCACATTGTAGTGTTATTAAAAATTTTTTTATAAAAATTAAATTTAGAAAATTGTTTTTGGAAATTTTTAGGGAAAAAGGGAAATTTTGACTTTTTTGGGGGAAAAAAAGGGATATTTCGAGGGAAAAGCGGGGAAAACACGTGGAATGCAAGAGCATGAGGTGTTCCTGTGTCCCTGTCATGGAGCTGTCTTTGAACGCCCCAATTCTAATTACTATAGTATCTAACGTAAGCTTTTAAATGACACTAAAAACTCCACAATATGTGACATTAAAAAAGTTACGGATGGTTGCGTAAACCTCCGAAATCTGTGTAATTTTCTTGCAGTGTGTATGGAAAATGGCTGCCATCATCAAATTGTTGTAGGCAAAAATCTAAATTAATGTTTTCCTTTCACCCTGAGAATAGGGTAACATAGGAACAAATTTTTATCAAAATAAAAAATGGCGCTGCTTCAATTATTTTTAAATTTGATGATTTCGTATGGAATGACACGTATATAAACTTTATCATTATAAAATTTACTTTCTACGTTTTTTTGTTTCATGAAAGAAGTTTTAACTGAACAAGTCTAACAGTTGTGATCAGAATTGTGGCATACATTTGCTACTTCTATTGCCACACTGTGCAATACATGGTGTAATTATGCCATATAATTATTGTTAAATGTTTGTAGATATGTTCATTTATTGCGCAGAGAATGTCTAGCCATGGCCCCATTACCGTTGAAATAGCACTGTTAATAAAAGAATGAAAGTTAAATGTATTAATTTGCATTAAATAAATGGGTGTTATATAATATTGTTTTTATTTTGGTACCTTTAAAGCCCGCGTCTACACTTAAATATGGTAGTATGGTGTGTATTAGTAATGCAGCAGAAGCATGTTATAAGTTACAACATTATTCAGGGAGAGTGCAGAAAAGTGTTACATGCAGGAAAACTTTATTAACAAGAATTAACATACTTTTACAGGCATGTATAAGACAAAACTCAAATTAAATAATTTGTCCATGTGAACATCATGTCAGTACTTCAGGTTCGCTATGCTCACACTTGCTCTGAAAACTGAAGTGTGGTCATAAAAATTAAAATAATATATGGAGCAAATTTTATTTTTCAAAGGTAATGTGAAAAACGATTTTTTTGTGTGTGCATCAACTTTTTTTATAGCTTCTTATCACATTCAAATAGTCCTCCGTTTGACATAATAATTTTTCGGTTGGGCACACTGGCTAATCGTTTAAGTTGGTATGTGTTCAGGATGTGTGACATGCCTGGAGGTGAGGTAAGAGACTTTAATTTTTAAGTTTCTCAGCATATTCATTATTGTAAGACTCGACATTTGATGCACAAATATAAAAAACAGCCTGAATTGCTAATGAGATCACAGCAACTAATAATGCATAATAGAGATATGGATATGCAGTATTAAGTGCATACTGGAAGCTTGCACACTTACCTGATGTCGGTGCGTTAACTTTGTCATCTTCACTATCATCACCGCTGACATATGTGAATTAATTAAAATTCAATTCAGTCTAACCATTACGTTACAATATCTGAAATATAAACGAAACAGAGAAAACTGGACGGTCAATAGATAAAGCATCCCCATTTATTATATTTGAAAATGTGGTGTGGTCAAACTTTCCATGATTTTTCGTAAAGATTAGTTCTGATGTAAACAAAAAAGTATAAAGTACGTGGAATAATCATTTTTGTATGAGGATAATTTGTAACAGTTTTTAATTATCATGTCACCATTGACGACTAGGTTACCTTCACAGTCGTGCAGATAACTTTGACTTCTATCAATTATACTTTCGACCCAATTGCATAGCTGCTTTGTTTTTATCTTTGAGGTTAAGTTTAAGAACTAAATTTACAATGCTCCGTACAGACAATGAAATATACTAACATTCCTATACGCAGGAAATAAAACATTATGGGAAAATGTAGAACAATGAAATAATATTGTTCTCTGCTTGTTCTGCTCATAGGTTGGAGATGTTTTTTGCTCTCTGTAACTTTTTACGTGATACTGTTTATCACTATGTTGATATTTTTTAAAAACATTTTGCACACTTGCTGCTAATAATTTATCTGGACGCATTTAACTAAATACAAAGTTAAAACGAATTATCAGTTGGGGTGCATGGACACAACCATGTCGTAAGTATTTCATGTATATGTATGTATGTCAACGTCCTTCTAAAGCATAACTTCAGCATGAAAGTCCAAAATTAACTTTTACTGAAGTCTTATTTTTTTAGAAACCTGTATATAAAAATAGGAAAGGGGATGCTAGATATCGGTTTTTGCCAAGTTTTGAATTTTGCCAATTTGGTGTGTTATGTGAAGCTATGCTATACATTTGTGCCCTTCACTTTGGTGCAAAAATGGTTTGCCAAAGGAATGTACATGACTAAATACCTTGTTTGAGAAAATGTGATCTTCATTTGGCGATTAGCAACTATTTTCTGTGGCACGTAATGTAGTCAACCCACAAAATTAACTTTTATATTTCAAACATTTTTGCAGGCAAATCTTACACAACTTTCAGTTGTAGATATCATTTATATAAAGAGATAGTTTTTAATTTTAGGTTTGTACTTCAGTTTAACTATAAATTAACTATGCTTATGATCTATAGTAGTGAAAATGAAATGTGTAACACAACACTTAAATTATGGGCTGCTGAGTTGTGAAACTTGAAGCATTTAGCTTAAGAGTAATTTTTTGTTGGGGAAAGGTCACAGTGTTAATAAAGTTGAATTACAGAGGAAACTGTTTAGCAGTGAGAATAAAAATTACTCCAGCACCAACCAAAATTCTGCTATCGAAATCACGTAAGGAAATTAATTTAGTTATGAACATCAAATTGGAAAAACTAGTTTTACATTAAAAATTTACAAAAACCACTGGCATCAATCTCAACTTCAAGTAGCTCTTATCTTCAGCAACATTTTTATGTTTTTGCTTTGCAGATGTCGAAACTTCGTCCTCATCAGTAGAATATAAACGAACCAACCTCTAAAAAGATATTCTACAATATGACAATTGCAGTACACTATTTACCAGCGAAGTTAATGTGACGTCACATTATACGACTTGTAAAGGTTGTGGTCCTTTGCTTGCTACTAAACACTATGTATTTAAACCAGTGGTCATGCAAGAAACTATGTTACTGCTACATATTGATGATTAGATATTTAAAAAAAATGCAAAGGTAAATAGTTATAAACTCCTACCGACCGTTGCATATTGCGCGAGCAACGAACACTGTACATTACGTTAGACCAAAAAAAAAGTCTCGAAACACTGATGACAGTAGACATAAAAAAATAGTAAAATAGTTATTATCACCTACCAACCAACACATATTGCACAAGTTGACACCTGCCAAAGCTGAGGTTTGGACGTAGGTGTTGTAATCTGTTCTGTGGCGTGNAAAGTGACGAGCTCTATAGAGCGCATCACTCGATGATAGACAACCCCATGAGTCTGAAAACTGGCGTGGTAACCTTGGTTAGTACATCAAAATGGTAAACGTTTTTCTCACGTACACACTCCGTCCGAGCTATGATAAAGTGCAGAGGCACGCGAATTCCACTACCAACCAACGCATAATAAGCGAGCATCGAGCAACGTACTTCATATTAGACTAAAATAAAATGCTATGACAGAGTCGAGAAGTAGGGAGAGTGACAAGGTCGACACTGCTACATAGCGATGCAAGATATATATAAAACAAATAAAAATGTAAAGGAAACAAGTTATAAGCACTTACCAACCAGTACATATTGCTCAAGCATTGGGTGCTGCACGTTGCTTTAGATTATGCTAGACAAAACCAGATCGACCTGGTCAGTACAACAGTCATTCCACCTCGGTTTCCTCATATTCCTCCCTGCTAGTGTTATATTCTGAATGCAATGGTTTCGTTTCAGTCGGTTTGTAAGGAAGTCGTTTACTATTCTGTTGTACTGACTAGGGTGGTCTGGTATTGTATATCATAGTTTAACCACACAGCGTACAGTCCCGACGCATATGTAATATGTAATTGTGGTGTTTAGCAAGTGTTTATAACTAGNAGTTTAACCACACAGCGTACAGTCCCGACGCATATGTAATATGTAATTGTGGTGTTTAGCAAGTGTTTATAACTAGTTTTCCCTTACATTTTTTTATTTCTCTTTGCATCAATACGTAGTAGTGTTGACCTTATCGCACCTGTGCTTCTCGGCTTCGCTAAAGCTTTTTCTCGACTAAAGTGAGGTATAGCACACTATGCTCGCGCAATATACATAGGATGTTAAAAGGTTATAACTATTTGCATTAATTTTTTTTATATCCGTTTACATCAGCATGCTACCTTGAAAACATCCTAGGCATGGGAGACAGCTAAGAATCTCTTCGTCCTGCTGTAGATATACAGGTAGGTGTTTGTAGATGGATTTTATTACGTGTTGTACATATGTGAGAAGGAATTCTTTAGGTAGGTAAGCGAGCTCGGTATCTGAGTGCTGCAAGTGATTTAATCTTTCTGTTTTTCATGATATCTAATAATTGTTTCATATGTGCTTCCGGTTCTGTTTGTATCATAAGAAAGATAAATGTACATCTGCCTATAGGGTGAAGTGACTTGGAATTCGCGTAATTTAATTTTGAAAAAATATGACAAAATATTTTCATTAGTAGCCTTATTTTATTGTATCTGCATTATTAAAAGTTACCTGTTCAAAAAATAGCGTCAGTGATGACAACACACTAACAAATTTCTCTACGTTTTAAAAATAGTTTATTAAATAATAGTTGTCGAACATTTTTTGTAATACTACAAATTAATAATTGAATTTTTGCAACATCCTATTTTATGAAATCATGGGTGCCCACAAGGGGGTCCGTGAAGCAAACTGCGTCATAGGTTGTTTTCAAGAAGTTTGTTTTTTACTGGGAACAGAGAGACGAGTAAATAGGGTGGGAGGAGCATGACACAAAATTTCAAGAAACGGCAACCAAAGTATTAACTACCGAAAATCCCTTAACAAATCGTGGAGAACCAAATATGGTCTATACGGTTTAAATACTCTTAATTTTTTGGGGGGAGGGAGGGGGTCAATTGTTACATAAGTAAAGTATAAAATTATAATATATGTACATCGACAGAAGTATCCTGTCACATTCTTCTTGCCCTATAGTTTTTTTCATGATCAAAGCTGAACAATACACTACAACGTTTGCAGATCATTTAACACTTTAGTTATGTAATTAACCTTTAAGGTATTTTCTTGAAATAAAGAGAAATTATAAGGATTCAGGTGACATATTTGAGAAAATTAGGAGCTGAATGATTTTACTGCTTGAGTGTGTGTCAACAATTTGTTTCCATGCATTTCTGAACTCTTATTTCTTATCTGCTATCAGTGCTACGATCATAATAAAGGCCGTGAATATCTATGTAAGACGGTGTTCAAGACTAATTTTTTTGTGCCTAAAATTTTGGTAATCCCTATTAAAAACAACTTTTGACTAAACTCGGGTAAATACATCGCTTTCGTGCTCCATTTTTCTTATGGTGCAACGGAATATTTGGGCCGAACAAATGCCATATTAAAGAAAAAATATAATTTACATGTAATATACACAATTTTATAATTTAAGTACATCAATGGTGACAGCTGGAAGTCTGGAGTAGCATAATAAATATTTTCGGAAGGAAATATATCAGATAGAAAATCGTGGCGATAATTTTACTAAAAGGTTTAGCTATCAGTAATTAGGTATAAAATAATTGCCACATTCTTTCTCAGACTTTTCTTTAGCAAGTACAATGTTTTACTTTTTATATTTTAGTGTTCTTCAATTACAATTAGATGTTGTTTATTTTTGGATTGAAAAAAATAATTCTCTTAACAGTTCTAACCAAAATTTCCAAAAAAACGTTTTTCTAAAATATATATATATATATATGGTTATTTTTATTTGGTCTTTAATGTATAGTTTCCTTTTCACTTTTAAAATTTAACACTTCTTTTAGCTTTTCCATTCTAATTTTTTATTGTTAGTAATTTGTCATCGGTTTCTGATGTGTGATTTTGCGGGCACAGATAGAAGAAGAGGGTACGTGATGAGTTTCCCGCATGTGTGTTGGGATGAGGAAGGAAGGAGTGGAGGAATGTTTCCTGCATCATAGTGTCTAGAGGTGGTAGGCGCCCGTGTATGAAACGTACAAAACCTTTTATGCATCTCCATATTTATAATAAATTTAAAGTAAACACTATGATTGTTAAGATCCAATTTTAATTAGACACATTCCGGGGTAACTTGTAAAACTTTCTATAATTTACTTTTAGTGTTACATACATAATCTTTGCAACTAGTTTCCAAAGAATTGTTTGTAAAAGTGCAAACAAATTTTTACAGTGCATAGTACAATTTATGTTCGGAGATGAGAGATTAAAGTACTTTTAACATGCTTCTGATGCGGGCCATCAGAAAGACCTTACATTCGTAATTTTCAGCCCCTAGCCTACTAAGAGAATTTTACAGTATTTCCCCGGCGTCAACGTTCGGCCCGTTGACCAACATGGAAATTAGTCTTTTCTGCAGGGCGATAGGGTCAAAAACTGACTCCTGAGACGATATGAGCTGCACATGCAACAATTGTTCTAGCAGGTCCTCGAACTCGGCCACGATGCTGAAGACATGTCCTCGCACCTCCAGCAGACTCGGCGGCTCCTCTTCGCTTGCCACGGGCCTGGCTCCCGACAGCTTCCGAACCACGAGGCCGAGCAGGCCCAGGGTGTCATCCAGCTGGAACTGCGACAGGCTCACTTTGCTGTTGGGCCCGTCGAACGCGAGATTGCTAGGACCGACTGCATGGCCACCTCCGGTCAAGCCCAGCCACGTCTCGCCAACGACGCCTGGCAAGCCGTGCCACGTCTCGAAAACTTTGTCCTTCAGCTTCCTGAGCACTCTGTTCACTGCTGAGGACACGGTGGGAGCTGCGCTGCTCGCAGTTACCATGTCATCTTCAGCTCGGCGTGCTCGATGGCGTCCTTCAGATCCTGCCGTTCCCGACAGAGAGATCTTGTCGACAGCAACGTCATACACTCGCGTCTCGCCTTCCTCCTCGTCTCCTGTAAACCGACCACGACCCAGCAGTGTGTCTTCCACTGCTGCCACTGGAAATATTTATTCCCGACCGAAATACATTTTCGTGCCCTTCCTCACATTATTGAGAACTAAGTCGTCGACGATTATGCTGTTGTTGCCTGCAGTGATATGGCTCTCGGTCAAATTTTTCAGGAAACACACGCCGCAGTTCATCGCTGGCTGGAGCAGATAATTTGCAGAACTGTATTCAATCAGATAACGCCCGTTTATAATCTTTTCTTTAGCACCTGTGGCACACATTATTCCATCTCGCACGATGTAATCGATGATTTTGCTACGCATTTTAGTGGAGGCGTGTAAGCAATGGAGAATATAATAACCACGAGATGCTTTGAAAACGAGAATGTTTTTGATGTAATCAAAAGTAGTACTGAAATTCAATAAATCAGGAATCATGCCCGAAATTTCTCTCATATTGTAGTATTCGCCATCCGGTTTCAATTTTTCGGTGCGTATAACTTTATACAGATTCCCACCATTTTCTATTAATGTTTTGAGAGTGTGATGTATGAAGACGATAGCCTCAGTACTTTGATATTCATTCAGCAGCATTAGTTTGTCAATATCCTGGTTTATTTGCAAAGAAGCTGTCTTGTCATTAAAATAACCGATAATATTGATAATGTTATTCGCAGGTTCTTCATTTCAAAAGTGAAAATGTACTCCATAATACGAGAACTCTATATCGGTCACTGAATCTCTAATTTTCTTTGAATCTGGTCTGGACATTGATGATAAAATTTGCTTCAATTCATCGTCTACTTTAATTTCGTAAAGAGATATAGCCTTATTATGTGCTGATTTTCCATAGTACATTGGCCTCATTTGAATAGGTATTTCGCCAACGACGTGAAGTACAACTGGGTAGTTGGAAACCACAATATTCCCCCGCAGAGAGGCATTAAAGCTAGCCACTTCGGCACCGAAGTCAATTCTGCTGTATTTTAGCGTTTTACCTCTTGCTTATTCTATGTCTATGTGCATTGCAGACAGAATTAAGGCGTGACTGACAATAAGGTCGCGAATGTTTATTCTCAGGTAAACTTTATTACTAGAGAGAAGCATAGACGCGGAATTTACATGACGTAAATTTCTGGTGTAACTGGTACCATCCAATTTTTCTTTTAAGCATTGCCATGTGTCAACTAAAAAGTTCGTTGGACCACCATTGATTTCATTGCACGTATTGATTAATGTTTCGTTGTTTTGTTTGTAAAGCACAGAATCAATGCTTGTTGACTGAGCAAAATCTTTGATTGTATACTCTGTGTTACCAGTTATCACATAATGAGAGAAAATTGTATTGCTTTCACCTCTTAATAAAAATCCTCCTTTCTGTTTAGGAAATTCCAAGAAGTCGGCATAAAGTTTGTGTCCTACCCATATGGTTAGCAGGACCACTTGATTGCATGCACTAGAATCAACCATTTGGGAATTATTAGTATGCATTGTCTTGTAATTGTTAAATCTATCGATCTCTTCTAAACTAGAAGAAGTGTAGTGCAACTCAATATCCCCTTTTCGAGGATCGAAAGAAACATAGGAATTACTTTGGGAACATAAATCTACAAATGGTTTGTTATTGAAGTGTATTGCGACATTGTCTGCACTTCGTACTGGGTCCACAATGTTTTCACCACTCCTTATAGTGACGCCTGCTGCTGTTCCTCTGGCCCGAACTTTGTGCCGATTAGATACATCACCAGAATATGACTCTAAGAAGTAGTCATTGTTTTGTGTGTCGATTTTAAGGAAGTTATCATCACATGAAAATGTGATGTTTGTTTTTGATGAATTCGCTTTGTAAATCGCTTTTTGCCACCTACTGCTATTTATTTTTCCTCTGGTGACTGCTGCTGTACCATACACTATTTTCCTTCTTTGTTTGTAGAGTCTTATCAGTCTGAATCTGCCTGATTCTGATATTTCCTTGGCCACTGGTGTGAACGACAGAGCAGATTTCTGACTATAAATTTGCTCTCTAACATTGGTAGGTATCTGAGATTGCTCTGCATTTCGCCATCCATACCTAAAGTATTTTATAATGATTGATTATTTCGTTTGTCATTTTCAAGTTCCTTATTACTAGCTGCCTTTCTTCAAGAATAATATGCATTTTGCCTTGTTCGAAACCTAAGCTCACTAGAAGAGCTTCCCACAGTGAAACATTGATATGGTAGTGTTTTCGAAGTGTCTCAGCATCAAATATGAGTTGTTCCACAATGAGTCCAATCCAAAATGGTGATAACTCAAAGCCAAAGAACTCTGCTGCCATTAATCCTAGTGTCACATATTGTTCTGCCAGCTTATGCTTTATGTTGTCCCGTTCCTCTGAACTAGTTGAGGAACTCTGAAACGGTTTGTGTAGTTCGACTATGGAGTATATAGTGACCACTTTAAAGATAGGACTCATCACTGGGAGCCTACTTAGCAGTTCTGCTCTCCCTGCAGGCATATATCCGGCCAGCTTTTTCACCAGAGTGCCATACAAATGATTAGCAACTGCATCGCCGGTTAACATTGCTCCCATCCGACTCACTGTCGTGTCGCCATCATTTACTGACTTTATAATATCAGGTAAAAAGAAGAGTATTTGAGTAGGAATGCCCTTGAGCAAAGCACTCGCAGACNATTTACTGACTTTATAATATCAGGTAAAAAGAAGAGTATTTGAGTAGGAATGCCCTTGAGCAAAGCACTCGCAGACGATGACTTGTGAATGTCTTTGAGGTTGTTCAATACTTTTATAGTGAGTTCAGAATTTATACTTGGGTGACTTGCCAGGCCTTCGCCCAATGCTTCCCAAGATATTTTCGACAGAAGTTCGGCATTGATCATAGAACTTGTTAACATTTTCGTTGTTTTTTTATGGTACACTTCAAAAAGAAACTTTTCTTCGTCACTTAATTCCTGAAAAATCTTATAATTAACTGATATAGTGTACTTATGTATTACTGACATGAGGGCCTGTACCTCGCCAGACCTCAGTGACAATAAAGCATCACTTAATGTGTCTAATCGAACTGTTATGGCATTTTTGTTATTCATAAAAAGTTTCCATGTAACTGCATCATATTTATCAATTTTCCATCCAGAAAGAAAACATCCTTCACAGTTTTGACTGGTAATTGTTCGATGAAACCAGAATATTCTGTAGCAAGTAACACGCTGACAGGCGCCACTGTTCTGGGGTTTCGCAATACGGCCAGTCTAACGTGCTGTGTCAATTCTGGTGGTAAATTTGAGGCCAAAGAATAGACCATGAGTTCTGTGCTGCCACGATGCCATTTGAAAAACGATTTGCAAAATTCACCGATATGGTCGAAACTCAAATCTTCTTTAGTTTCAAATATAGCTTCGTAATTCATATACTGACTGTACAAAATGTACCGATTTGTACTTTTCAGTACTAATATTAAATCTTGACCATTGTCAAATAACCAAGTGGTATACTCATCTATACTTCTCAAATCGTTTTGCAGTACAATTTCACTAAGTAACTTGTGCTCTGGAAAAACTTCGAAAAACTTCCATGTATCTTCATAATGTTCCTGTAGTATCATTTTCTCCCGCAAACTTTGATTTCCTTCTTCTGCACAGATAATTTCTCCTATATATCTGTTATAAATTAGTATATTATCTAATATTTTTCTGCCTTCTCCATGTACATGTAAACTTGTTTCGAAAAGCACTGCCATAGAAATTTGCATATACATATTAGATCTCCTAGATAAGTGTATTGGAACCCTGTCTTCTAGTGGTTCGTACGAAAACAGGTAATCATCATCATCTTCAGTTGAGCATCTTTCTACATGGCGTCTTTTCCGATTCTCAGAACTGCAATCATTACTATTGGATGTGCTAGGAATAGGTTTAAACTCTAAATTTTTGGCATTTTCATTTAAGTGTAACAAGTCATGTGTTACATGACAATGTGAATACATTGCTAGAATCTGGAGCAAAATGTTCATTAATCATCTCCTTAACGACCCCTTCACACTTATTTTCGTGCGCTAGATCGAATGCAGTTTTTCCCAAGTTGTCTTTATAATTTGTGACATTTTTCTCGATTAACCATTTAACCACCTTCAATTTATCGGACATAGCTGCATAGTGCAAGGGTGTGCGGCCATATTTATCCTTGCTGTTGATATCAGCATTGTTTTGTACAACAAATTTCGCTACCTGTAGATTTNGGGTGTGCGGCCATATTTATCCTTGCTGTTGATATCAGCATTGTTTTGTACAACAAATTTCGCTACCTGTAGATTCCCAGCAGCACATGCTTCGTGAAGTGCTGTTCTGGCTTCGGTGTCCTTAGCATTGACATCTGCCTGTCTTTCAATATCAAGTTCTGAATCTAGTAACACCTTAACACAGTCCAAGTGACCATACTTAGATGCCTCGTGAAGTGCAGTGCGGTCTTTATTGTCTGAAGCGTTAACAGCAGCCCCATTTTCTATCAGCAATTTTATCATGCTGGTCTGAAAGCTGGAGAAATTCTGGGCAGCCTCGTGTAATGGTGTACACCCATCATTGTCCATAGCATTGACCATTAGTTCAGCATCTGGTAGGAGTTCTAGCCAGTTTTTTAGAATACCTGTCTCACCATGTTTGGCTATTTCGTGCAACACTGTCCTGCCTTGCATATCTACAGCATTCACATCAGCACCTCCACCACCAGATGTAGCTGGTTTTATCAACCACTGAACTACATTCCATCCCACAACACTTCGGTCGGTAAGAAAAACTGCATCATTTAGTGCAGTTTTGCCAGCATTATCTGCTACATTAATATCAAACCCATGCTGTACTAACAATTTCAGCGTAGATAAAGCATCTACAGTAAAATTAAATTTCTCATCGTTTTCTTTGCTTATTTCAAACTTTTTATCCCTTAGAAATTTTACTAAATGCTGTTGATGTGAAGATAATGTGAAGCGAATTTTCTTCCAGGCTTCGTGATCTTCAAGACCCATAACATAATCGACATTTACATACCTATTATTGAGCCACATTTCAATGTCTTTTATACCTGTTGAAGCAGCATAATGGACTGCTCGCCTACCCTCATTATCCCTATCTTCAGTACTAGCTCCATAATCCAACAACAGGCGCACCACTTCGCGGTTATTATGCTCAGCAGCATAATGAAGTGCACTGCGACCAAGTTTGTCCTTGGTGCTGACTTCCGATATGCCATCATCTAAAAGTTTCGCCACAAGGCTCTCTTCACCGAAGGCTGCAGCTATGTGAAGTACCGTCCTTCCATCTTTATCAGGGATATGTGCATTGTCGATTTTGTCCAAAAATGGCTGCACGAGTTCAAGCTGGCCAAAAGAAGCAGCACTATAGAGCGCTGTTTCACCATCGCTGTCTTCAACACCGACATCAGCACCACCACCACCTTCTTCTCGTGATTTAACGAGCCACCTTACCCGGCCTAAATGCCCAAAGAACGCTGCTTCGTGAAGCGGTGTCCTACCACCCTCATCTCTGACATTAACATCAAGCCCTCCTCCTCCACTTTTAGCTGATGAGACGAGCCATTCTACTAGAGCTTGGTTACCAGATATAGCAGCATCGTGCAGTACACTTGAACCAAGCTCACCTGAAGCATTGATGTCAGCACCTCCTCCACCATCGCCGCTGGGCTTGGCGAGCCACTGTACAATATCCAGACGACCTTTAAAAGCAGCATAATGCAAAAGAGTGTTTCCAACTCTATCCTTCACATTTGCATCGGCATTACCATGCTGTATCAACCACTTCACTAATTCCCATTTGTCAGAAGATGCACTTCTATGGATCAGATTTGTACCATCACTGTCTTCATCGTTAACATCAGTTTTTCCTTCCTCTATCAGCCACTGAATCAATTCCGTGTCGCCTTGCTCAGCAGCATAGTGTAACAATGTTTCACCATGTTTATCTTCCACTTTTATATCGGCTCCTTTATTCACCAACATCTTGATTACCTCGAGCCTTTGTGGCCCCTCATCCAAGTATCTGTATAAAGTTTGAATATCTACAGACTTAACGTCTGCGCCATTTTCTATTAGAAAATTTGCCAAATTCGAATGGTTATATCGAAGAGCATAGAATAAAACTGTTTTGTCATTGTTGTCTACAGCATTAATATCAGCACCTTTCCCTACTAACCATTCAACCACTTTCGCATTCCCATCTTTTGCAGCTTCTTGTATTGCCGAGTAGCCTTCGCTGTCTTCATTGTTGATAAATTTCTTAAGAACGTAAAGATGTTTTATGCTAGATATAATGAAACTTATAATTTCTTCATTTCTTTCTTTAACTGCTAAATGCAAGATGGTTTGCTCATTTTCAGTGCAAATTTTTTCTGGAGTGTGTAACCAAAATGCATTAATCAATTCACCACACATCTTTAATACAACCCCTTCGAATGGCTGTCGTGCTAATTTGGCATTTAGAAAAATACGAATTAATTCATTCAGCGGTGCAGTTAAAATTTCTGTTAAAAGAAACTTTTGTACTTCTGAATTCTGCTTCCTTCTTCTTAACTTAGTTGTTATGAAATCAGCAACAAAGTATTCAGAGAATGAACGGTGTATAAAAAGAAGCCTAGTGGTATCTCTAATTATTTGGGCTTTGTTGATAATTCCTGTCCTTTCTTGACCTTTTGTAATTTTCACGATATATGAATCTATGTCTTCTAACTCATCATCAGATAAGAGACGAGTGAATTCCTTGGGAAATAAGCTGCGTAAAGCCAATCTCTGGTGATTTTCTATTGAAATGGGGCGAGATTGCTTAACAGCATCCTCTGCAACTGCGGTTATAGGTTTGACTTTCTCTTTCTTATAAATGTTGTATTTTTTATCGATGAAAAGTTCGTACAAAGTGAGTAAATCAAGTTTTTCTGGTATGGTAATTTCGTCAAAATCATTTTTTTCTGGGAAAATCTCTGCAACCATTCTCATTTGCAATGGAATCCCGGTAAATGCTGTTTCCCTTTCATTGAGTGATACCGAAAGTTTTTTAATTACTTCTGTGGCATAGTCTGCTAAGCGTTGATTTTCAGACTCGCCTATCAAATTGAACCTTTGTCTCCAAAATTGTACTAAGAAGTGGTTTTTATTTTCTTCATTAAATGGGACCATGCTATGAGAAAATGCACCTAATTCTTCTTCTAGTAATGTCGTCATACTAGGTCTAGTGGTAATAAACAATTTGTTTATGCACGATTTATTCAGAGCCTTCAATAAATCGATCACCACATCTGTGTAAAGAGGACTTATTTCATCGAATCCATCAAATAATAATGCTACCGCACCTTCTGTTTCAATGTACTTTGTAAACAGATTTTGTTCAAAAATGTTTTTAAATTTAAAAATTTTATTTATTAAAAACTTAGTCGCTGAATTCACATCAAACTGATTTTTTTTGTTTTTATCATTTATCTGCGATAGTTCGTCATTGAAATAATTTAAATCAATTCGTTCAATCCACATTTTAAGCGAGTCAGATGAATCATGTTTCATTTTCTGACCCAAAACTGTCATTATTGTTGATTTCCCCATTCCAGCTGCATCAGAAATAATTATTACTTTCTGTCTAATCTTCTCATATAATATTTCTCTTATCGAATATTCCCGAAGCCTGTAAGTCCTTCTGTGTTTATTCAAGCTAGAGATGTTTCCTTTTGTCAGTACCCAGAAAAGCCTTCCTTCTTCACGTTTTAACCAGTGAATGTTCAACTCTGGATTCTGAGCACAGAGCTTTGAAAACTGTTCATTTTCTGATTCAATGCTATTTTTTACAAACTTGTGCAATTTAAAACTGTTCCTTAAATCATTATGCGATCCACTTAAAAAAAACAAGTCATTTACTTCATCATCATCAAAAATGTTATCTGATATTTCTTCATTTATACGTAGTCTTCGCTTAACGTAATAGTTTTTAATCTCTCCTATCTCAGGTAACTTGTTTCCTACTTTGATTTTTTCATTTTTTACTAGTTTCGTTAATGTTTCCGAGTCCACTGTGATCTCGTGTATGTCATATAACAAGTCCTTTAAAGCAATATCGTTGCCTTGAAAGTTTACTGGACGCTCAAGAAGAACGTTCTGTGATTCAAGGCTCAAATCATTCAGTGCGAATTCCCTGTCATGAACCTCTAGAGTTCTGGATGTTAGTTTTGATATGTAAAGGGCTGTTCTCATGACTGATAAATGGTTTGATTTAACTATAAATATTACTTTTTTCCTCCTGTTCGAGCGGAAAACATGATACAGTTCTGTCAGAACTCTTGATAATCGATATTCTTCTTCTTCGTGTAGTTCTACAACCATCAGATTACATGCTTGTGAACTGAAGGTGTGAATAATGTCGTGCTGAACATCTTCAGCAGGGTTTTTTCTTATAAACAATGAACTGTTTTCCAACGAGTATTGCGGTAGCTTTTGTAGAGCTTGGTAAATACTGATGCTACTCAGCAAGGTACTTGATGTACCTAACAGCATCACATACTGACTTCCGCTTTGAAGAAATCCATCAAGATTGTAAGCCTGTTTGAACCAAATATTCATATGTTGGAATTCGTTTATCACACCCAGGTGCTGGTTGAGTAACCTTATCATATTTCTGGGCTTGATAAGAAAACTATCGCGCACGAATTCAGTGCAAGTATGCATCACATGTTTTCTGTAGAAGTAATATAACAGGGGAGCATGTTTCCGTATAATATCCAGGCCTTCATCTGTCCCATACTTGGCCAAAATGTGAGGAACTCTCACAATTAGTTCAGCAGGCCANACCCAGGTGCTGGTTGAGTAACCTGATCATATTTCTGGGCTTGATAAGAAAACTATCGCGCACGAATTCAGTGCAAGTATGCATCACATGTTTTCTGTAGAAGTAATATAACAGGGGAGCATGTTTCTGTATAATATCCAGGCCTTCATCTGTCCCATACTTGGCCAAAATGTGAGGAACTCTCACAATTAGTTCAGCAGGCCANGTATAATATCCAGGCCTTCATCTGTCCCATACTTGGCCAAAATGTGAGGAACTCTCACAATTAGTTCAGCAGGCCAGTGATCTGGGTTGATATAATCGACGAATACTCGACTGATTATATCTTCCACACCAGAAGAATGGTCACAGTACTTTTTAACATCACTGACCNCGAATACTCGACTGATTATATCTTCCACACCAGAAGAATGGTCACAGTACTTTTTAACATCACTGACCAGCTCTTTGAACTCCTTCTGTTTGCCCATGTCATACTTCCCATATGGATTACAATCATTTTTATACAAAATTTGCATTGCTATGTGCGTTAGTTCGTGTGCCAATGTACCTAATCGTTCTGACTCCTGCAGATGTGTTTCTCTTTTGAAACCAACATACAATCTACCTGATTTGAATTCAGTTGTGCCTTTCGTTGTCACTGCATGACGTGGATCCATATGCGATACATCTTCCCTGTCAAAGTCGAATGCTATTTCGAGGTTGTCAGCATACTGGATAACTTGGAGAACTACCGAAATTTCCGGAGTATAATTGAGTTCGCTATAAAAACCTTTAATTTCGTTTTCAAAATTTTCATGAGGCCTCATACTTTTTGATTTTGAAATTAAATAAAGGATGTGTGAATTCGCAGTTCCAGAAAAATATCGCACCATGTAATTATTCAGTTCAGTTTTTTCCTCGTCGTTTAATGTCTTAAGGCATTCTGCTTCCTGCTGAGTCTTGAAATGTATTCCTTTGGAGACCAGAAATGAATATATTTTATACTGATGGTGCTCGATAGCAGTTAAAAGTGCAGATGCACCTTTACTGTTGATGTAGTATTTTGATGACTGACCTTGTCCGTTGATGAAAGTTTTCACTCCTTCCATATTGCCATTCTCAATGAAACTGTGCAGGTCTTCCCTAGCATTTACGAAAGACACTAACTGTTTTGTAACGTCGTCACTCCCAGATATAGCATCGGTCCTTAAACCTTCCGGTATTTCGGAATCATCACTCAAAAGTAAGAATAAAACTTTGTAGTGCCCGTTTTCCCATGCCAGGTCTGAAGCTTTTTTGTTTGCTTTGTTAGTCAGGTTTATTTCTGCGCCACATCTGATTAAGAAATCCACAGTTTCTTCGTGACCGGCTTGTGCTGCTAGTAGAAGGGGCGTGTTCCCGTCGATATCTATTAATTGCAGTAATTTACCCCTGCCTTCTGCGAATAGAATACTTCCCGGTTTCACTAGGAGCGGAAGTTTCAGCAATTCAGCCATTACTTGCGAATTTCCGAATTTTGCTGCAGTTACCGCAGCAGGCTCACCTTTGGTATTCAAGAACCTTGATAGTCTGTGTTGTGAAACGTACTCTCTTACTTTTGAAACATCGCCTTCTTCGATCCACTTGTGCAGTTCGTCCCTCTGCTCGACAAAGAATTTCAGTTCTATTGGCGTAGGATCTATTTCGTCTACCTGATCGGGGGCGAAAGACTCCGGGAAATTCGAGTCTGCTTCCAGCAACAACAGCATGCAGTCATAGAATTCGTTTTGCCAAACTACATCTATTGCTGTCTGGTCACTTTTCCTGTTGCGGTAGTTGACGTCAACGCCATGCCATATGAGGAATTCCACACTACCTTTCTCTCCGTTCTCAGCCGCTAAGAGGATCTGTGTGTTTCCTTGCTTGTCGACCTGGTTCAGTGTTTTATACTGATCGTCTGTTAGAAGCAGGCGTGGATCCACAACGCGAGAGGGTAACTTCAGCAGACTAGCCAGTCTCTCACTTATTTCCACGGTCGTCGAATGTTCTTCCCGCACGAAAGATCGTGTCTCGGTTCTTCTGTCATTGCTCTCATCTCCGTGTCTTTCCATGTCGTTCAAGATGAAGACTCCACGGGTTTATCTGAGACGCCCGTCACTTTCCGTTGCGAGTCACTTCACGTAATCTGTGAAGTGCAGTTTCAGCTATGTAACACTTGAGTTTTCAATGANGCGAGTCACTTCACGTAATCTGTGAAGTGCAGTTTCAGCTATGTAACACTTGAGTTTTCAATGATTTTCTGTAGTCAATGTTACGATTTTTGTACGTCAGGCTGCAAATCTGTGATTACAATTCATTTGTAAATTCAATTTACTTTAAGTGAGATTGTGTCAACTTTTTCCAGTTAGAGAAACAAAAATTTACTACAAGTCAAATATATGCTGCTTCCTTTAATTTTGGTTTTAAAATTTTTCATTTTATAATCCGTAGCGTTCCGAAAAAAGTAATAACTTATAATAATTTTCTTTGTTTTCATGCTTGTTCAAAGACATTACTACAACTGTTTTTGTTACTAATCGGATGCAAACCATTTGCCATGTTTAAAAATAAAGTTCAATTTTACTTATCTTCGCATATAAATCGAAGAATCGATTTAATTTTGGGAAGCCACCGAATTTCAAATCTAATCATTAATATAAACATTGATCCATGTTATTGTATTTCATATTAATTTTCTTTTAACTAAGTAACAATTGTTGTTCGCTCTTTATCCGCTTCCACCTGTAGATCTTCATTATAATTCCATACTTTAAAATTTGTTAGCCCTCTTCTTATGTAAGCAAAGTAGCATTTCCTTTCAACTCTTTAGTGTCTTGAAGACCTGAAAAAAAAAANGTTAGCCCTCTTCTTATGTAAGCAAAGTAGCATTTCCTTTCAACTCTTTAGTGTCTTGAAGACCTGAAAAAAAAAACATACACAGAGCTGCAACAGGTCACTAGCAAGAACGTCCTTATTTACATAGCAGCCAAGAGTACTCATATGATAGCAACTGAGACGTTGGTTATTCGCGGATAATTAAACACGTTTGAAAACATTGCTTCCAGTAGCGTGTGGTGAAGTGTTGCAACGCAAACTGGTGCTTGCTTACTACTGTACATTCTCGGTGCACGCAGCAGGAGTCAGTAACCACAGTGCAGTCTAGGGAAACTGAATGCATTCCGACCAATCACAAGCGAGCAGCAAGGGACCCACTACACGCGTCCTGTGGCGTCAGTTGCCGAGCTACGTATTAGTGGCGGAAGTGTAAACTAGCAAGCAACAGGGTACAGCACACAGCTAACGCCAACTTACCTAGCAACAGTTCACCACACGCCACTGTCTCAGCCCATGTTATATCCTTCCACCACACCCAAAGTTAACACTGTCCTATGTCGATCAAGTGGAACTGTAGGATTGTTAAGAACTTTAACTATATCAACAATAAGCTAGTGCTTAACCGTACGTACATAAATCAAACAAAAATGAAGTAAATTACGTGTTAATAAATTTAAATGTCACACTTTCAATGTAACGTTGAGACATGAAACGTATTTTCCTAAATGGCTGCCAACTTAACTGGGAGCATGCCAGTCCGAGTTTCCGTAGAAAGACTGTATGCGAAATAATGTGGAGGAATTTTTTTAAACGTTGTTTTAAAAGATCTCAATTAACAACGTACAAGTTGTAGTAAAAAGAAATAAACTTTTGTTTTATTACTACAAATAAAATTTGATTTCGTCGTACAGATTGGGGTACAGTAGGCTATACCATATTAGAAAGTGTATAATTCGGCCAGCTTTTAATGCACGTTACATTTGAAACTGTCTAGGTAGATGTATTGTATCATCATTTAATAAACATAATTAATTTACAAACAAAGAAAAATTAATACATAACTGAAATACAATTATGTTGTGGCGGTAACGTGCCTACGCATGCATACAGAAACTCCGTCTTTACCTTCCATCAGCTGGAATACATTTTCCAACACAAAATAGAGAACCCTCCGCAGTGTGGTTCAAAGAGTATGTTGATTTGGGTTTNCAGCTGGAATACATTTTCCAACACAAAATAGAGAACCCTCCGCAGTGTGGTTCAAAGAGTATGTTGATTTGGGTTTACCAAGTGTGAGAGAGGTATAACATTTTATAAATTATATTTTGAAAAATTCCCGAAAACAGGTACAAACAGACCACCAACGGCCATGAAGTAAATACAAAATTTACTTTCAGAACCCCAAAGTTAAATACAAAAATATTTGATAAAACGCTTTGAATTACAGAAATTACAATAAAACAATCGCCTCACAAATTACATATTTAAATGTGCGATACAAAACTCCGCAGGGTGAAACTTAACTTTATGAAACCATATTAGCAGCCGCCACCCCTTCCCCACCCCTCCCGCTCAAGGAACAAAGTTCCCTTCTGATAAATTCCCTCTGTAAGTCTCCTCCACAAAGTTTCTGATTGTCCTCAAAAAGGCGAACACCCTCCTTTTATTTCTTATGTGCCCCAACATGTTCCACAGAGCGCCACATGGTGATGTCACAAGCTGCGCCGCCAGTAGTCCTGGAGACACCCAAGGACGGGGGGAGAGAGGAGCGAAGCGATGAACAAGCCCGGCAGCGGGCCGGCTCTCCAGTATGACTATAGCCCGCCTGCTGGTCACCACGGCAGAGCAGACCATGCAGTCCGACGGGGCACTAACACCAAAGTAAAGCATTGTGTAAACTACAGTAGCAGCCAAGAATATGTGCCGCTCGAGGTTGGCCGCCCCTCTGTACCCCCCCGGTCCACATTAGTTCTTAACCCCTCCTCCGAGTGACATGATACGAACATAGCCGAGCGGCTGATCGCACCCGAAGGGCAATCAGTCACACAGCGACCGTTGAGGCATGTGGTGACAGACGCGTAAGTGCCGCGTTCCGTTCAGCATAGTCGTTTCCAATGTAAGGTGGTATATACAAGTATAATTATGTATGACAAAAGTAGGGATGTATGCAAGCAGTTGAAACGGATTGTGTATAATGTGTGAACGTGGGTCATGAAGGTGACATCAATAACACCCTTGCATCTGCGCAGCAAGGAACAGCTGGTGCGTGTGGGTCGTCTGAGCGAACTGTGCGCAACATATGTGACGAGGCGCAGTCCTCACTGGACGATGCTGATGATTATATGGCATGACCGTCATTCACCTCCCCAAAGAAAAATAAATGTCACAAGAAACCCATAATAGACGTGGACGACTTCACAAAGGATGTTATTCGCTGCACAGTTTGGGGGTTTTATGACCACGGGGAGTACCCCATATGTAGGAAAGTGATGGAAGCATTGAAGGCGAATGGCGAATACATGGGTTCTGTAACATCGTTGGGAAGAATGTTTAAATCCCTGGGTTTCAAGTACAAGAAATATAACGATGGTCGGCGATTTCTAATGGAACGACAGGATATTCTTGCAGGAAGAGCAATGTTTTTACGGAAAATGTGCAACATGCGACGTAGTAACGATTCGCGACCCGTTATTTACCTCGATGAGACGCGGTTTAACAAGAATCATTCCAAACAATATATATGGCAAGATTCGACAAGCTCCAGAGGTTTAAAGGTTCCCATAGGAAAAGGAGTGAACGTTTAATTGTATGTCACGCCAGTTCAGCAGTGCGTGGATTTTAGGGCCTCGCAAAGTTGGTGTTTCAGACAAAAGGTACTGTGGACTACCACCACGAGATGAACGGCGACGTATTTAAATAATGGTTTGTTAACCTATTGCAAGGGCTGGAAGAGGGCTGCGTGATAGTAATGGACAATGCCAGCTATCATTCAAAAGTCAAATATAAAGTTCCCTGTAGCAACACATGGAAGGCGGATATTTTACGATGGCTGGCAGGGAAAAACATATCATTTGATGACGGTTTGACTGGGGCGGAACTTCTGCGTGTTGTGAAACAACACAAGGACACGTATCGCATGTATGAACTGGACGAAATCGCCGCTGAAATGGGACATGAAGTAATTCGTCTGCCCATCTACTACTGTCAATATAATCCCACTGAACTCATTTGGGCGCGGGTGAAAGGATATGTGGCAGACAACAACCGAACGTTCGCGATGAAGGATGTTCGACCACTTTTGGAAACTGCCATGGAAAGAGTCACTGTAGAAGCGTGGATGAAGTGCGTAATGAAGACTGAGAATCTTCAGGATGCCAATTTTGCAAAGATGGGCTTGCGTGATATAATTTTATATGGAATTATAGTGAACCTGAACAGTGGCAGTGACGATGAAGATGACGACAATCGTTAAAGTGACTGTGACATGTGCGATGTACCCATTTAAATCACATACCTACTTTGTATGCAGTGAAACGTATTTCAGGCTTTCATGTCATTCTGTATACGTATCGCGGTGTGTGGCATATTAACTGTGTGAAAACAGGTACATTACTGTGTAACTATGCAATTATTCCTCGCTCTTTCATTCTTACTTTCGCACATATTGTTACAATGTTGTACATTGTGATATGGCGTTTGTAATATATGGTATTTGTATGCATCTCATTGTAATATTTCTGTCACACTCCGTCACTTACTGTCTGTACTGTTCATCGCTGGGTGGATGTTCTTTCCGCTGATTATGATGTCTGACTGTCGCTGTTATATGAAAAAAACATTTCTCGGTGTTTTTTTATTATTATTTATACTGTGCCGCCCTCGCGAGGAAGCTGCCGCTGGCCGGAGGAGGGGTAGCGGTCGGCCACTTGCGAGGGGAGACGCGGCGAGCGGCCACTGGCAAGGGCTGGTGTAGAAACCGGCCACCAGTCGGGGGAGCGGAGGGTGTTTCGTGGCCAAGAATAGGTGCCGCATCTATTCTTGGCCGCTACTATAGAAAGTTTTGTTGGCACCAATAGCCATACCAGTTAAACTGTCATGCAAGTAGAGGTTTACACTGAATAGAAAGGTGTGTGCAAATAGTGTTACAGTGTAGTTAGAGAGTTGGTGGTGAACGAATAGGTGCGCAGCGATGTCAGACCACATCCCGAATATTCGCAGGGCATTAGCAATTGTAATTGGTGTATTTTCTAAGGAATTATATGAAGAGGAAAAGAGCATAGTTAGGATGTGCTGGGTGAGGAAGTGGATAGGAAGGAGGCCATATGGAGGTGGGTCCAGGCTGCTGGAGGAGTTAGAGGTTAAAGACCCAGAGAGCTTCAGAAAGAATGACGAGTGACAACTTTGAAGCATTATTGGAGTATATCAAACCATCTATCAAAAAATCGGATACGAGTTTGCGCCCAGTATTACCTGCCAAACTGAAGTTACAGATCACTCTAAGGTACTTGGCAACTGGAGATTCCTTTGCATCGCTACAACGCCAATCTTGTGTGCCCAAATGTACTATATCGAGGTTCATCCCAGAGGTGTGTGAGGCAATTTATGCAGCTCTACAAGAGTTCATGCAGGTAATAATATACTCATTGTAATACTCAAATTACTGTAATTTTCTTAACCAATGCCATGTAGTATTATGGAATTACAAAGTTAAAGTAATTTCCGTACATAAAATCAGGATGTTCTCTTGACATACAAGCATGCCCTTGAAAAACACCATGTTACATCAGAAATAAAAACAGTTTACATCTCATCCCTATGAAGTACCAAATTGCATGTATCGAAAAGAGGATACATATGCTAATTCTTAAATTGGTAATGAGTGTTATAACCGTTCGCAGAGATAACGTGTATCCATTACAATCAACAGTGTAGACAGATAAATCACTTATTAATTGTCGGTAATACCACCATCATCAGATATTTTTAGAGTCTGGATAAATCACGAACGCCAATTTTTCTCAATAAATTCTAGGCCACATCAAAGCCATAACACAGATATGCCTCTACAACTTGAATTTGAAGTGTTTTCAACCTGAAAAACATATCTTTTCGAAAAATTTTAATCCATTGCTTGCTTAGTGCATTACAATATGATACCCGAATTCAGCAGGTAAGGATGAGACTACAATCAAACAAATTATAACCTAAGAATGATTCTGTAACCTCCAATTGCGTGCACGGAACCGCGACTTCTGTCTTTACGATTCACAATATTGGACAGAGATCTGCAACAACTGCATCAACTTATCAGTTTCGTTAATTTTTACAATATTTTGTGTCGCGTAATAAGGAGATCATTTAAATGACATGTTAGTGATCGGCATGGCAAAATTGGTGGAAAAGGCCACGTTGTGCTATTTCCCAGAACGCCGCTGTATTGGAGGAATTCATTAATCGTGGAGTGCCTGAAGGTAGGCAACCCTCAAAGCAAAATAAGATAGTTTTATGTTAACAGAAGCATAAAACGCTTGTGATACATTGCATATCTAGGAAAACACCAAATACGTCTTACATGGGGTGATTTTTCAAAGGTTTGATTCGAAAAATGTGAAGAAACCGTGAATATTCTGTAGTAAAGATTCCGTTAAAATATGCAACAATTTTTTTAAATGCCGAAGTGGCAAGACGATTTTGGTTATCTTTGGTAAGCATTCGTTTTTCGTAATAGAGTTGCTGGGGCATGGGCGACAGTATGTGGACTGCCAAGGCCGTGGTTACTGTGTTTGTTGGCGGCGTCATTACTGTGCACGTGCGTTTTCAACCATTATATTTGAACATAGTATCCCACCCTAACAGGACCTCCTAAACGAACATAGCAAAGTGGGTGAACGCACGTTTTCACAGATTAAACTGACATATAATATTAGTTGAATGAGTGTTTCTGCAGTTTAAACTAACATAGGATAACTTGTGAGTAAGTGGCTTGTTTNGTGAGTTCATGTACCAGTTAACCTGTTCAAGCAACAATAAAACTCGATTATGTGAACTCGCAAATAAAGTGTATTGATTTAGTAAATTGGACCTAGAGACAATAGTGTCGACTTATTCCTACGCCTTAACACTGAGGGCTAGCCTCAATTGCTGGTGCCTTCCGCAGAGAGCAGATTCAATACCTACTTCCACCCAGTAGTACCTGCCAAACGGAAGTTACAGATCACTCTAAGGTACTTGGCAACTGAAGATTCCTTTGTCTCGCTACAATGCCAATCTTGTGCGCCCAAATGTTCTATATCGAGGTTCATCCCAGAGGTGTGTGAGGCAATTTATGCAGATCTACAAGAGTTCATGCAGGTAATAATATACTCATTGTAATACTCAAATTACTGTAATTTTCTTGACCAATGCCATGTAGTATTATGGAATTACAAAGTTACAGTAATTTCCGTACATAAAATCAGGATGTTCTCTTGACATACAAGCATGCCCTTGAAAAACACCTTGTTACATCAGAAATAAAAACAGTTTACATCTCATCCCTATGAAGTACCAAATTGCATGTATCGAAAAGAGGATACATATGCTAATTCTTAAATTGGTAATGGGTGTTATAACCGTTCGCAGAGATAACGTGTATCCATTACAATCAACAGTGTAGACAGATAAATCACTTATTAATAGTTGGTAATACCACCATCATCAGATATTTTTAGAGTCTGGATAAATCACGAACGCCAATTTTTCTCAATAAATTCTAGGCCACATCAAAGCCATAACACAGATATGCCTCTACAACCTGAATTTGAAGTGTTTTCAACCTGAAAAACATATATTTTCGAAACATTTTAATCAATTGCTTGCTTAGTGGATTACAATGTGACACCCGAATTCAGCAGGTAAGGATGAGACTACAATCAAACAAATCATAACCTAAGAATGAATCTGTANCTAAGAATGATTCTGTAACCTCCAATTGCGTGCACGGAACCGCGACTTCTGTCTTTACGATTCACAATATTGGACAGAGATCTGCAACAACGGCATTAACTTATCAGTTTCGTGAATTTTTACAATATTTTGTGTCGCGTAATAAGGATATCATTTAAATGACATGTTAGTGATCGGCATGGCAAAATTGGTGGAAAAGGCCACGTTGTGCTATTTCTCAGAACGCCGCTGTATTGGAGGAATTCATTCATCGTGGAGTGCCTGAAGGTAGGCAACCCTCAAGCTTGTGATACATTGCATATCTAGGAAAACACCAAATACGTCTTACATGGGGTCATTTTTCAAAGGTTTGATTCGAAAAATGTGAAGAAACCATGAATATTCTGTAGTAAAGATTCCGTTAAAATATGCAACAATTTTTTTAAATGCCGAAGTGGCAAGACGATTTTGGTTATCTTTGGTAAGCATTCGTTTTCCGTAATAGAGTTGCTGGGGCATGGGTGACAGTACGTGGACTGCCAAGGCCGTGGTTACTGTGTTTGTTGGCGGCGTCATTACTGTGCACGTGCGTTTTCAACCATTATATTTCAACATAGTATCCCACCCTAACAGGACCTCCTAAACGAAAATAGCAAAGTGGGTGAACGCACGTGTTCACAGATTAAACTAACATATAATATTAGTTGAATGAGTGTTTCTGCAGTTTAAACTAACATAGGATAACTTGTGAGTAAGTGGCTTGTTTNACATATAATATTAGTTGAATGAGTGTTTCTGCAGTTTAAACTAACATAGGATAACTTGTGAGTAAGTGGCTTGTTTCATCATGCGCATGCGCAGCAAAAAAACGGCAGTGACTGCCGACAGACACTTATTGCACGGGGTTTGTAACTCGAACAGGACCAGTATGCCTGCCTGCATCGTTTTTCTCCTTTTTTTGGCCGAGAAGCGCGGGAGCTATAAGGTTTACACTGGCACGCGCTTCAAAAGCGCTATCACCACTACGCGCAGGGCTCTGAACTGGCGTGCAGTGTTCTCGTAGTGCCGCGCGTACCTAGAAGACTTTCAGCGGTGACTTCACCTTCGCGCTAATTGTTATGAATATTCTCGCTAGGTCGAGCTCTCTTCGAAAAATGGCGGCAACGATTTACAAAATGTAAACATAACCAGATCCATTGTGTGCAGTCATTCCCTGCAGAGCGAACCTGTACATAAAACTCCGCAGAATGTAACTCTCTTCGGCTGTAGTAACTTGCTTCACAATTACACTATCATCCTGAGCAAGGCGAGTGTGGCTGGGGCTTAACTGGTCACCCGGGCTCCTAATGACAATATGGGTGCAATCAATGCACCCACTTACACCAGGAAACCCACCATTCAACATAGAATAGCCTGTAATTTTCCTGAAGTTGTGGCTGTCCCGGAAAAAGCACAAACTGCAAGAGGTGGCCAGAGGTACAAACGCTGTGAGGTGATTCCCTATGCAAAATGGGATACAAAACATTATATACGATCTATGTCATACAGTAACTCCTAAGGGAGGTAGCTACCCTTGCAATTTAATAATGGCAAACGGTGTTTACTGACAATATGGGGTGGTATGTTAAGTATCCTACCAATGTGTGTGTATCCCTTCTGTATTTCTTTAAGACGTCATAATAATAAGTACAGTACGTTAATGCACAAATAACGTGCAGTAACGTATGATTAGGACGTCTTTACAAACTAACCGAGGGTTCACACATATTGGTAGGATAATAACATTTCACCCCCTAGTGTCTCAATGTAGGGGACGGTAGTACGACACAACTGTTCGCAGGTTTCAGGTCTTGGTTAAAGAAAACACCAGGGGTCGGCCCGCGGAATCCGTGGGTTCACTATCCTTGGATGAGGCAGGTAAACAGGTGCAATTTAAATCACACCCTTTTTTTTTGACAGTGTAATTGTATGAAGGTTTTCCGATGTGGCCGGCATAACCCGCGTTCTTACTCAAGAATCGTGAAGCATGTACATGCGTGCAATCTGAAACCCAGGTCATAAATATCGCCTGCGATAAGCTTGGTAAGTGTACCGCATAACCGCCTTTTTACTCACGAACGGTGAAGCATGTAAATGCGTGCAATCTGAAATCCAGGTCATAAATAATATGGCCTGCGATAAGATTGGTATGTGTAGAGTCCATTGCGGAATGAATTCCGAAATTATCGTACGAAATACCTATATGTGTGGTGTAGGTCTAATACTTGTACTGTCAAACCATGTTCATTTCAGGCCTATAGGTAAAGTTGGGCGGTGCAGAGACCATTAGGGTACTAATTTCGCAATGATCGTACGAAATACTAAAGTTATGGTAAACCATAACATAATTATGGTACACGAAATATGGGCCAACTGCCTTCGTACAATAGTTATGATACATGTTATGGTACAATTTTATGGTACCGACATTTATCCAAAAGGGTCTAACTGACTTTGCAGCGAGGGAGGGTCCGAAGAGACATCCCTTCCTTAAATCCCATCGAAATCGGCCTAAAACTGCGGTTTCCAGAGCGGAGCAAAGTTAAAAACACACCCCTCCGGTCACCACATCTCCTCCCTGGGGTGGGAAGAGAAGGGGGTAGGGAGGATCGACAGAGGAAGGTTCAAAGGTGTGCACAAACTTTGTTCCAGCACTCTACCTCTTAAGGGGTAGGCGCTGCGCGCCTGCGAAAACCGCCTTTTTCGGAAAAAAACTTCCGTTCTTGATTAATGATTATGACCAGGGGTCGGCCCGCAGAATCCGCGGGTTCATTGCCCTTGGGTGAGGCAGGTAAATGTGTGCAATTTGATAGCCACCCTATTTTTTTGACATAGTGTAATTGTATGAATGTTTTCCTAGGTGGCCCGCATAACCCGCGTTCTTACTCAAGAACTGTGAAGCATGTACATGCGTGCAACCTGAAACCCAGGTCATATATACGGCCTGCGATAAGCTTGGTAAGTGTAGAATCTATTGCCGAATGAATTCCGAAATTATCTTATAAAATACCGATATCTATGGTGTCGATCTAATACTTGTACTTCTCTCAACCATGTTCATTTCATGCCTATAGGCAAAGTTGGGCGGTACAGAGACCATTCTGCTACGAATTTCGAAATTATCGTACAAAATAC
>NQII01000359.1:533110-549049 GCA_002778355.1 Clitarchus hookeri
CATTGTAGCAGCAGTAACTTATCTAACAACTTTGCCAGACGCTTGTTGTCTTATATAGGAACTGCCGACCGCATCGCGTTACTCTGATTGGTCCCATACCTCTGTTATTTACATATGCACGCCTATACCAGTTTTTTTTCTCTCTCCAGTGTATTTTACAGAACGAGTTATAATACATATATATTTTATAATTTATTCTCGTTGGTATATTTTATGGGAAATTTCACGTATATAATATCATTTTTTAAACACATATTTTAAAAATGGAGGCACTGAGGAGGAATTTATTTAACACTTTTTTGGGGTCAGCTCCAGAAAAAGTCGTGAAGCAGACTGACAGGTTATATACAAGTTGTGTGAGGACTGGCAGTTATTTTAAGGAAAGCTAGGGCGATCTTATATCATTGGAAAATCGCAAAGTTTCTGATGTTAAATCTGCAAAGATGATGAGATGTTCTGAGCGAAAATACATAGAATTGCACCTATTAAATATAAAAGTTTAACATTTTGCATTTTTTTGAAAACGNGATGTTCTGAGCGAAAATACATAGAATTGCACCTATTAAATATAAAAGTTTAACATTTTGCATTTTTTTGAAAACGAATTGTTTAGTGGGCATAATTGTCACCTGTGTGGTTGGTGTAACTGTCACAAGACGGCGCCATTGTAAAATTGTGTNAATTGTTTAGTGGGCATAATTGTCACCTGTGTGGTTGGTGTAACTGTCACAAGACGGCGCCATTGTAAAATTGTGTCTTTTATTATAACTGTGTCTTTCTTGCTGTATCATTGTTATGATGTAGTGAATAAATATTTATACTAGAAATCTCAAGTTTTTATTCAGAAGAAACCCATAAACCTCAATAGGTTATGGGTCCAGGAAGCTCTGGAACTTAGAGAACAGAAGAAAACAGCAAAGAAAACGTTACTTCTATTGTCAGANGGTTATGGGTCCAGGAAGCTCTGGAACTTAGAGAACAGAAGAAAACAGCAAAGAAAACGTTACTTCTATTGTCAGAAAAATAGCGCGCCGGTAACCTCGAAAATACAAACATCACGATCTTTGAATGTGGAAAAATTTGATGGAAATAATTTTCGACAATGGAAATTCCAAATAAAATGCGCATTGAAAGCAAATGGGATCGATATTTCCATACCTAAACCGGAAACTAACCCAAGTGAGTGGTTAAAACATGATGGCATGGCAATGCTCATTATAACCTCTTCAATGGATCTCAAGCAAATTACACTGATAGAAAACTGTGAAACTGCTCATGAAGTAATGTCCAAACTAGAATCAGTATACGAACAGAAAAGTGAATTGAATAAAATGCTGATTCATGAAAGATTTTACCAGTATAAAATGTGTTTAAGTGACAGTGTAGCACAACACATCTCGAAGGTAGAAAACCTGGCTCAACAGCTAAGAGATAGTGGTGAAAGTGTCAGCGAACTGGTCATCATTACAAAAATACTAGGAAGTTTGCCTGGCAAGTACAGATAGTTGCCTCAAGCATGGATGTCATTGTATCCTAAACAGTAGACCCTCATTAATTAAACTGCACGTTTGTTGGATGAAGAGGCCAGTATTGCATGTGAGGAAGAACAAGAATCTGCCCTTCTTGTAGCAAATACAAAACAAAAGAAACACAATGCGAGTGGTAGTAGCTCAAATCAAAACAAAACTTCTAAACATAGTTNATACAAAACAAAAGAAACACAATGCGAGTGGTAGTAGCTCAAATGAAAACAAAACTTCTAAACATAGTTATAATTGTGGGAAGCGTGGGCATTTTGCTAAATAATGTCGTGCTCCGAAGAAATCAACCAGGAAACCATCAANATAGTTTTGAATGTTATAATTGTGGGAAGCGTGGGCATTTTGCTAAATAATGTCGTGCTCCGAAGAAATCAACCAGGAAACCATCAACAGTTGAGACAATGTTGGCGTTTAATGTAGAAACCAACTTGAGAGAAGTTGAAGAGAATACCTGGATTTTGGACAACGGTGCATCTGCGCACATTACATTCAGAAAAGATTATTTTGAAGAACTTGTGGAGTGCAACCAAAAGTCATTGTCATTAGGAAACAAACAGTCTGTAGAAGAGTGTGGTATTGGGAAAGTAATGATTCACAGATGGGTTGATGAACAGTGGGAGGGTAGCATACTACAAGGAGTTTTGTATGTTCCTAGTTTAAGAAGAAACTTGTTTTCTGAAGGAGTAATCGGTCGAAAAGGGTACACTATTATCAAGAAATACCCAAATGCTTTAATATGCAAGGAAGATAAAGTGGTAATGAGTGCAATAATCACAGAAAACCATTTATATGAACTAAAAATTGAAATAGTGGTTCCAGACACTTTTAATGTGGTTCAAAGCAATCAAAGTGACATTAAAAAGTGGCACGAGAGACTAGGGCATATCAACCTTAAACAAATAAAGAATATGAGTGATAATAGTGTTGTTGAAGGTTTAAAAGTTGATGACAATCAAAGTAATTTTGTTTGCGAAGCATGTGCATATGGAAAACAGTGTCGTTTTCCATTTCACAAATCAGTGCGAGGAGAACTACAGCCAGGTGACTTAGTATACAGCGATGTCTGCGGGCCTATGAGTCACACATCAGTTCAAGGNGGTGACTTAGTATACAGCGATGTCTGTGGGCCTATGAGTCACACATCAGTTCGAGGTCTTAGGTATTTTGTATTGTTCAAAGATGCTGCTACAAGTTACAGGCATGTATATTTTATGAGACACAAAAGTGATGTATTGGAATTTTTCAAGAAATATAATATCATGGTCAGAAACAAGTATACCCAGAATGTAAAGGTCCTTATACAGACAATGGAAGAGAATATATAAACCAAGCTTTCAAGGACTATATGGATAAAGAAGGCATAATTCAGGAGTGTACAGCTCCATACACCCCCGAACAAAACGGACGGGCTGAGAGAGAACTACGCGCTATTGTGGAGAGTGCTCGCTCTATGCTGTATGCAAGAGATGTTCCATTGAATTCGTGGGCTGAGGCTGTGAACTGTGGAGTTTATATATTGAATAGAACCTCCTCAAGCCAGACCCCTAACATGACACCTTATGAGTTCTGGAATGGAATAAAAAACCTCAGTTGGGTCACGTGAAAGTGTTTGGTAGTGCTGGGTATGTTCATGTTCCTGACCAGTTAATAACAAAATTAGATAAGAAGAGTGACAAAATAATACTGGTTGTTTATGATAATACTAATTACAGAATGTATAATATAAATACAAAACATGTAAAAGTATCGAGAAATGTCATTTTTGATGAAGATCATGTTCCAGAGATTAGAAAGAATATAACCCAAATATATGTTTTTGATGAAGGAAAATAAAGTATAGAAAACATAAATGATGAAACTAACTTTAAATCCGAAGTGAGAAAAGAAGATGTCACACTGATAGAAAGTCCATCAACAGAGAATTAAGACAACATGCACAGTTGTAACACTGATGATCTTCCCTATGAGCCATCTCAAGAAATAGAGGATATAGAACCTTCTCATAATTTAAGACCGCAAAGAAACAGAAATTTTGAGGCAAATCTTATTGAGTTCTCATTGCCACAAAAATGTGAGGAAGCAATGAATGATATGTTCACACAAGGAGGAATGGTCCAAGGCCATGCAAGAAGATCTGATGGAGCTAAAAGAAAATGAATCTTGGTATACAGTTGAAAATTTAGGTCAGAGAATACTTACTACTAAGTGGGTTTTTGCTATTAAGAAGGACGAGAATGGCCAGGTTATACGTTATAAAGCTCGTCTGTGTGCACGTGGTTTTAGTCAAGTAAAAGGGATTGACTATCAAGAGATATTCTCTCCAACCACCAGGTATGATTCAATAAGAATTATTCTTTCTATTGCAGCAAAGTGTAACTTAGAAATGAAGCAATTTGATGTAAAAACAGCATTTCTTAATAGTTATCTTGAAGAGGATATATATATATATATATGTGTGTATATATATATATATATACACACACACACACCAGAAGGTGTGCAGATAAAAAGTAATTATATTTTGAAATTAAATAAGTCACTATATGGATTAAAACATGCATCTAGGTGTTGTAACAAAAGGTTTAGTGATTTTTTAAAGAAATATGGTTTCATACAGTTTCAGGCTGAAAACTGTTTATATATAGGATTTTTTAAAGGTGTTTGAGTGTTCTTAATAATTTATGTTGGTGATGCACTGGCAGTATCTGAGAGTAAACATTAATTAAATATATAATTGATTATTTAAAACAAGAATTTAAAATTAAAGAGTTAAATTTAACATATTTTGTTGGCATGGAAATAGAGAGATAAAATAATTGTATATGTATATGTCAAAGTAATTACATCAAGCAAGTAATTAAAACGTTTTCTATGCATAATGCAAACCCTGTAAGTACTCCAGCAGACATAAATGTTATTATCACAAAGAATGTAGATGAAAAAGTTCCAAATTTTCCATACAGAGAAGCTATCGGGTCATTGTTATTTTTGTGTTCCGTTTCAAGGCCTGATATATCATTTGCTGTGAATGTTTTGAGCAGATATGTTAATAACCCTAGTCAACAGCATATAAATGCTGTTAAATGTGTAATAAGATACTTAATTGATACTAAACATTATTGTATTAAATATGGAGAAAGCAGTGATCTCATAGGATATTTAGATTCAGACTTTGCAAGGGATTTTGATACCCGTAGGTCTACTACAGGTTACATTTTTCAAATGAATGGAGGACCAATCCCTTGGTGCAGTCAAAAACAAAAGACCATTTCTCTCTCAACTACTGAAGCAGAATTTGTAGCTGCCTGTGAAGCTGCAAAAGAAATACTGTGGTTGAAACAATTATTTTCAGAGTTAGGTGAGAATTATCAATGTATTACACTATGTGTTTATAAAAAGAGTGCTATTAAACTAATTAACAACCCTGCTTATCATAAGAGAACAAAGCATATAGATGTAAAATATAATTTTGTACGGGAAAAGGTGGAGCTGGGCTTACTAAAAATCGAGTATGTCTCAAGTAAAAATCAATTGGCAGACATGTTAACTAAGGCCAGCCCACTCAATCTTTTGCATATCTGAAAAATCATTTTTTGTATTGCAAATAATTTTTTTTAAAACTAGTAATGTTAAATATTAGTGGGAGTATTACATATAAAAGTTTAACATTTTGCATTGTTTGAAAACAAATTGTTTAGTTGGCATAATTGCCATCTGTGTGGTTGGTATAACTGTCACTAGGCGGCGCCATTGTAAAATGGCGTCTTTTATTATAACTGTGTCTTTCTTGCTGTATCATTGTTATGGTGTAGTGAATAAAATATTTTTATACTATAAATCTCAAGTTATATTATAGAAGAAACCCATAAACCTCAATAGTGACACATTCTGCGTCCCTATATTTTTATTCGTCAGAAGACGCGCTCTGACGAAACTCACAGGCAGACGACCGCAATAAATACTAAGGGTTTTGCGGACATGCCGGAGGAATGACGCCAGCAAGGCGCAACCGCACCTCACAGCTGCAAGGCATGCTACCAAATGTTCCTGCACGTGCAGACGATATCCGGAGGCAGCGGAATGGAATGAACACGTGATGTAGGGACCACAGGCGGAGGAAGGCAGGCGCAGCTGCGTTTGCAGCTGCCAAGAGACGCCGAGATCACACCACCAGCTGTGTCCGTCCCAGGCTGGCTACCGCAATAAACCATGAGAGATTTTGGTGAGCGGGCGGGGATAATAGCCACACGATATCCGGGGACAGCGGAAGGAACACGTACGCCGAACCAAGAGGCCACCCAAGGGCTCCCGCACGTGCAGGACGAAGCACTTAAACTTCTAGGCCAGAATCGAGGGACAACACCGGACCCACGTGCGCCGGAGTGCCGCACACGTGTTTTACAACCCAGGAGGACGCGGCAAGCACCCCGGCCACGTGCAGAGATGGTGCAAGTTGAATATGGCGATCGAGCCTACAAAACCGCGAGGAAAAGGGAGGAAGGGGTCAGTCAGTCGGAGGACCTGAAGCGAGAAGTGCGGATCGAAGTCAGGAGGAACGAGTTCGCGAGAATGCATCACGACGTCAACCTCAGTCGGAGGCCNGAAGTGCGGATCGAAGTCAGGAGGAACGAGTTCGCGAGAATGCATCACGACGTCAACCTCAGTCGGAGGCCGTCAGGCAGTCGGCCGACGGGAATCGCGGAGCGCCGAGTGAATCCGAGACGAGACGCCAACGGCAGTCGGCCGTCGTCAAACGAAGAGTGCTAAGTGGACCCGAGAGGAGGAGTTTCGAGACCAGGCGTCGAGACGCCCACCAAGTGCCGGAGCAGTCCCAGGTCGCCAGCCGAGAGAAGACCAGTGCCTCAAGCCAGATAAGTAGAGTCATCCAGCAAGTGTGAAGAATCTTGCCCCCCCTCTCCCCCACGCCGCAAATCGCCGCGCCAAGCANTGCCAAGCAATACGTAGCCTATGTATAGAAAGGGAAGGGGAGTGTTGTCTCGTGTGTACATGTAGAAGTGACCCTGTTAAGCATGAATAAAAACTGACTTATAGTAACCTGAAAACAAGGTGAACTTATTGGTAAAATTGGACCTAGAGACAATAGTGTCAACGTATTCCTATGCCCTAACACTGAGGGCTAGCATCAAGTGCTGGCGCCTCACACCGNTGTTCTAACACTGAGGGCTAGCATCAAGTGCTGGCGCCTCACACCGAGAGCAGATTCAATACCTACTATACGCCATAGCAATAGGGGGGTATCAATTTTGGCGCACAATTAAGGGGCGTGCTGAAGTCTGTATAGACGGAGGCAAGAACAGGCTAAATACCTGGGAGAAAGGGGACCTTGCCCCGACCGAGCAGCTGGCACATTCTCGACTTCGGGTAGTCGTAAAATTAAACCAGTGGCGTCCATTACCGACAGTATAACCGAGAAGGGAACGAGGTAATAAACCAGACGAGAATGGCAGGCCACAGACATGCGCAGAGTTTAGGAGAAAGGCAGGGAGCGAAAACCCAGGTAACTACCGCGCCGACAAACGACGAGGAAGCATGGGCGGGCGAATTAGCGAAGTATCGAAGGTACCGAAGGGAGGACGCGAGAGGAGAGGAGATGAAGCCAGAGGTGCAGAAATTAGCGAGGTGCAGTAATTAGCGAACGGGTGCGAAACGAGGAGCGGATGCCAGGAGCGGGAGAGACAGACGGAGTAGAGAAGATGGGAAGCCAATTTCACTGGATGGTGAAAAGGACGTGGGATCTGGCGGACAGGTAAACTACCGCGCCGAAAATTACAGTAACCAGAGCGCCAGTGAAATATAAAGTAGGAAAAAGTAAGTACGAATTCCCTGGATGGGGAATAGTGACACTTTCCGAACAAGTATACCAGTATTTCCGCCCGCCATAAGACCACTCGGAGGAGCAGCAGAGAAAGGGNAGGGCAGGGAAATAGTTCACTGTATGGTACAGAGACTGCGAGATAGGGGTAAACGCAAGATGCCATAATAAACCCAGTGTTGTCGCGCAGTCGGAGCCCGAAGATAAACAAAACCCGAGCGACTGCACGGGAGTTAAAGGCCAGCCAGGCCTGACGGCCCCGAAGGTTTGCGCGCATGGGAAGCCGCGTGTGAAGGAGCCGAAGCGAGATAAAACGGACGACGAGAAGGCAAAGAGAGGCAAGCAAAGAGAAACGCGAGAAACGGCCATCTAGCGCGCGCGGGGATAGACGTGGGAAGCAACTACGCGAGAGGTAGCGGGCGCGGAGAAAGTGAGAGGAAGAAGGAAGAAAGTGGATGGCATCGGCAAAGAGTCGAACCCAGACAACTTCAGTGAGGCGAGGTGGTACCATGGAGACCCCAACCAATCGGCGGGACGAGACAGCAGCCCGCAGATGTCAACTGAACGATAGATGGAAGGGGAAACCTCCCCCCTCCCCCAGCAGGCGGTCCAGGCCCCGCCTATTCCAGGGGTCGCGAAGGCATTCAACACAAGGTAAAGTGTTTACCACCCTACACCCCCTCCCATACATCAACAAAGGCGAGACAGTGTAGCAAGAAAATATTTTGTTTACCGAGTGCAAAGTGACCGATTAATTTCATTAATTTCAAAACCGCAAGTGCGAAGTGTTAAGAGGCCTCCAGCCCCTTTTCTAGAGTGTTGTAATTATGTGCTCAAACCTGCACAGTTAGACCACGAGAGTCCGCCACAAAAGATGCAGGACATCTGTCTCGTTGTACCACAGTTCAATTCATCATAGCATTGTTTGCCAGTGTCTACTTGGTTGTCTATCACTGTGTACCAACAGTTCTTTTANCACAGTTCAATTCATCATAGCATTGTTTGCCAGTGTCTACTTGGTTGTCTATCACTGTGTACCAACAGTTCTTTTGCTTTTTACCGAGGTAACGCATTGTTTACGATTAGCGTTTACTAATGGTTTCACACAAGGTTTGATATGTTGTTTACCAAGTGTGTACTTGTGTTTACCATTGGTAAGTTATGTGTATAAAAAGGGGTGAATACGTGTTAGAATTAGAGAGTCAGGCCATCAGCCACCTATAATTCACGAATCACGAGGTCGGAGGAGGTTGTGGATGATTGGTCGATAAATGGGGGAATGTTAAAGTTATATACAAGACTTTTGAAAAAAAGGTACAGGTTTTTGTGTTGCAATAACATTAATAATTTTTAGTTGCCAAAGTTTGGTTAAGTTGCTGTGAAGTTGTTGGTTCGTGACACGAAGAAAATTCTGAGAATGAATATATAAAGAGTGTACTCCTTTTGATAATTGTAATTTTCATATACCAGTTACTAGAGGTATCTAGTATTTTAAGGGGTTACTGAAAAAAGCTGCTTGCTAAAAATAGTGTAGAGAACCATGTGTGAGTTATTTAATTTCTTAATTGTCATGGCTTATGACGTTTGATTGTATTTTATAATACGTTTTCTGTTGTATGAGTGGACCGCTTGTGACGAGTATACTTCGCGTAAAGAAAACGCTGAGGGCGAGGATTAACGTTTTTAAATCAGTCGTTTTTATTGTTGTTAAAGTATTACTACTGAAAAAGTCCGCAGGTTAGTAAACATCGCTTGAAAACGAGTAAGAATTAGTAATTTTGAATCTACGAGATGAGGGGCCCGGGAGTGGCCGAGGTTCCGGCCAATGACGGGGCTCTCGCAGGCCGCGCAAGATGGCCACGCTTGCGCGTGGGCCACGAGACACGTGGTGATTACAGGTAGGGTGTCGGGAAAATTAAATGTTTTATTTCGATGGCGCGAGTTGGGTAGAATGGAAGGTTATGTTATGTAAAAGGTCCGAGATAACTTGGATTATTTTTAAGTGACCCATTTATAGGCTAACCGGTGATTTCAAAGTTCTGAAATAAAAATTTTGAAAAAAATTTTTACAAGTGGCAAAAATTTGTACGGTCCTTTGGGAATCTTTGGCTTAGAGTTTTGATAAGAAATTCTTAAGGTATGGAATGGTTTTATGTGTAAAAGAAAAAAGCCGACAGGACTAAAGTATGTGTTTTTTTTCCGCCCACCGTCAGACCGCTCGTGTAGAGCGGCAGAGAGGCTCATAAGATAACAGGGTTTTTGTTTTCTAAGTGGTAAGAGAAGCTTGCTCGCATAACCTGTTTGCAACTGTCCAATGAATTACTGTTCAGTAAAAAGTACGCTGGCCTGGAAAGGCCAGTTAATGCGGCAGAACAGAGTGTGTAATGAACCAGTGTAATTAATTGTAAGGATGTAAGAGGAGTGTGCAATGTAACCAGGGTTTATTTTGTTTGTACTTTTTGTCAATTTTCGAAGTGAGAGACAACCCCTTACCCCTGAGAATTAGGAGCAGGTAGAAGCTCGGTCCCCAGGGTTTGCAGGCTTGCGATGTTTTTTTTTTACAAATTGTAAGAGGGTGTAACCCTCACAAACTGGTTTGTGACGCAGAAGCCATAACTTTCCTTCTGATATGGAGTGCCACGCGACAGAGTAGCGGAGGGGGGGCCGCCCCTCTCCGGCCCTAACTAGGTCGGAAGCAGGGGAGTAGAGGAGAGAGAGGGGAGACCGCCCCCAGCGGTCTCACGACCTACCGACAACCTGGAAGCTATGCCAACCGCGCCACTGACGCAAAGGCCACTGGGGAATTTGACGCATTCTGCGTCCCTATATTTTTATTCGTCAGAAGACACACTCTGGCGAAACTCACAGGCAGACGACCGCAATAAATACTAAGGGTTTTGCGGACATGCCGGGGGAATGACGCCAGCAAGGCGCAACCGCACCTCACAGCTGCAAGGCATGCTACCAAATGTTCCTGCACGTGCAGACGATATCCGGAGGCAGCGGAATGGAATGAACACGTGATGTAGGGACCACAGGCGGAGGAAGGCAGGCGCAGCTGCGTTTGCAGCTGCCAAGAGATGCCGAGATCACACCACCAGCTGCGTCCGTCCCAGGCTGGCTACCGCAATAAACCATGAGAGCTTTTGGCGAGCGGGCGGNCCCCTCTCCCCCACGCCGCAAATCGCCGCGCCAAGCAATACGTAGCCTACGTATAGAAAGGGAAGGGGAGTGTTGTCTCGTGTGTACATGTAGAAGTGACCCTGTTAAGCATGAATAAAAACTGACTTATGGTAACCTGAAAACAAGGTGAACTTATTGGTAAAATTGGACCTAGAGACAATAGTGTCAACGTATTCCTACGCCCTAACACTGAGGGCTAGCATCAAGTGCTGGCGCCTCACGCCGAGAGCAGATTCAATACCTACTATACGCCATAGCAATAGGGGGTTATCAATAGTACCATTAGTTTGTATCTTAAATACTTTTTCAAGGATCTACTGTGAACATCTTCGCGCCTATGAAAGCATATAAACTGNCCATTAGTTTGTATCTTAAATACTTTTTCAAGGATCTACTGTGAACATCTTCGCGCCTATGAAAGCATATAAACTAAACATTTTAAGACCAAAATAATTAGCATTGTCTAGAATCTACAGAATGAAGTTAACCTCTTTAACAGATGCCTTAGTGCTGAATCGAAGACTTGAAATGTCAAATTTCTTCAGTACCGTAACTCACGCTTGACCTTGCATTAGACCATATATGACTGTGCGCGGCGCACTCTTTGCGGTCTACCGCAGAAACGGTTGATCGTATGAAAAAAAAGTTCAAACAGAAGTTGTAGAGAATTTTATATTCTACAACTGTTATAATAAGTGCAAATCTTATTTAAGCAATAAAAAGCGAGATATTCGCGAAAAACCGATTTTTATGACCTTTGACCTTCAATATCTTAAGACGCGGACACGATAACATTGGTGACTTTTGAGACAACATTAAGAACGACAAAACAAAGGCTTATACCAATTTACAGCTTATTATCTTTCATTCCGAGGTTGACCCCTTTTTTTTACCTAATATGACTGGGCTATTAGTTCCATTTTCCTTCACCAAATGGCAGTAAATCAAACAGCAGGTTCATACATTATTAAAGCTACATCTCTGAATTATTTTCATGACAGGAAAAACATATTGCATAAAGATTCTAAACAATAACCTTCCGGTGATAATCTCAATGGTTTACCTAATGTACGTCGCCGCTATGATTGAAGATATACGCTAGCGATCTGCAATTGATTAGCGTTCACAAGAAAACTAATGCAATGCACAATTGGGCGGTATTTAGTTTAACTGTACCGGAAATATGACAAAATGTTCAATTTTCTCACCTGGCATATTTTTTACAAAAACCCCTGCAAAAGAAGGTCTCTGTATCCATAAATTATGCTTCTAATGAGTGGTGTTAGTATACAAAATTTGGTTAAATTTTGTTTAATTGTTTAGTAGATATAACCTAATAACCTACATCATTAATATTAACATCAATAAAAAAGCCAAATGAGTTTTAAGCCAAATTACTTTTGGTAAAATGAAATTTTTCCTCAAAATTTAGGCTAAATGTCTTTTAGGCCAAGTGACGTGCTCCATTCGTGCACACTCAGTCTAATAATAATTTTCACGAGAACAATTTCTTAGTAGGCATTACCAACACATTTATTTTCTCTCTTTGGTTATTCATATTAACTAGAAATGAAATGGTATAATTTATAGAGATAAAACACAAGCACAAGTTCAATTTAACCAGAAATAAGATAATTTTTTGTTAACAGGAGTATAAAATGCTTGAGATAAATAGAATATTNACAAGTTCAATTTAACCAGAAATAAGATAATTTTTTGTTAACAGGAGTATAAAATGCTTGAGATAAATAGAATATTTAGTAAACAACCAAACACGTCATACATGGAATGATTTTTCAAAGGTTTGATTCAAAAGTGGGAATATACCCCGAATAGACCATAATTCAGATTGACTTAGTCAAATACTGCAGTAGCTCCTCACAAAGACATGCGAGTAATAAGAAAAAACTTCAGTTGTGCACGTAGAATACTTAAACCTAGCTCGCGTAGAACTCTATTAGCGAAAATCTAGCGCCTCTAGTCTTTNTCAGTTGTGCACGTAGAATACTTAAACCTAGCTCGCGTAGAACTCTATTAGCGAAAATCTAGCGCCTCTAGTCTTAACCATTTAGAGATGGCCTCGGTTTTAAATACTAGTGAGTTTGTATTGCTGTTCTGATTTGACTGTAATTGATCTGGCAAGCACTAAAGAAATCCAAGCAATTGAATTAAACGCCAATGGCAGAGTGGCCAACTCTTATGCAACCGAAGCAGAAATAAAATGACATTCCTCCCTGAGGTAGTAGTAGCCNCTGGCAAGCACTAAAGAAATCCAAGCAATTGAATTAAACGCCAATGGCAGAGTGGCCAACTCTTATGCAACCGAAGCAGAAATAAAATGACATTCCTCCCTGAGGTAGTAGTAGCCAACGAAAAAATTACTCCAACTCGAATAACCACGCTGCTACAAGATTGAAGCGTATAAATGTCACGTATTTAGTAGGAGATTCGTTAGTTCAGGGGTTAACTGAGATCAACTTTCTGACATAGATACTGCTGTTCATGACGCGTGCTCTGTTAGTTTGGGGTGGGAAAAGGAAGTGGGGTTGGAAAGTGATTGCTTTCATGTCTTAACCCTTCCGCTATCGCTGTAAACACAATCGTGGTCATTATGCCTTGTAAGGTATCGAATATCTAGAACTTATTTAAAACTTCTAGTTTCGAACACGTTCTTTATTTCCACGACTTCAATTTTTCCAACTACCAGTCAAAATGTTTTAGAATAAGCAAAAATTTTAGCATAGTTTTCTTTTACTCGTATATAATATATTTCATACTACAGATCACATATGAATATTATATATCCGTATTTACACGCCTATACGCAGATCTAATTGTAAAAAAAAATTTATGTTAATCATTTTATGCAAATTAAATGTACCAAATTTGAAAGAATATTTCTTATAAGCTTAACAAATTAGGGAGCGTTTGCGTTGTAAATGCTNATTAAATGTACCAAATTTGAAAGAATATTTCTTATAAGCTTAACAAATTAGGGAGCGTTTGCGTTGTAAATGCTTGTAATTAATTTCAGCTTTCTTTTTTTTGAAACTACAGTGAAAATTCTTTCCTTTCGATGTTTACCATATAATACAATTCATTAAGGGGCCGTGGTGGCACAGCGGCAAGATCTTTTGCCATTCACCAAGGCAAACCGGGTTTGATTCCCGGTGGTGTCACTTCTGGATTTTCGCACGTAGAAATCGTGCCGGTAGACGGGTTTTCTCTGGGGTGTCCCCTTCTTCCCGCCGTGGCATTCCGGCGTCGTTCAATACCCACCTCGCTTCATACACATCGGCTCTCAAGACTCTGATGTCACGAGCCACCCAAACCTCCCCACTCTCCTCAAATTCATTGAACTGCTTAAAAAACATATTCGATTTTCAACAATTTCAATACAAATTATTGAATGCAGTAAATACATGTCCGGCATTTGAGTGTGGGTTGAACTTGGTAACCTTAACCAAGTNCAATACAAATTATTGAATGCAGTAAATACATGTCCGGCATTTGAGTGTGGGTTGAACTTGGTAACCTTAACCAAGTTTAAAGTTCCTCTCAGTTATTTGAAGCATCCCACCAAAAATACCAGTGATTGCGAAAAAATAATTTCACTAATGGGATGAATTAGTGTTAGTGTTGGGTATGCTATGCTTCACTTTCACTGGTAACTAGAGACAAGAGAAATATGTCAAATTCATATTAGAACTAACTACACTTCTCAAGTTGAATGTTCCTTGAAAGTATAAATCGTGGTCCAGACATGCTCTAAATCGTGGGTGTATCGCCTCTTCACCCATGTTGACCCTGCCTGTCTGACAGAGTTGCCAACTTATGTCGAAAAGTTAGTGATTTCTGTAAAAAATCTGGCGATTTCTTGTGATGTTTGTCATTACTTCTGAGAATACAGTTTTTAAATAGTTAAACTGATGAGATTCTTTTGTTTACGTTGTTTATCAATTTATGCCTTTTGTTTCATACTGGGATGATGTCAACGGGTATTGTGCTTTGTCCCCTTTTTGTGCTATTAGGAGGAGTACAACACGACCTGTAAATACTTGTATTCAATATAACATCCTGGAGTCTGATGTATTCTAAACTTTTTTTGTGAGCAGTATATATGGTTGGGATCTTTGAATGAATGCATCACAATGGCGAATGTCAAAAAATCGCTATCTGGTCAGTATATAAGTTTATTCGTTTCAGTAGATGAAAAATGGAATGAGTTAAGGCAATTTTTTTTTTATGCACACTCCTGCCAGAAACTTGCCTTCTTGTAATTACTTCACAGCCTCGCAGTTCAATTCGCGGGAACGCTAAGCCAAGGGACGCGGGGAACAACTACGCCTTATCCCAGTTTTGCGTTTTTAATCATTGCTCTTGTTTACTCACACCGCGCGAAGGACTTAACACGTGGGATGTTTCTTCCTTCTGCCGTATTTCAGAAGAGCAGGATGACGCACACAGAGAGAGACAGGAGCAGTTACTGATGCATCTCGTGAAAGACGTTAGGACAGTTTGCAACAGGTGCAGATTTTGTATGGTTGATCACGGGAAGGGGAAAGGAGGGCACTGATTTGCTTCTACTTTGACCCCAGGTAGGGTGATAACAAAACTTTTAAGCTAACAATTTTTTAAGCTTTCAGTGTGTTGTTAGTAACTGTACCTAAGATTTTTATATTCTTCGTGAGGAAACAATAAATAAGAAATGACACAATAAAAACCGTAGATAAAATAAAGTAATTGAAAATGAAATAAAATGTTCTGGCGTCACTAAATTTTAAGGGTCCCGCCTGCCTGCATCGTTTTGTTCTATTTTTTTTGGCCGAGAAGCGCGGGAGCTATAAGGGCTATAGTGACACGCGCTACAAGAGCGCCATCGCCACTATGCGCAGGGCTTAGAGCTGGCGTGCAGTGTTCGCGTAGTGCTGCGTTTACCTATGGGACTTTCAGCGGTGACACTACCATTTGGACGAAAAGTCTGTAGCAAAGTTAATACAGGCTCCTATCGTAGTTTGACTCGTGTCCGGCTAGTATGTTTTAAGATACGGCAGTCTGAAAAAGGCGTTTTTACTATATTGGATAGCTCCGAAATAATATTTACAGCATGCATGATAACTTTAAAGTACCGTTTCTTCCTCGTCTGGGGTCTGATGTATTTTCGTAGGTAAACATATTGGGGGCACGTTTAATAGTTTCATCAAAAAACCGGGATTTCAAACACTCTGCAACGCAGTTCAAGCGCCAAGCAGGCGGAACCCGTAACACCTGTGCATAGCGTGATTACTAAGCAATGCAGCTCACACCCCAAGAAAATGTGTTTCGATATGATATAAAATGAATGCGCCGTACATAGATACGAGGACGACTTCCTGTCGTACC
>NQII01000359.1:560100-587135 GCA_002778355.1 Clitarchus hookeri
GGGGGGGGGGGTCAGTCGTTTGCTGATCTTCGTGCTAGAAGCTTAGTCGCTAATCGAACCCTTGACATCCTGCGTGTAAACATTTAAATGTTTTTTTCTTGTAAATTAATTAAAAATATTAAATTTACAAAATTTTTTTAAAAATTTTAAATTTTAAATTTTTTAATTTCAAGGTCATCCAAGGCCACGGGCATGGGGTCGAGGTCACGAACGTGAGGTTTAGGTCAAGGTCTCCCAGATCCAATATGGCGGTCGGTCGGCGCCTGGAGCCTGCGCCCGCCCTTGTCCCTGGCAAGCCATTGACATTCTACTAGTATCTATCTACTCGCGGCACTGTCGGGTGCCAACTATTTCGCAGGACTCAGGGACGCAAAAATGTTGGACACACGTTTGGTAGATTACTCAGTAAAACAAGTAGTTGGATTCTACACGCAGAATTTAATGCCTAAATTCGATGGAAGGGAGGGGGGGGGGTATCTGGGTGTGGCTGTGTCGGGTACGCCTCCATAGGTTTTACGTGAATACGTCTGCTTTAGCGGGTAATATTTTCTTTACGATATTGGAATTAAATAAAAGTAAAGAAATGTACACTTGACTTTGGGACTGAAAAAAATCGACATATATAGATGAGATATTTCGTTTGGCGCCAAAATCAGCGTACTAGCACATTGGAGTCGCAAGATATACTGCCTGAAAATTTTCGCCCACTCCCCAAAATTACCGTCAGTCGCCGCAGGCCCTCCACCCTAGCCTTGCGCATGCGCGGCGCCAATTCAAGGTGATGCTTGCATCGTAGTCGTATACCCGATTTAACGAGACCACATTTTTCAATCGTGTTATTCGTCACGAAGTTATGGTGTCGGAATGGATCATTCTGTAGGCCCACACGTCACACCGCCGTTTCCGTCCTGGTACCTCAGGTGTCGATCTGATTTTAAAGACGCATTCACGGGAAAACATTAGGTTTCACGTTAAAAAAAAAAACATTAGGTTTCACGTTAAAAAAAAGCCTCTTTTCTATACAAGTACTTACTTTTTTTTTACTCGGGTTTGGGGACCCCCGTCTGAACCCCCCATATGACAACAGCCTTTTATAAATATTGCAGATAACTGGTTGGTTTTCGACCGTCCGAAAAATTAGATAAAGAGTTATCTAGCCCCTGAAAGAGAGATAAAAGATCATTATCTGGACTCATTGTGTAGTTGGGATCAGTGCGTGTTTGGAGTGCGGCAAGTAAATTAGTCGACGCGAAGAAAGTGTTGAAAAGTTCGTTACCGGGGCGTCATGAAGTTGTGGAAGGTAGGAATTTTTCATAACTGTATATTTGTAACTGTTTTCGTGTATCGGGCTATGCAGATATAGAAATTCATGTTCCTCATTTACATATTTGCAAACTTATTTTTCTAATGTTATTAATTCTTTTAAGAAGTGTTTTATGCAAAACGTGTTTTCTAGAGTCGGTTTGTTTAGTTCATCATTATTTAATTGTTATAAGTAAGACAACTTCAAGGTGCCTGAAACTAGTTTTGCAATTCAAAAGATTATTACTTTTGTGCAGTGTGCACATTATGACTGACATTTATGCTTAAATGATTAAAAATAAGCTACTAATTGTGGCGCTAAAACCCTGTTTTCGAACAGAGAGTTAATATGCCATTCGTGGTATAATCCGTTCGTGGTTACTTCCTACATTTCTGAAGCCCTGCTAAAGTTCTACAACTTCCTGGATATTTCTCCGCCCTATGCAAAAAAAGCTTAACCGTGTCTGGGGAATTACACCAAAGGAACACCGCACCGCATTCGTGTGCACTAAGCGTAAGAGTATTTTACATTATAACTATTTTTTACTAAGCATTACCAACACTATTTCCTCTCTGTTTTATTCATGTTAATTATAAATAAAGTACTACAATTTACAGATAAAATATAAATAAAAGTTCAATTTAACCTATTATATGGTATTTTTATGTTAACACGAGTATAAAACGCTCGAGATAAATTTCATATTTAGGAAATAACCAAACACGTGGTAGGCCTATATGAGACGATTTTTTAAAGGCTTGATTCAAAAAGTTTGAAGAGACCATGAATAGACCTTGCACATTATTCCTAGCTTGTTGCTGCCAGTTCACTACAGTTTGTGCTCTCCTAGTAATAACTTATATGCTTTATGTAGATTTGCCGAAATTACAGGTTTTCTAAGAAAAAATAGTTGCTCTTCGAAAATTTACTTGTTTAGATCAGTTAAATCAGAATTGAATGGAGAATCTGTACATAGTTCTACGATTAAGATGATAATTTGTTCAACAATATATGTTATTGATGGGACTCAGGCCGGTGTAGGGGGGAAGGGGGGGGGAGATATATATGTGATGATGAATTGTGACCCAATAATTGTGTCAGTCAAGGCGACCAAATTGTGAGGAAAAGTCTTGAACTGCGAAGAATTTATTTCCTCTATATCCGGAAGCCGACTTAAAAGGAAATGTCGTTTAGGACTATCTCCACTTGGTATCATTGATTCTGACTTGAAATAGTTCACAGCAACTTTATCGTCATAAGGTTTTTTTTCCCCCTTTTAGGAGGTAGAATTGAACTTGGTCGTGGTTGCACCTTGCTCAGATTAATTCCAATAGTTGTAGAAGTCGACGATTCCTAGTTAGCAGCATCTTCAGTAGGCGGCTGATCACAAGTAACATCTTCTGAAATGTATGGATCGTCTTTTCTCTGCGCATCGGTGAATGCAGAGCGTAGTTCGACCACTTCAGGCTGGGCAAAGGGAGGAAGGGGAGGGGGGGCGTAGAGTGTTACCAGTCAAGTTTTTCACTTTTACGTTCACACATGTTAATAGGCGTGCACATGGTTAGGTATAGGCTATCCACGGTAAAGTGAGCACTTTTGAAAGCTCCCTCCTGTGGAATAATAGTCAATAAATGTATTTTATTTTAGCCTTATAAGTGAACTTCCGAGTGCGGTGGAATAAACTCACTGTGTTTATTACTTACATGGAAATATTTATTTTAAAAGGTGGTTAAATTAAAAAAAAAAAGGCTGAAAGGAAAAAGTAACTAGGGCCTGAAAAGTGCTCACTTCACCGTGAACAGCCTTTAACGAGGGGTGCAAACAGCAACTGGTGTAAACCGCAACACATGAAGACCTACTTTTACGGGATTACAAATATAAAGTAAGAACACGTTTAAACACATTCATNAGACCTACTTTTACGGGATTACAAATATAAAGTAAGAACACGTTTAAACACATTCATTGCAAATAGTCTACACTGTATTAAAACTATCTCTAATTTAGTTCGGCTCTCATGACCTCGTCGTTACGAGCCACCCAAATCTCCCAACTCCGCTTTAATTAAGTGGTAGTTTCAAACACGCCGACTTAAATTGGCAAGATAGTTTATTATTTTCGTAATGACATGATGCACTGGGGGATAAAACTGCACCACCTGCTTGCTCCTTACACACGCATATGCATGCGGCTGTAGAAGAAATATGCTTTGTAGAAGACTCCATTTACCTTTTCTTTTACTATAGAACAAGATGGTAGTCTCTTCGAATCCCGCTTTGACTTTATTATCACAATTTTCTGCATTTATTTACAGTCCTTACCTGAAACAGGCATTATTTATTAGATCAATTGCATGTTACTAACACAGATTTCGAACTGCAGTGAAATTTAACTTTCACGCAACCTTTAAATTCCCCAAACCTAAAGGTTACCACAGCTCAACTTTCGCCTGAAGGTATAAACGCACTACCAGAAAGGAAAGTGATCTCACGAGCCTATACTTCCTTCGGAAACTAGGCTGAAAACACAACGGCGAAAAAACAAAGTACAATGGTACAACAGGTACTCGATGACACTATCGTGCCATATAACGATACAGGAAGGACNCGGCGAAAAAACAAAGTACAATGGTACAACAGGTACTCGATGACACTATCGTGCCATATAACGATACAGGAAGGACAATCATGGTTTACCTGGTGCTGGCGGCGAATAAGAATTCCTTCGTTTCTAGTGTACTTACAGAAGGAAAGTAAGGCTTATGAGATCACTTTCCTGTCTGTGTTTGAATAGGTGTGTTGGTACGCGTGTGTATGTCCCCTCCCTTCCCCCAAACTTTTGAAAGCGTAAACCGAATTGCACCAAACTCGGTACACATATAGTACTTGGTAGGGGCATATGACTTTTATAGTTTTCGATCACGCCGGGAGTTTACTTTCGAAATGGCGGCCATTAAGAAATATACGGTGATATAGCTCGCGAAACATTCAACCTATTTGAACCAAGTTTTGTAAGTTTTCAGTGCATGATTTAAGCATTTAATTTTGAGATGGATGTTTTTGTTTATCCGCCATTCTGGACGATATCACCACATGAAAAATTAAGCCTTTACCTTTATATCTCGATAACTACTAAACCAATTCTCGCAAAATTTGGCAAGTAAGTAATACATGATATGTCACGTAAATCGTATAGATGTAAAAAAAATAGGCACTTATTTTCAAAATGGCGGCCATGTAGTTATTTTAGCTTAGTATGCTATATCGTCGAAACTATGGAATGAATTCCAAATTAACTTTGTATGGTGGTAGTACATATGACAACTGTCAAATGTGTCTACATGGAACCTCTTTTTGTCCGTCATTTTGTAAGATAGCGCCACACAAATAAATCAATTTTCAATGTCATCTCGGGAAACAATTAGCCTATTTCTACCAAATGTGGCAAACAAATAGTACTGTGGCAGATTATATAAAGTGATATGCTTTAAGTAGGTCAGGCACTTATTTTCAAAATGGCGTAAATATAGTCATTTTAGCTTAGTATGCTATATCGTCGAAAACATGTCATTCCAGCTTAACTTTATATGCTGGCATATTACAATAATATATACAATTATATCTACGAAACAAATTTCAAATTAACTTTGTATACTGGCAGAATCTATTACAACCAATAAATTTGTCCATACAGAACCTAATTTTCCCGCCATTTTGTACGACAGTCTCACATGAAAAAATTAAATTTTTATGTCATGTACCAGGAAACAATCAACCGATTCCTACTCAATTTGGCGATGAAGTTGTACTTCGATAGGCTATATTAATTTGTATGTTTTAAGTGTGCCAGACACTTATTTTCAGAATTGCGGCTCTAATAACACTTTTGCCTAGTGTGATATATCTACGAAACTACGTAACCGATTTAAAATTAACAATGTATACTAGCAGTATTTATGACAAACATATAATGTGGTAATACATAACCTTTTAGCCGTCTATTTATGAATATCGTCACATGAAAAAAAAGCAGATATCTTGAGGGTTAATCAACCGATTCCCACCCAATTTTACACGCAAGCAGTGCTACAGTGGGGTATGCAAACTAACAGGTTTTAGGTGTGCCAGGTCCTTTTTTAATGGCGTTAATATAAATAATCTAGGTTAGTATTTTATATCTGTTACACAGTTCAACAAAATTTAACCAAATTTTGTACGTTAACAGTGTTCATTAGAAGCATAAATTATGCACACAGAGATTCTCTTGTGCCGGTTTTTTTTTTTTTTTTNCGGCGAAAAAACAAAGTACAATGGTACAACAGGTACTCGATGACACTATCGTGCCATATAACGATACAGGAAGGACCATCATGGTTTACCTGGTGCTGGCGGTGAATAAGAATTCCTTCGTTTCTAGTGTACTTACAGAAGGAAAGTAAGGCTTATGAGATCACTTTCCTGTCTGAGTGTACATAGGTGTGTTGGTGCGTGTGTGTATGTTCCCCCTCCCCAGAAACTTTTGAACGCGTAAACCTAATTTCACCAAACTCGGTACACATATAGTACTTGGTAGGGGCATATGACTTTTATAGTTTTCTACCACGCCGAGAGCTTACTTTCGAAATGGCGGTCATTAAGAAATATACGGTGATATATCTCGCGAAACATTCAACCTATTTGAACCAAGTTTTGTAAGTTTTCAGTGCATGATTTAAGCATTTAATTTTGAGATGGATATTGTTGTTTATCCGCCATTCTGGAAGATAGCACCACATGAAAAATTAAGCCTTGGCCTTTATATCTCGATAATTACTAAACCAATTCTCGCCAAATTTGGCAAGTAAGTAATGACATGATATGTCATGTAAATCGTATGGATTTAAATAAATTAGGCACTTATTTTCAAAATGGCGGCCAGGTAGTTATTTTAGCTTAGTATGCTATATCGTCGAAACCATGTAATGAATTCCATATTAACTTTGTATAGTGGTATTACTTATGAAAACTATCAAATGTGTCTACATGGAGCCTCTTTTGTCCGTCATTTTGTAAGATAGCATCACACAAATAAATCAATTTTCAATGTCATCTCGGGAAACAATTAGCCGATTTCTACAAAATGTGGCAAACAAGTAGTACTGTGGCAGATAATATAAAGTGATATGTTTTAAGTAGGTCAGGCACTTATTTTCAAAATGGCGTCAATATAGTTATTTTAGCTTAGTATGCGATATCGTCGAAACCATGTCATTCTAGTTTAACTTTATATGCTGGCATATTACAATCATATCTACAATTATATCTATTATATCTACGAAACAAATTTCAAATTAACTTTGTATACTGGCAGAATCTATTACAACCAATATATTTGTCCATACATAACCATTTTGTACGACAGTCTCACATGAAAAAATTAAACTTTTATGTCATGTACCAGGAAACAATCAACCGATTCCTACTAAATTTGGCGAAGAAGTTGTACTTTGATAGGTTATATTAATTTGTATGTTTTAAGTGTGCCAGACACTTATTTTCAGAATTGCGGCTCTAATAACACTTTCGCCTAGTGTGCTATATCTACGAAACTACGTAACCGATTTTTAATTAACAATGTATACTAGCAGTATTTATGACAAACATATAATGTGGTAATACATAACCTTTTAGCCGTCTATTTATGAATATCGTCACATGAAAAAAAAGCAGATATCTCGAGGGTTAATCAACCGATTCCCACCCAATTTTACACGCAAGCAGTGCTACAGTGGAGTATGCAAACTAACAGGTTTTAGGTGTGCCAGGTCCTTTTTTAATGGCGTTATTATAAATAATCTGGGTTAGTATGTTATATCTGTTACACAGTTCAACAAAATTTAACCAAATTTTGTACGTTAACAGTGTTCATTAGAAGCATCAGTTATGCACACAGAGATTCTCTTGTGCCGGTATTTTTTTTTGTTGCAAAATTTACATTTCAGTGCGAAGTTCTGGCTCCCTATAACTGTCTCCCAGTGTGGTCACTGGTACCCCATGGCTGGCTAGGTTAGCCTGTTTTATTTCAAAATATGCCACCGTAAAAAGCTGTTGTTTTCTTAATAATACTTGATCGCACTATATTGACGAGGGAGTGAGGGGAGGGGGGGTACATAAAATGGTGTCAACATTGACAGTTATTTCGCTTTATAATTTGAGAATTAACAGACTACAATATTTCTCTGAAATAGGAGAGACAAAAGAATTGTTTGATATTTGATATTAAAAGACGTAGAGCCCAGTGAAGCATATTTCAAATTATCGTAAGTTTACTAAACATGCCAAAAAGGGAATTGGAATAAGTGGCTCACCGGCCCACCATAATTTTTTATGTTACAAAAAAATGTANTGGAATAAGTGGCTCACCGGCCCACCATAATTTTTTATGTTACAAAAAACGTATTAATTTTTTGGTAAACAAAAAAAATTCTGATTCATTATTCAGATTATTGATAAGATGATTGGGTACTTATTAAGGGGAAACACAGGAAGCGAAAACAATGCACTTTATCTGTCGGGTTTTATAATGAATCAACAGCCTCGGACACGTTATCAAAACGTTCGTCGACAACTGCTAGTTCTTGAGCATGAAAAGATAGGCGCAACACATCAGCAAATTAATTATTACTTTATCTAGCACGCTATCGTCTGTGACGTAGCGCAACTTTGATCTTCACGGGCAGATATCAAAGCAATTGTCTGTGAAGATAGGATACAAGCAAATATAAACAGAAAATATTTGAGGTTGCACTATCGGAACCTTGAGAGAGCACTTCCACTTATTTTGTATTGAAGAAATTTGTTTTATATGAAAAGGTGCTTGTCACATTTCTGATAAAAAAATTGTGTCCGTCGCAGAAGATGTAAACATTAACATAAATTTGTATGACAAAGAGAACAGGTTGGGTAGGAACATGCAGTGTAAGTACAAGAAGAAACACGTGAAAAAAAAAATCCAAAAAATGCCATGTTAGTTAAATTGTATAAAGATGTGTTAACAATATTTGACCGTCTTTCTGTAGTATCGTATTTATATCAGCCTGCCTCTAGTATTACATAGTATTAAATAGCAGTACACAGCACTACATAAAGTTCCATTACTATGTATTTTAAAATCAAAGTTTCAATATTATTTTCGGAAAACATTTTATTCACTTTATAAAGATTGAAATATTAAAATATACTTTAAATCATAACTTTTACAATTTTAAGTAATAACGGTTAATGCTCTATGTTCAAAATTAAAATATTCCAATTGCAAAAATTAGTTACAAATTTAAACATTAAATTCCAAATAAAGTTCGATGGTGCTGAATTCAAACGGTAAAAAGTTAATTCTATCTCAGGGCCATATGTGGGCATAGCTAAGTTAAACGCAACAAATTTACAAATGAAATACTCAATTTGAAATAATGTTGCAGAAGTTTGTTCACGTAGGCGGGATAGCATTGCCATTTATAATACACTTTTTCTCCTTACCGGGATGCTGCGTTCACAGGCGAAAGAGGCAGTCCTAAAAACGTTATCACGACGTCCTCTCACGAACATAGACATACGGCAGTTTGCCCGCAAGTTTAAAATATCGAATTTCCATGGTGTGTTCATGCGCAACCGACTACCGCGTAGCCCGAAACGAAGAGAGTGTGGTATAGTAAACCTGGATACTAGCCGTGGGCCAGGGACCCATTGGACCAGGTATAAAAAGCGCGGAGACACCGCAGATCATTATGACAGATATGGTAATTTGAGAGCACCGCCGGAACTGAAAACCTATTTGGGAGACGTGAAACTAAGGCTACGGTTACTATGAATGCGAGTTCTGACGACGAACACGTCAGAACATGCACGACGTCTTCAGAACCAGTTGAGCTTTCAAACTATTTTGATTTTTTCGTGCGACCTGCGTCTGTTTTGGGTGTTCTCGTGCGTTGAATTTCGAGTGATTTGGTTATTTCACCATGGATAACGATAAATTGATAAGTCTTGTGTACGAGAACAGGTGTTTGTGGGATATGAGAGACAAAAATTATCATAACAGAGATATTTCTCGGCAAATTGGGCGAAAGTTGCTACAGAACTCAACACTAGCAGTAAGTAGAATTTTTTATTTTGATGTGGGGTTTACATTAATTACATGAGCAATTAGAATTAATGTTTACATTTTATCGCTCAAGAATATGACTAGTAGAGCTATAGATTATTACAGTAGGTTGTATTGAAACGGAATCTCACTTGCTGGACTAACAAAATAATTTTTCAAGGTTTCTCTAGCCTCATTCGCGCGTTTTCCGTGGTGATTACATCTCCGTGAAACTGACACATTGTGTAGGGGCCCAAAGTCCATCTCAGGAATATCAAGGGAAGTAAGACCTTCCTTATCGATGATTAAGTTATGCAAAAGACAAACGCATTTAACTACGATGTCTACTTTATCTGGATCGATTTGCAGTTCAGTTTTTAAACACCTCCACTTGGCTACCAGAATACCAAAGGCACATTCCACGCACCGTCTAGCTCTTGATAGTCTATAATTAAAAATCCGTTCTTCAATAGTAAGTCTTTGTCTTGAATATGGTTTCAATAAATACGTTTTCAGAGGATAGGCATCATCACCCAACAGAACATAGGGTGCTGAAATGTCGGTTGACGGAATATTTTCATTCTCTGGTATGTTTAAAGTGTTTGCTTCAAACCGTTGATAAACATTTGAATCTGAAAAGGTTCCCCCATCACTTTGCTTACCGTATGCCCCAACTTCAGCAGCAATGAACTTTTAATTTGAATTAGATATTCCCTGCAATACAACAGAAAAATAGCCCTTATAATTGAAATATCTCGACCCTGTTTGTTTGGGGCATTTCATGCGAATATGTTTCCCGTCTATACAACCGATGCAAGTGGGGAAATTCCATTTGTTGTAGAAGTCACTCGCGATGGTTTTCCATTCCTCTGTAGTAGGTAAAGACATATGTATACCGCAGAAGCACTCCCATATAGCTTGGCATGTTTCGTAAACTATGATTCGAATAGCGCAGTGTGAAATTCTGTAGGAGAAGCTTAGTGCTCGAAATGACATCCCAGTTGATAGAAATCTTTAATAAGAAACAACTACTATACAATAAATCAACATATCCATTAAAACAATAATTCAAAACACTAACATTACACTAGGTTACAATTAAAAACATAGATCAATTGGTTTTTTGTCACTAATTCCAGGTGAAGCAGCCAAAACTAGGTGGCGAGGTTTGAGGGACACGTTTCGCAAGGAATTGAGCAAGAATCCTAAAAAACGGAGTGGAGACGAGGGAGGGATCATCAAAGAGTCTAAGTGGGCCTATTTCAAAAGCATTGAGTTTTTGAAGGACCAATTTCAGAAAAGACAATTGCAGGGTAATGTCCCGAGCGAGACAACATTTCATGAAGACACCCAGAGTTCAACTACTACTTGTTCCCCTGATCCCCCTGAAAACGAACCAGAATCACAAACAGAAACTCTCGAATCACCTCAGAACACAACGAATGAAACTACGCCACCACAAAACTTTGCTGCTCCTCAGAAAAAAATTGCCAAGATGAATAATGCCTCTGTGGTTGAAAAATTGATGATGTTTGAAGAACAAAAAATACAAATGTTCAAAGAAAGATATTCAGCTTCTCGAAACGAAGATCCGGACTATCATTTTCTGATGAGTTTACTGCCATATTTTAGGAAAGTACCAGAAGAAAGAAAAATGTTTGTGAGAACTAAACTCCAACAAGTGTTTTGTGAAGAGGCTATTTTGAGGGGGGGGGGAGGAGGGGTTCAGAGGTCAACATACACTACAGCCAATCCACTATCCAACACCTAACTATGGCGTTTCCGCATGTGGTTCATCGACGAGTGATAGTTGGGTAAGTGGTTCACAAGTGTAAACTCCACTGAGTACTCCTCAACATGAAGATCTTGCTTCGTTCTTTTCAAATGTAACGCCTAACNACATGAAGATCTTGCTTCATTCCTTTCAAATGTAACGCCTAACGATATAAATTAAAAATGCAAGTGCCATTTGTTTAATTTTGCTGCGTATTTCATTTCACTTGTTTGTATTTTCATTTTTGAATATTTCGAATTTCCATTGAATTAAAGAACTGAATACATTGTTAAACTTTTTCTTACCTTAAAGTTACAGCCAGTCTTTGTTTTGCCGAAATACATTCACGAAAATCGGAGAACTTTTTGATGCTTTCTTCTATCCCCTTCAGTATGTATTGAAATGTTGCTGGTCTCATCCGGCAATACTAGAAAAACTTTTCCGGTTGGTCCCACAATTCGTGAAATAACATTTGAAACTCTCCTTTGTCGTCTCTACTAGAAAATAACTGGTTGACAAGCTCTGTTTTTCCACCATTTAACAACAATAACTTCATTAACGGACTTTCAAGAAAATAACATTCATGAAGTTCGTCCATTTTTGCTGGGCGGCAGAAACGTACTGACTCAGAATATCAGAAAACGCGCTCAGTGTAACCGCCTTGTTCTGACGAGGATTTCGGACGTACTCGTCCGAACACATTTTCGTCAGAACTCGCATCCATAGTAACCGTAGCCTAAGCTACAACTACGACACCGAACAGCTGCCTAGCGAGCGGAACTGCTGTCTTCTGTGCCTATGCTTCCTTGCGAGGTAGAAATAGCCAACCCTACTTAACGGAGGATGCACTGTCTCCAAGTCGCAGTCATGTCCGTAACCCTGATCCTGACGGGCATTAGCTCCGAACTACGCTCCGTACATTTCCCCCTGCTGAACCTGGACGGGGCGTGGTCCATGGTGGTCGTTGAATTTCAAACCTACTTGTCTGTACCGAACGTCGACGAGAGTAATTGCATATTCCGGTATGTGAAAAACGACGGTAGGACCGGTGAGGTGTGCATACCAACAGGCTCGTATGAGATTGAAGATATAGCAGCCTGCCTTAAACGGGTACTAGAGCCGGAAGTACTAGACCCGCGCAATGAGATATACTGTACCACTAAGATAAATTTCACGAAAAGCTATACCCCTGCCCCCATGCTCGGATTTCCAAATACAATGTACGACGCGCCTAAGTCACACGAATCCACGCTACCCATAAACATATTCCCCATTAACATTATGAGAATAAACTGTAATTTGGCTACCGGGTCGTACCTCAATGGGAAGCCCAGTCAAACACTGCATGAATGGTGGATGTACCAAAAACGCCCGTTTACATCCCAGTCTTGACCGAGTGCATACAGGAAGTGGTCGTGTCAATAGTAGATCAAGATAACCATTTGATTAATTTCCTAGATGAGGAAATTACGGTGCGATTACTTTTACGGAAAGATGGGTCTGAGAATTAAGGGACCGCGAAATAACGTAATAAAAGCAGCCTAACATAGCAAACCGGAAGTCAGTACGAGACGAGCACCCAGTGTGTTAACACCTGAACACGTGCATTTACTTAAGAGGACTGGGAATTAAGGTTAAAAATAATGGACGCGGAAATATTAAACGTGGACGAACCCACAAGCTTTGAAGACGCGATTACCAAGGCAGAGGTCCACGCGCATATACCCTACTCACCAGGACCACACGCATTCTCGCCTGAGGTTCGGATCCTGATGCAAAACCAAGATATATACACTGTGCCATGTAATACGTATTTGAGGTTCCGTGGAACAATTATTAAGGTCAATAGTGCAGTATCCGTGGCAACACACATGATCAGAAACGGAATATTACACATGATCAGTAGAATCGCGTATGAGCTAAATTACTGTGAGGTGGATGCCACACGAGATGCCATAATTACGGCCACCATAACAACTACCTGTCCCTTACACACAACCAACTGCCGGCAGCTAAAATGGCCAGCTGGGGAATCGAGGCGGACTATATGGTACCCATCTATGATGGCGGTCACTTCGAAGTCTGCATCCCGTTGGCCATGCTGCTAGGATTTACCGAAGACTTCAGGCACGTAATTATTAATTCCAGACAATAACTGGTTATGCTCTTGGCCAACACGCAAATGAACACGATCCTGGATACCACCGCTGGACAGGAAGCTACGGCGCTGTCGATATGGTCGAATGGCTGCTTCCACACGTCCAGGTGAAAATGTCGGAGCATGTGAAATTCTTGAAATGTGTAGAGAAAGGCAGAGAGGTCGATATCAAGTTTCAGAGACATACCCGAGCATTCCATGCTCCATGAGCCTAAACTGGAATGTAAAGACGAGCTTCGCAAGCGATAAACCGAAGTACATAGTGGTAGCATTTCAGGAAAACAGAATGTCGTCAATGCAGACCGCTCGAAATTCGACCGGGTAAAAATAAAGAACATAAAAATATTTCTCAACTCTGAGAGTTATCCGTATATCGATCTGAACTCTGATTTCACGAACGGTTCGTTTATGTTACCGTATCGAAGGTACACAGGCTTTCAGAGATCGTACTATGGACAAACACAATCACCGATGCTAGAACTGAGTGACTTCATGAGCACCGCTCCACTACTGGTGTTTGACGTAAGCAAACAGGATGATAGAATAAAGTCAGACATAGTCGACTGTAGGATTGAAATTATCACCTCGGAGAATTTCCCAGCCTACACTCAGGCCTACTCGTTAATTATTCTCTATAGACTGGCCAGGTAAAATATACGTGACAAAGTAGTTAAAATACTGACATAATTAGAACCTATAGTCCATTCACCATCCAATCATCACAATGTTCGCGAATGTTCAGGGATGTATCTCACCGTGCGGGTTCATCGTTAAGGAGATCGGCATTGCGTATGTAGATGGTAGCATAAAGTCATGCATGTTCCTACCTCCGTTTTCATGGCGATTGCTGGATAGAACGAATATGTGGCTAGCAAACAATTACTATGGCTTCGATTGAGACGATGGTGGTGTAGAGTACAAGAAAATATATAGGTTAATAACCGAGTTGGCGAGTGTGGAGACGGACGGTGTGGTGTTCGTGGCAGGGCCAGAACAGAAATGTTGGTTGAGCATATATTGTGTTACGAATGTTAAACTATGTGATCTGCAGGCAGAGTAAGACTGCCCATCATCAAAAGCATCGAAGGCTCGGTACACAGAATTCAAACATGTCTGCGGCACATGTAGGGAGGTTGGTCATGTCAATGGAGTACGATGATGACACATCGGGGTGGGTGTCAGTGGACAGGTATAAGTACAGAGATGGAACCGAGGTTAAACCACAGTAGTATTCGCATAGTATGTGTGTGTGTAACTTGCTCTCTCCGCCTTGCGCGTATGTCTCTCTCCTCGCTCCCATCCACGAGAGTACCACCCATCAGCATCATGAACGGACATATAGCTAAGCTGAACGGAGTCGCACAGTATAGAAAACTGACCGATATGGAGATCGGGAAGCATTATGCAGCGTCTGACTTCCAGCTAGTGGACACCGTCTATGGTAAGAGCGTGATATGCATGACATACTCAGAGTTCCGTATACATCTACCTAAGCGGCACATGTAACTGTTATTGGAGACTGACATAAAAATACTTAACGAGACTATGGTGCACATATCGTATGCTGGCACCAAGCCAATAGGAAAGGGTAAGGCAATGCACATTGCCGAATTCTCATAAGCGCATACTGGCCCCGCACTGTGCGGTGTAGGAAGATGAAAATAGATAGTGTCTCTCTCCACACATGCATAGCGAATGTAATGCACACCGCCTTCAACCCGCTGGACATGGCCAAGTACGGTGACGTTACAGTAGTTTACTGTGGAGTACATTTCAAACCACCAGGATTGCCGGAGCAATTGGGATGCTGTAATGGGTTCAAACACTGAGTGCATCACAACAATGAAGAGGAGTGTTACATATTATACCCAATATCTTGTAGCTTCGTTATGTGTTCTATTTATTTCCTATGTCCGAACTCGACGCTGCCCTGTGCCACTGCGACTATGTTGGCTCGCGCAAACGAAGAGCAGCTATGTCAGGTATGGTTTAAACGCACACAAACATATGAACTTCGTCATCCCAACAACAACGATACCATTGTATGTTGAACAGAGTCGTGTACAGGCGACCAACACATAGTCGTCATGAAGTGAGGGACGATTACGTGGGAAACGATGTGTTCGCCGCTAATGTGTGAAGTCTACCTAGCCACATAAATTTGATTTCACTACCATATAAGAAGACGTCGTTACAACCTGCCAGCAGTCGACGGTCAGACATCAGCCATCTCTCCACGATGAATGGTGCATTTAATGTATGGGAGTGTGTACAGTTCAGACCAGACCTGGCAAACACATACGAATGGTATTTCATTGGGTATATACATGTAGTATTCAAACCACCATACGAGTTAGAGAGCAAGTACAGGTGTGTCGACGGTGAAAATTACATGTGGGGATATTGTGACTTTTACGATAAGTTCCTTAACAGAATTCTCCCTGCCATAATTACGACATGTGCACAATCGTCAATCTCCGTCCAAGCAGTCAGGTGGCGGAAAGTGGAAACATTCTCGCAGTGCATGCAGACATTACAGAGATACATCGCGGGGACAAGAAGGTCAACTTTGTCTTACATGACATAGACGGCGATGCAATCTGCCGGTGGACCAAAGAGTGTACTGGATACATACATACAACCACACTGGAAGACTGTGGAAGCAGCTGGACCCTACTGTGCGGAAGTAAGATGTGTTGTGCACTTAAATAATTATATTATATGACATACATGTGTTATCAGTACATCGTGGACGCCGAAGATTCGAGTACGAACAGCACGACTGTCGATTGTGTCCTAACATTCCGCAGCAAGTGAAAGTGTTGGGAAGCTATTTGAACTTTGTTCCATGCATTCTGATGATATTGACCGTAGTTCTGAAGTAGTAGTAGCTGTGATGTCATGCTCCCCTCCCACTACACCTACAACATGAGGACTATATATAAGACCCTCATATCCAGCACGGAGGCATTAGTAGTCTGGTGAAGATGGCGACCTTCCATCCAGAATGACCACACTATACTAGTGTGACGCCTGGACATAGCAGATTTGACATACACATACTGGGCAGGGGGCACACTGCGGTCGTACATGGAGGAGTGCGAGAGTGTCGTCCATTGCCTGCTAGCAAATAACAAATCACTCCACTGCCATGCACCGAATACGAGGTAGTGACCCATGCATGTCTGATGACACTATATCCTGCACATCCCCGACTACAGCCCTGCAGGCATGGCAGCAGATCATACAGTGACAGCACATATGACCCCAGTTCCCGTCGTCGATGACGACACCACACATCTGCCAGCCTTCACCGTTCTCGCCCGGTGGACACGTCATCAGCATCAACTCCAAGACATAAGCGGCTGGCGAAGACAGTTCCCGATGTCGCCACCCAGCTGGAGGTGTCGACGCCACCTACAGTACAGCGCCGAAAACCACATGTTGCCCGCAGATATCAGCAGCAGCAGAAGCAGCAAGCCTCTGACATCTGCCAACACTGTGGTGCTGGCGCAGGTGTCAGTAGGCCCACATCATCGATGGAGGTAGTTTCCCTGGCATCCGATCTGCCAGATGTGAGCGTGTTGTTCACAGCGCAGAAGAAATGTGAGACGTGTTTTCGTATGTCTGTTGGATTCAATCTAAATGTATGTAGAGAGATAGAGAGAGAGAGAGAGAGAGAGAGAGAGAGAGAGAGAGAGAGAGAGAGGGAGATGTTTATAAAGCAGATTAAAAAAAAAATTGTAAGTGAATGTAAGTAGATATGTGTAAGTAGATATGCAGTGTGTATGTGTGTGTGTGTGTGTGTGTGTGTGTGTGAGAGAGAGAGAGAGAGAAGTGTGCTAGTAATTCATTAAAAAACTGTTTTAAACCATATATTTCTTTATGATGTCTTGAGACGAATTGTCTTGTTTGTCATGTAAGTAGATATATAGAGTATGTGGGGAGAGATATACTGTTGTATATCGCTTCTCGTGTTCATCAATAAAGTATCTATTTGTAACCATACCCAATATGTGTGTGTTCTTTATCTAACATTGTCCATCTGAAGTGAGGTAACATACATACATACCCGAAACGCAATTACCTGTATAGTGAAGGTACGACAAACATACAACACGAATGTGCTGTTATTCACTATTACCTTTATAGTAAACGTAACATTAATAAGATATATGTATATNTGAATATTAAGGATTCCCCAACTTTGAAGGTCTATAATATAAAACCAAACAACCTACAGCCTTGATTGACCAATCAAATGAACCGTGGAACCGTGAAGTTTGTTTACCATAGATACATAAATGTTCAATGTGACCAACACAAGTGGCCCGAACGACATCCACGCGATAATCAAACTGGTTCCATACTCTTGTCAGTATGTCCGGTGTTACGGTTTGGATGGCGTCCGGAATTCTTGTTTTGAGATCGTCAATATAGGCGGCAATGATGGACGAAACTTTTGATACTTTATGTACCCTCATAGTAAAAAGCCGCACGGGGTAGGATCTGGGCTTCTTAAGGGCTAGTGATCAAGAGCCTGGTCACAAGCTGCTCATCGACCAATCCAGCGTTGTGGCAACATCTCGTTCCGGTATCTGCAAACAGCTAGGTACCGTGTTATTCACCTAAACTTGATTGGTAAATACACTGAAGAGCCAAAAAAATTGTACACCTGCCTAATATCATGTAAGGCCCCCGCGAGCATGCAGAAGTGCCGTAAGATGACGTGGCATGGATTCGACTAATATCTTAAGGTATGCAGGAAGCAATTTACACCATGAATCCTGCAGGGCAATCCACAAATCCATTGGAGTGCGAGGCGGTGGAGATCTCTTCTGAGCAGCACGTTGCAAGGCATCCCAATATGCTCAATAATGTTCATGTCTGGTGATTTAGGTGGCCAATGGAACTGTCTAAAGTCAGAAGAGTGTTCCTGGAGCCACTCGGTAGCAACTCTCGATGAGTGAGGTGTCGCATTGTCCTGCTGGCATTGTCCATGTCCATCGGAATACACAATGGACATGAATGGGTGCAGGTGATCGGACAGGACGATTATGTATCTGTTACCTGTCAGAGTCATATATAGACTATCAGGAGTCGCATTTCATGCCAACAGCACATGCCCAAGAGCATGGCAGAGCCTTCACCAGTTTGAACAGTCCCCTGTTGACATGTAGGTTCCATGTATTCATGAGAATGTCTCCATACCCGTACACGTCCACCCGCCCGATACAATTGGAAACGAGACTCGTCAGACCAGACAACGTGTTTCCAGTTATCAACAGTCCAGTGGCGGTGTTGGCGGGCACAGGTGAGACGTAAAGATTTGTGTCGTGCAGTCAAAAACGGTACACGAGTGGGTCTTCGGCTCCGAAAGCCCATATCAATGATGGCCCGTTCAATAGTTCGCACGCTGACACTTGTTGATGCCTCAGAATTGAAATCTGCGCCAATTTGAGAAAGGGTTGCATGTCTGCCACGTTTAATGGTTCTTGTCAGTCGTCGTTTGTCCCGTTCGTTCACGATCTTTTTCCGGCCGCAGCAATGTCGAAGATTTGACGTTTTACCGGATTCCCGATATTCATGGTACACTCGTGAAATAGTGGTATGCGAAAATACAAATTTTATCGCTACCTTGGAGATGCTATGTCCCATCTCTCGTGCGCCGACTATAACACCACGTTCAAACTCACTTAAATCTTGATAACCTGGCATTGTTGAAGCAGTAACCGATCTAGCAACTTTGCCAGATGCTGGTTATCTTATATAGGCACTGCCGACCGCATCGCATTACTCTCATTGGTTCTATGCCTCTGTCATTTGCATACACACGCCTATACCAGTTTTTTTGGCTCTCCAGTGTATAAGGATGAGTGCGGTGGGGACGATATGATCGAGTTTTTTAGACTGGGGGCCAAGCCATACACATACCGGTGCACTAGCAAGGATGTTAAAAAGGCCAAGGGAATCCAAGAATGGGTAGTTAAGAATTGCATCACATTTAAAACTATAAGGACGTACTGATGAACCAGCGGGTAGTGAGAGTAATTGTGAATAATATTCAGTCGCACCATCACGGTGTACATATATACTTAATGTTCTAACAAACTAGCACTCTTGTGAATGGACGACAAACACAATATCCTGGACGATGACATTCATACTATCCCTTATGGTTATACCGAGTAATTTTCTTATTGTAGCGGGTTTGGAGCGGGCTGTGCATATTCTGATATTTTTTCGATAGTATGCTATGGGACAGGCCGTGAATGCATATATTGATGTTGAGTGCATATATATATATTTGATTTTTTTCCGGCAAGTAGTAGTAGTAGCCGTGCAGGGCAATATCTTGTCAGGAGTGTCACCGATACAGCTCTGCTGTGACGTGGCTACTGTTTCACATTCTACAATATCTCATGTGTACTTGTGCACAGGATTTGACGTCTATGTTGGGCCTCCGACCTGGGTTTTATAGCAGTTTAGTGGGGGGTTCAATCCTTATCCTAGCATAGCAGGTGGTTGAGTGTCACACACACACACACACTGCAGTAAATTATGGTGGTATCGTATGTACTTTTATTATTTATTTATTCACTGTACCCCTCTTCTCTTCCTCAACCTATCCAGCTGTACACTTCTTCAGTTGCTGTCGTCTTTCTGTGTGTTCCTTTGTCCGCTTCGATTTTTTTAGCCACCTGTACAATATGCTTGCTATGGTACTGAGGTTTTTCGTTATGTAGTCATGCACACATGTTTGCATAACTAATAATCCCAGTGGTGTTTGTTGGTGTAGTGTACAGCTCCGGTCCCAAGTCTGGTAGTCATGCACATGGTCATGGCCTAGAGGATGGTAAAGTGTGAGGGTAAGTGATAGGCGGCAGGGGCAGGAGGTAATGTATAATCTGTTTCGCCCTACACCAGTGCATGCAAATGACGTGTTGTATGTGTATACTTCGTTTCGCCATAGGTTGGCATCTTTAATTCTAATTTTTTAATATGGTTAATTATTTATGTTACTGTTATTGCTCTGATATATTCGGGCATTTGGGACTGCGGCTAGGGCACTGTCTTGGCACCATCATTTATATGTATTTTATTGCTAGACTCGCATTCTTTTTTCATGTGGCCATTTATTTATATATGGATATGCAGATATGGTTGTGCGGGCCTCGTGTTGGGTGACATCATTTTTCCGCATTGCGGTACGCACATGTCTACCACTTTCTTATGTCCCACACTTCCCATTGCATCGGTGGTCTGGCGGTATAGACGTCTGACTGACGACCCAAGGGTGGCGGGGCAGTCCCGCGCTCTTCCGGCATTTCTGAGCTATACTTGCATCGAATAGCATNGGGTACCGCAGTGCCGGACTTCGTCCTTAAGTGCTGCGCCTAGCAACAGACTTAGGAAGCGAATATGGTGGTCGGCGGTGGCACGCTCTAGTTGTCGGTGGGGGGAAATAGACGAAGGCGATGGTGTTGCTCTCTAGCAGATGATGTGGAGACGACGGCACCTCTGGCGGGTGGTGGGGGAGGCATGGGTATGTGGTGGTGCGTTCTGGTGGTCAACGGGAGAATCGAAGCTAGTGGTGCTTCTGGTGGGCGCCGGGGAAACATAGATGGGTGAATTCAAGATGGTGGCGGTGGTGTAGTGCTAGCATACTACGTGGGCAATATGATGGCCATGCCATTATCGAAGATTGCGGTCGTGACATCATCCAAAATGGAAGTGACATCATCGAAGTTGGCAACCTTGTGTCTGCGTGTCCGCAGCCTGCAGCCTGGTCTATGAAAGTCTTTTTTTGCATCTACTGTCAGTGTAGTGTGTTGCAGACATCTTTATTGGTGTAAAATGTTCAAATAGAGTTGAGAGTAATGACATTTGTGCAGTATTCACCCAATGTTAGCAGGATGGACGAAATTATATAATAACTGCCCATTATTAATTACTGGTGCTCCTTCACTACAATATAGAAGCATACCGCATGCTTTCATGTCACATTGATGCACTTCATTTAACGAACCAAACAATTGGCCTCGCTGCGAAAATAAGCCGAATTTTTTTTACCCTACATCTGCTACGCCTCAAACACTAAATACTTCACTTAAAACAAATCCTTCTAATTCCGGCCGAAGTGAAGTACTCTCGAACACTTCACTTAAACCTAACTCAAGAACTGACTGTTGTATAATTACGAATTTAATTTATCGGGATTTGTTGAATTCCATCACTAATTGTGACTAGATTGTACAATAATAAATTATTTATTTTAAGATTCAATACATGTTTTTCTTATAAGAAATATTTCTCTAAAGGAATAATTTCAGTACGTAACTACGCTACACCACATTTTCACAAAAACAACTAACTAAAACCTTTTTTCTAAAGATTTCCCTTAAACTGCAGTCAGGATCCAATGTTTCATTGGCCGTGTCTGAATTCACGTACCAAGAACTGGTTTCATGCCCTAGAAAAGTGCATCTAGGGCATGACGTCAAATAGTCGCTGTCCAAATTCAGCACTAGGGCACAAATGCACCCTAGAATATCCCCTTCAGCCAGGGTACATGTCTCATGCCCTAGATCGTTTTTCGATGCTCTACTGTTAATTGCTGTTTGTTATCTCTTTATCTTTGGGTGACGAACGGTCTTCGAAAAACCTGAAAACTGGTAAGTATTTGTATTTTATAAATGGTTTGATATTTTCTGGCTGTTTAACCAGCTGTATCTCATATTTTTATTTGTGGAAGGGTCGGCGGATTAGACTGTTAGCTTGCAAATTAAAACGTAAACAAACACACGGAANGTCTTACCCACCAGGGTACAGTTACAATGCGGGAGGATGGAGGGTGTGCTGGCCTTCGGGCCTAAAACCTGTCCGAATTCAGCACTAGGGCACAAATGCACCCTAGAATATCCCCTTCAGGCAAGGGTACGTGTCTCATGCCCTAGATCGTTTTACGATGCTCTACTGTTAATTGTTGTTTGTTCTATCTTTATCTTTGGGTGACGAACGGTCTTCGAAAAACCTGAAAACTGGTAAGTATTTGTATTTTATAAATGGTTTGATGTTTTCTGGCCGTTTAACCAGCTGTATGTCATATTTTTATTTGTGGAAGGGTCGGCGGATTAGACTGTTAGCTTGCAAATTAAAACGTAAACAAACACACGGAANTCATATTTTTATTTGTGGAAGGGTCGGCGGATTAGACTGTTAGCTTGCAAATTAAAACGTAAACAAACACACGGAATTCCCGTCTTGGCTTCCAGTGTAAACAAGAGAAACTCGCACATCGATCGTTCAATAATCGAGATACCAACGAACAAGGGTATACGATTTTGGAGATGGACACTTCTTCACGAAGTGAACAAGGGCTTATATGTCGTGGAGGGCGCAAGGGGAATTGGACAAGGGCGCAATGCGGTGAATTAAGACACAGCCATTATTTTATTTCGGTGACTGTCTGCTAACTGTGAGTTAGTCACGAACTTACAGTGAAATTATATTTTATGTAAAATCCAATTAAGAGAAAAATGTTAACTGTAAATTGATTGTTTTACTTCAGCTCGAGTTAACACAGTAAGGGGATTCATTAGCAACACATTTTGAACACCTCGAGTTCATCTCCGGCAGCAAGGAAACATTACGACGGGGGTAGAATATATCATAAACAAGCTTCGTGTGTGTTCTGTTTCCTCAGAATTTGAAGCGATGACTAAAGGGTTTTGATATAGCAATCTGTTCAGATAAGAAACAGCATTGTCGCTGTAGTTTAAAACACCACAGAAGAATAAATATCGTAAACAGTGGGCTACTTACAGCGATTTTTGCTGAATTTGACACTTTTCAACAACCATGTTCATGTTTCAATAACCAAATTTACAAATTGGCAACAAAACATCGACTTTCATTTCTTTTNCTTTTCAACAACCATGTTCATGTTTCAATAACCAAATTTACAAATTGGCAACAAAACATCGACTTTCATTTCTTTTCTTGAAAAAAAATTTACATTGAAATAATTTATAGTTTTTTTTTTTAAATTAAAATATACACAACTGCTTACAGTGAGGCCCATATTACAACTAAGAAGATACCTTATTTATCCTTAATCAGAAAATGTTGTGGTTGCAGTGCTGCTCTGTCCTCACCTCACTTCACCACCATCGGCGGTCAAGACTTCGATGTTTTACGTTTCCCAAAACCTCTCATTTTAAGTGAACTCAACACATTGCTCTCCATTTACTGTATGCGAAACTATAACAACAATAACTTAATGCTTTGTGCACAAAGACTCAACTACAAACATCNCTTTTCAACAACCATGTTCATGTTTCAATAACCAAATTTACAAATTGGCAACAAAACATCGACTTTCATTTCTTTCCTTGAAAAAAATTTACATTGAAATAATGTATAGTTTTTTTTTATAATTAAAATAGACACAACTGCTTACAGTGAGGCCCATATTACAACTAAGAAGATACCTTATTTATCCTTAATCAGAAAATGTTGTGGTTGCAGTGCTGCTCTGTCCTCACCTCACTTCACCTCCATCGGCGGTCAAGACTTCGATGTTTTACGTTTCCCAAAACCTCTCATTTTAAGTGAACTCAACACATTCCTCTCCATTTACTGTATGCGAAACTATAACAACAATAACTTAATGCTTTGTGCACAAAGACTCAACTACAAACATCACATTATTCATGAGCCTCGCGGGCTTCAGCCTTACCACTAAAGGTCACTTCACACTTGGAACACAGGCCAATTGAAACTGTAGACTAAAGTTGAAGGAGAACGATTAGTCATCTTCTATGCATGTACCCAACANCGTAGACTAAAGTTGAAGGAGAACGATGAGTCATCTTCTATGCATGTACCCAACATGACTTACCTCAAAGGCACACAACTGTCAAAGTCACATGGCCAACAGTGATGAACGTGTTCGTTTATGTTTTAATTTTCGAAAGACAAGCACATTTATATGTAACAATACATTCGCCAATTTGAATTTAATAAAACTGCATTACAAAATGGTTAACTTAAGTATACATACATCTCACAGCACTTCTTTACCCAAACAGTAATCTAACCTATAATCCATTCCATGCCATTTTTGCTAGACATGTTGGCAGAAAAGCAGTTCAATGTTGTGATGCGGAGACNTAACCTATAATCCATTCCATGCCATTTTTGCTAGACATGTTGGCAGAAAAGCAGTTCAATGTTGTGATGCGGAGACTGTTTGTGCGCAGCTAGCGAGATCAGTTTACCTCATCTTTAGTCTATTATTGAAACTGCACTGGAACTGCATCTCTCTTATATGCTGTTCATGGTTAATTGAGCACTTTTGAAATCAACCATCGAAAAATTTCACTTTTCCTATCTGCATATATTTTAACGGGTACACTGACTGGTGTGTTTTTAGTGCATATGAGTGTAATAATAAACAAATATGTAAAATAGTTATTTTTACAGTTTCACTTGAGCGATGCATGAATAAGTGTTGAGAACCATGGTAATGCTAATTACATGTGGTTAGAGAATACAAAGTGTGCATACCAGCAGATCTTGAGCAGGTCTTTCAAAGGTGCTCTCACATACCCTTTGGTTCCTACATCAGGCAACTGTGACACAATTGCCACACATATATGGCAATATGCGATTTGCCCACCCAGCTTCATGCAGACTACAGTGCAGCCCCTATCAAACANATTGCCACACATATATGGCAATATGCGATTTGCCCACCCAGCTTCATGCAGACTACAGTGCAGCCCCTATCAAACTCCGTCCATTGTTGGTAATGCTGTCTAAAGCATCTATTAGGCATATTATGTGTTCGGTGACCATCCCTCAATGTGTTGACTAACTACATGATGCTCCACATGCGCCTTGTATCACTATCACTGTATATGTGGTGGAACTTTTAATGCACTCTGATGGCCATTCTAGACTTTACACCCAGCCATGTTATCCAGGCATGCGAAATTTTGGTTATTCCTTCAGGGTGCTTAACATTTTTTTGCCAGTCAATGCATTTATCTAATAATAGCTATTTCCAAATCATTCTGCTACAAAATGTACATTTAGGAATNTTTTTTGCCAGTCAATGCATTTATCTAATAATAGCTATTTCCAAATCATTCTGCTACAAAATGTACATTTAGGAATGCAACATGTCTTAGTCTTATGATATTCGTACCCACAGTTCCCACATGTACTATTATCACATTCGTTTCACTTATTTTAAAAATACTCCGCCTGCCACAATTAAAACACTCGATCTTATTTCCACAGACGAGTAGTATGTTGCATTATCACAAATAAGATAAATACCAGAAGCAAATGCTGACTTAAAATTTTGCATATATCCACTGACTTTGCCACTCTAAGAGGAGAAAAGAAAACAGATTTCGTAAAATCACGCACTCCTACCAAAATGGCAGTAAAACTTGAGGAACTTCGCAGTAATGGACCCACCACATCTAAATATAACATATTATAAGGTAAAGCAGCAACAGTAGCAGAATATTTCCCCTTTGCCTGCTGACACCCAAGTCAATTTTTTACTCATACATAAATTTCTACCCGCAGCCTAGACCATGTAAACAACCCTTGTATCATATCTATACTTTAGTATCGACATAGATGGTAATAATTAAATATCATTATTTTCAATTCAGAAGGAACGAATATTACAAATTTACCTTTTTTTGTATGCTTTCCCAACAACCGATTACACATAATATAGTTGCTTTTCCCCAAAGATATCTCTTTGAATATATCCTGACATTCAGAATCCTCCCACTGATATCCAGGAAGATCCATAAAAATCTACGGGAAATATTGAAGGACAATGACACATTCGCCATCACTTCGAATATCTCGCACTACCATAACATCCCAGTTCTCCTTATCACTTATAAAGGTTACATCTTTCCTTAACTTATTAAATTCTTTCTCAAACTCCCCCTCACAGAACATATGTGATAGGTAATCTGCTACCACATTCCAACCGCCCCTTACATGATATGATGCACATCAAAACGAAATCTGTGGTAAACCTCACCAATCACCTAACCAAACGATCCACAGACTTATTTAAGAATAACTACCAACTCAAGGCTTGATTATATGCATAAATATAAAAAAATGACTGACAAGGCGGCTTATACGGTCAAAGTTAATGTCCCCCAGGCCCCGACTATTAGGTGCGTGGGGGGGAGGTTGCGGGTTTTGTAATGAGGTAGATTATCACTGTTGTAATTAGAAGTAGTGGTATATTGTCTCGTATAGCTTTTCACAAATACACAACATCAAAACTTTCGAGGTGCGGTACTGTTATAGTTTGTTTACAGGGATTCACGGGGCGAATTCGTGGTTGAGCGGGGCTTCTGTGACGGCGATTTGCATACTTAACTCAGCGGTGATTGGGGATCGGCTGTCATCTGGGAAGGCGTTCCAGCGAAGTGGTCGGCCCTGGAAGCCGTCCCGCTGGTGCAGATTCTCTCTGGGCTGCGGTTTGGACTCGTTCTCACGTCTTCTCGCGATTTCTTCCCTTGGCTCGGTGATCATCAACTTACTGACCCGGGCGGTAGTAATCGACTGACCCCCCTCCACTCTCAGAAAGGGGTTTTTATACACGCCCGCCTGCAAGTCTGAATTGGCGGCAC
>NQII01000359.1:587156-667055 GCA_002778355.1 Clitarchus hookeri
TTTTTTGCCAGTCAATGCATTTATCTAATAATAGCTATTTCCAAATCATTCTGCTACAAAATGTACATTTAGGAATGCAACATGTCTTAGTCTTATGATATTCGTACCCACAGTTCCCACATGTACTATTATCACATTCGTTTCACTTATTTTAAAAATACTCCGCCTGCCACAATTAAAACACTCGATCTTATTTCCACAGACGAGTAGTATGTTGCATTATCACAAATAAGATAAATACCAGAAGCAAATGCTGACTTAAAATTTTGCATATATCCACTGACTTTGCCACTCTAAGAGGAGAAAAGAAAACAGATTTCGTAAAATCACGCACTCCTACCAAAATGGCAGTAAAACTTGAGGAACTTCGCAGTAATGGACCCACCACATCTAAATATAACATATTATAAGGTAAAGCAGCAACAGTAGCAGAATATTTCCCCTTTGCCTGCTGACACCCAAGTCAATTTTTTACTCATACATAAATTTCTACCCGCAGCCTAGACCATGTAAACAACCCTTGTATCATATCTATACTTTAGTATCGACATAGATGGTAATAATTAAATATCATTATTTTCAATTCAGAAGGAACGAATATTACAAATTTACCTTTTTTTGTATGCTTTCCCAACAACCGATTACACATAATATAGTTGCTTTTCCCCAAAGATATCTCTTTGAATATATCCTGACATTCAGAATCCTCCCACTGATATCCAGGAAGATCCATAAAAATCTACGGGAAATATTGAAGGACAATGACACATTCGCCATCACTTCGAATATCTCGCACTACCATAACATCCCCGTTCTCCTTATCACTTATAAAGGTTACATCTTTCCTTAACTTATTAAATTCTTTCTCAAATTCCCCCTCACAGAACATATGTGATAGGTAATCTGCTATCACATTCCAACCGCCCCTTACATGATGCACATCAAAACGAAATCTGTGGTAAACCTCACCAATCACCTCANAACCACCCCTTACATGATGCACATCAAAACGAAATCTGTGGTAAACCTCACCAATCACCTAACCAAACGATCCACAGACTTATTTAAGGATAACTACCAACTCAAGGCTTGATTATATGCATAAATATAAAAAAATGACTGACTCTAAATATTGTGTAAACTTTGCCATTCCAGAAAGGCATGCAAGACATTCCTTTTCAAATGCAGTACTTATGCTTTTTCTCTCCAGAGGTCAATAACCTAATAACAAAAGATATGGGCACCAAATACCGATTTATCCTTTGTTTTAGGACAGCCCAAATGCAAAGAACTAGCATCGACATGCAAGCTAAATTTCGCCACAAAATTTGGAAACATTAAAATTGGTGGAGATTANAATGCAAAGAACTAGCATCGACATGCAAGCTAAATTTCGCCACAAAATTTGGAAACATTAAAATTGGTGGAGATTAAATTTTCTCCTCTAACAAGTCAAAAGATCTTTTGTTGACACAAATGAACAGGGTAGAGCGGCCAGATGTCACCTACCCCCAGGTATGAAACAGCGAACCTGGACTGACTCCGCAACAAATACTCATCTCACAAATCTGCAGCAATAAAATCCATGTGATCCATATTCCTGTTTCTCTAAACAATAAACCGTGCCACGCTCTAATAGACACAGCCGCTTCAAATAATTCGGTCCATATGAACATAGTAGACATGAGCCAAATGAAGCCGATCAATCAAACAGTGCAACTTGCAACTACCCCCTACACTGGTGAAAAAATAGGCGAAATAACTATATCATATCGTATTCGAGACATTGAGACAACCACAACAGATTTCGTTTCAAATGACTTGAGGGAGGATGCAATTTTAGACATACCATGGCTAACAGTGCAGAACACATTGGTAGAACCAGCTGCCAGGCGAATCCACTTAGGACATAAGGAACACTGGCCTGTGTATAATTTAGATCCATGGAAAATGAGTGCAATATCGGATGTGCAGCTGGACGAGCTCGACCATGCTGTACCAGCCAAGTGCCATGATGTAATCCAGTGTATGCTATGTGAACACGACGTTTTCGCAGCCGCCGACCCCCTGTGTCGGACCCAATGTGGCAAATCAGTGTATTCTTCTCACACAATCGAAATCAACATGTACCGAACCAAACTGTTATCAACAACATCAACACCACATTATTAAGGAGAGAATTCAGGAAATACTGGATCAAGGAATTATTGAACCGACTAACTGTGCATACAATTCTGCAATCACCTTAGCTCCGAAAAAAGACGATACCTGGAGGTTCTGCATAGACTTCCGACCCCTCAACCTCATCAAATAAAATGCAAACCCTCCATTCATAAACATCAAGGATGCACTCAACAGCCTGAGCCATGCCAAGGTCCTAAAGTCACTTGACCTCTGCAGTGGCTACTGGCAGATACCCGTCAAACCCGAGGATCATCCTAAGACTGCCTTTACCCCTCACGACGGACACCGGTTCCAGTTCAGGGCCATGCCTTTTGGCCTGAAAATGGCGTCGGCGACATTACAGTCGATAAAGGTGTAAGTGCTCTACGGTTATGTAGGTGAGTTCACAATGGCCTATCTTGAAGATGTAATAATCTGGTCTGTCGTGGGAAGACCACATGTGACACCTATCACTTGTACGTCTTGCTATAAACAGTCTCACTTGCGCAAACAAGAAATGTCACCTCGGGAAGGCATGTATAAAGTTTTTGGAGCACCTTGTTGATGAGAATGGTAACTGCTNGCAAACAAGAAATGTCACCTCGGGAAGGCATGTATAAAGTTTTTGGAGCACCTTGTTGATGAGAATGGTAACTGCTCTACCCCAGAACAGCTGAGTGTAATTGACGATTACCGACAGCCAACCACACATAAACAATTATGTACATTTTTCGACCTTATTAACTGTCTACGCTCTGCATTAATAACGTATCCGTAAAACTAATTTGTTATCTCCTGCTCAAAAATTCAAGTGGACTGAGGAACATTCCGAGAGCTTCACTCAAATAAAAATTAGTTTCCGCAACTGGCCTTCACTATCACTACACAACCAAAGGCGCTACTTGTACTTACAAACAGACGTGAGGGAACATGGGCTAGGCACCATTCTGCATCAGCTCAGTGACGATGGCAGTAAACGTATCGTAGACTACAGTAGTGCCAAGTTGAATACCGTAGAATGTCGCTATGATGTAAACGAAAGAGAATGCTCAGCTGTGGTTTGGTCAGTAAAATGATACAGGCAGTTAGTGGAGTATCAATGCTTCACCTTGTTAACAGATAACAGATGTCTTGTTAGGTTACATAATACAAAGGAAGCATGCAGTAAACTCACGTACTGGGCTTTATTCCTACAATCGTTAGACTTTTAAGTGCAATATGTGCTGGGAGCAGAGAATCAGCTGGCTGATGCGCTCTCAAGATCACCGGGTGACACAGTGGTGTGAGACAATGAAGACAGGGAAGAAATTCCCCCCTCTTCTAGGGGTTATCAATCAATAGTAACGACGCATTTACGTGTGCACAACTGACTGCAATTTCCCCTAACACTACATTTACAGACGGTCATGCACTTGTAAGTCAAGAACAACAAACATGCCCGGTAACACAAAACCTGCTGAAAGAGTGCACAACAAAAACAAACGAGCGATGGCATTTAATAGATGGACGTTTAGAAACCTGGGCCAACAACAAAAGCGAGCACTCGACTACCTATGTGCCATGCGCCGCAAGGGGCGTTGTGCGATATTTCGCACACGATTCTGAGTCGGCAGGTCACCCAGATACACTGCAAATGCAGCGTAATGCCCATCGGCATTTCTACTGGCCAGGAATCTGTCGGGAAACGCGCCAGTATGTTCGTATGTGTGTTGGATGCAACTGTCTGAGAAGCCGCCATACTGCCGGTACCCAGTAACAAGTGCCATGCTTGCCCACAGAACCTTCCGAGACTATAGCTCTGGAATTGATGGGCCCATACCGACATACCACAATGGGAAAAAGTTTAATTCTTGTTGTGACTGATCTCTTCTCCATATCGGTAGAGGCCTACCCCATTTCAAGAGTACGTGCAAAATTTGTTGCCAAACAGCTGGCAACTGAATTTTTTCCGCATTTGGGATACCCACATGTATTGTTGTCACACAATGGAGCACGGTTTACTGGGCGTAAATGGTGCGAGTGCTGTACTTGGTGGGGAGTGCTGCATTACACCACCGCTGTTTATCATACATGTACCAATCAGAAAGAGCGTAGTAATCATGAGCTGAAAACACAACTGCGGCTGTGCATGGATGACATTCACACTTCTTGGGCTGAACATCTGCCAGCAGCGTGAATGTCATCCATGCACAGCCAGGTGTCCCGGTGGCATCGCAGCACCACTGGACAGGGGAGGCACCTATGGGATTGTGGTCCTGGCAGACATCCCTGCTAACGGGCCTTGCACAGCATCAACGATGACTAATGCTGTGATGCAGGGTATCACAATGCGAGGTCATTTAAGCGAGTGGGGCCTTGACCGAGCCAGCAGTGGACATGCTTCCCCAGTGTGTTGGGGATGCCCAACTACTCATCCAGCACCTCNACGGGCCTTGCACAGCATCAACGATGACTAATGCTGTGATGCAGGGTATCACAATGCGAGGTCATTTAAGCGAGTGGGGCCTTGACCGAGCCAGCAGTGGACATGCTTCCCCAGTGTGTTGGGGATGCCCAACTACTCATCCAGCACCTCATGTGGCCGCACCGCAGCCCTCCCTTCACATCCAGTAGCAGCAGCGACAAGATTGAGTCGGGGATGGCTCCACCCTCCAGCACTCCAAGCATCTCCGATATCCACCACATGCGTTTTGCACGGCATATGGTGGTCACTCTCACTTCTCAGCAGCCGTGTCAGGGCAACATCAGCGGGAAGTCACCCCACCTCTCCAGCTCCACTTCGCACCTGGGGCCCATACCAACAGCAGCCTCGGCAAGTGCCACATCCACCAACCTTTTGCCACCAGTGGCGCAGCAGGGTCATGGAGCTGCAGAGGACGAATCGCCACCGGTTGCTTGAGGGGGAGGGGGTAATATGACTCATACACATTCCTCTTCTCTTAGACAGTTCGTCCCACTTCACCTGCGCAGCTGCGACATGCCCTCTACTGTGGGGAGTTGGCCCGAACATGGCAGTTACATCCCCACGACTCCTACCTCGGTGCAGTGGGAGTGCAGACTAGAAGTGCAGCCTACCTGGATGGCGTCCGNAGTTACATCCCCACGACTCCTACCTCGGTGCAGTGGGAGTGCAGACTAGAAGTGCAGCCTACCTGGATGGCGTCCGAGGCACTGCCAGAGTCAGGTGACCGGTTCCACATTAATGCCCTCAAGAGGTAACTAATGAGGGCATATTAATATGGGACAACCACAATCACCAAACAACCCCTCCCCCCTAAGTAAAGTTGCCACCGGGGAAATTAATGCAGTGAGGGGGCCACAACGGTTACAGAGTTGCAGCAACACCGTTCGTTCNCAATCACCAAACAACCCCTACCCCCTAAGTAAAGTTGCCACCGGGGAAATTAATGCAGTGAGGGGGCCACAACGGTTACAGAGTTGCAGCAACACCGTTCGTGCACCTCCTCTTCATGTGTTAGATCCTCGTGTGTGCATGTCCGAGTAGTGTGAGTGTGGCCTGACTCCCAGGCATTCTTTTCTGAAAGTATAACCATTATCCAATTTAACCAGAATAAAGAATTTTTCTAGTTTTAAAGTAATTCAGGCATGGCTACCCCACACCCCTCCTAAGGTGAAAGTGAACTCGCCCAGCTCGAGCCACCCAATGGTATTATCATAATCAAAATTGAAAGTATAATTATTTTCTACATTTATTTATCGTAGTGTAATTGTGCTTTTAATTAAATGAACAAGGTAATGGATTAAGATACATCCACAGAGCCTTTTAACAATACGTTGCCTAACTCGATTACTGCCAACATATTTTTATATTTTCACATAATTTGTTGGTCAAAGCAAATTCATAAGAGTCCATTTGTTGTTGTTTTGTAGTTCAGGGTCATGATGTTTTAGTGAGCTTGTTATTTTTCTAAAATATGTTGTATATATATATATTTTTTTGCTTCTCCTGCTCTTTTGGACTGGGTCTTGGCAGACAACCACCATTTTCTTCAGTTGGTTTTTGAGTAATGCATGGGTGGTCACACATCGCGTGCCTCTGGGACTTCACATCTTTTTGGATTAATCACCTTGTAGCATCAATAGTCCATCTTAGTATGTAACCATAGTTTATTATTCGTCACCCAGAGGCAGCACCTCCCACATATCCCACCAGCTCAAAAGCGCCTGTATCGTAACACCATAATTGTGCGTCAGATTCGCTCCATTTTCTAACAGCTTAGGTTGCCGAAACGTCGTGGTTGTTGAAACAATGTATGTGTCTCCTAGGGGGAAATTTTGCAGTGAGTAAAAACTATTGTTTGGTAAATTGTGTTTTGTTTCACTACCGGCTGCATTACGGCCACGTAATTTAGGGTCGTCTACCCACTGATGCACCGTACCCCCGATCATGACTTTATGGTGTTTTGGCGTGTGAGATGGCCACTTAACAGTCTCATATGTTAATTAGTGGTATGTAAGGAGGCCTACATCGTCAACTAGGCTGGCAGACAGGTATAACTTTCCAATAATACGACTTCATCGTCGGCGCAGGGTGGGTCCAGGAGTAGTCATGCGGGCGAACTGCCCGCCCTTAGAGAAGAGTCTCTGCATGACCGAGCTGGCACCCTTATTATCACAATGAACATAATTAAACCTTCCAAAAATCTGTCACCACAGATTTCCAACACCTTTTACCCTTTCCTGAGACCACAACAATTCGTCAACACTTCTTGCAAGTTTGTTTTGGCCAGCTGCAAGCACAATTAAAGCCAACTGCAAGCTTGCAATCAGCAAATATGTGAGCCAGTCATGATTAATTTGGCTGGAATCAAGCTTGAATCACTCATGATATGACAAGCTTGATCCTTAAGGAAAATTAAAGTCAAATGGCAAGCTTGCAGCAAGCCTACAGCACATTTTGTCAGAGATTTCCATCTCCCCATCTTATCCAGGTCAAACTATGTGGCTCCTATCAACTTCCATTTTGTGATATACCACATGATACCCCTTCGTCACATCACTGGTAGCCTGCCAAATGTTTTTTGCTGGTCGCCAACACTTTAGTGACTGCAACACACTTAATTTTATGTGTTAAACAGACAGTTATATCATGGTGGTGCAAAACATTACTTGTGATAGCGAAACTGTTGTGTATTTATAGCTTTTGACAACAGTAAAGCCGTTTAGTCATTTCGTTGTGAGAAATATTAAATTACATATGTTTGCAAAATAAATTTCATGTCTCAGTTTTGTTCTTAGTCGAAGCTTCCTTTCAATTATAAACTGTAAAGTCTATGTAGGGCGTGGTCCTGTTGGCACTTGGGACAATTTCGATAAGTTCCCGGCGGGGAGGGGTGGTTTGGGGTGGGGAAGGGAGTTGCAAACCCCGTTCGTCATTAATGTTTCAAAAATTATAAAAAATAACATTAAGCCTTTATATGCAAAAAAATGTGTATTGTAGTTAACTTAACCATGATGCATTTTATTAAACTGCAAATTAATTTTTCTCCTTAGCACTGCTAATGCCAGTGTCATCACCATCCCTTCGCTTCAGTCAGCATAATCATTCGCCCATTTTAATCCATACCTTTGAGAAATTTCTTGCTACACTACTGTTGTCTAAATTTCGCTAGGTAGTGCAATTTTCTGACCCAGGACTAGCATGTTCCATGGTTCACGAGGNACACTACTGTTGTCTAAATTTCGCTAGGTAGTGCAATTTTCTGACCCAGGACTAGCATGTTCCATGGTTCACGAGAAACCGAACATAATTGAGCAAGTAAGTCCCACCATTCTACCATCATGAAAATTTACTTGCATCACCACTGGAAGTCTGCATCATGGTGAACCCTTCACACCCTGAGAACTCTCCCCTTCCCAGTCAAAGCTATGTGGCACTTCAAAAATCTTCACTTCGCCATTTTTCACTTCTAGCACCAGCTCTCAAGTTACGAACATGCCATTCATCCAACTGTTACCAGCGATGGCTTGGACACACCGTCACTGTTAAACCTGACAATGGAATCCTGATAGCACACATGAGCAGGTGCCCTAATCTCTCATCCAGCCCTCCTTTTGTGTTGGTCCATGTTTATGCACTCATTACTTGGTTGTATTTTGGACATTTTTCCTTTTGGTAATATTACGAATCGTTTTCTTAATTTATTTCTATTACACTGCTGGAGAATAAAAATATCAAATACTCAAGGATACTTCGGATGGTAATGACATTTTACACTGATAGTGATACAGATGAGTAATACACATGATCACAAAAACAGAGCTGCAGGACTATTACATATTGATCTGTGGTATGCCATCAAGTCATCAGCATTAGTGCATACTATTATTTCTTCATGGTGCACTATTTTCATTGTGATGGGCTGTTGTGGTCTCAGGAGCAGGAAGAAGGAAGGTCAGACTTACAGTAACAAGTATTGTGGTACTTGTATAGATGGAAAGGCACCAGAGTATGAGATACTCATCTACGGGTGGGCCGTTCCCCATGTGGCTTCTCCTGAGATCACTCTGCGACGAGGTGATGTCGTCAATAATGTAGTATAATCCTGCCTATGCCTACCTACGAGTGTGTAGGTTCCCTCATACGCCTCTAATTATTATGTGAGAATGTCAATCTGCCATCTCACACACCAAAAACACAACAAATCCATCATCAGTAGGTGCGGTGAAGCAGTNATGTGAGAATGTCAATCTGCCATCTCACACACCAAAAACACAACAAATCCATCATCAGTAGGTGCGGTGAAGCAGTGGGTAGACGACCTAAAAGAAAGATTATGCTGTCATAAAGCAATCGTTAGTGAAATAAAACAATTATTAATTTGCACTGATTTTAATCCCTATTTGACCTTTCTGAGAAGCACTTACAAAGGCCTAAAGGGGTGTTTGCAGCCGACACAGACAAAGGGCACATTGCCGATGGAAAAAATACTGTAATTAAACCACCTGGTGTGATTAAGTGCCAGATAAAAAGAGTTGACTATTNTGTGAGAATGTCAATCTGCCATCTCACACACCAAAAACACAACAAATCCATCATCAGTAGGTGCGGTGAAGCAGTCGATAGACGACCTAAAAGAAAGATTATGCTGTCATAAAGCAATCGTTAGTGAAATAAAACAATTATTAATTTGCACTGATTTTAATCCCTATTTGACCTTTCTGAGAAGCACTTACAAAGGCCTAAATGGGTGTTTGCAGCCGACACAGACAAAGGTCACATTGCCGATGGAAAAAATACTGTAATTAAACCACCTGGTGTGATTAAGTGCCAGATAAAAAGAGTTGACTATTNCACATTGCCGATGGAAAAAATACTGTAATTAAACCACCTGGTGTGATTAAGTGCCAGATAAAAAGAGTTGACTATTGATACACTAATGCTCGGTGCAAGACGTTAAGTTGCCTGGGGGAGCACAGCATGTATCCACTCCCTCAGTGCGTGCAGAAGCAACTGAACGAGCATGGTGGAGCCTGCTAGGGACTCCTGCTCGAAAGTGCACCAGTTGTATTGCAAAATGCTCATATATGTATTTAACAAGGCACATTTTCACTGTGACACACAAACACATGGATTGTTAACGACTCCTTAAAGTCCATGTTTATATGGATAATTTGCACTCTCACACTCCATGCACAACACACGCACAGAGATGTGAACAGGGAATGAAGGGGGGCTCACAAGAGATTTTGTGAACACTATAACCACTGTGTCCCCCTTGCTGAATTCATTTCCCCAGTTGTATTATTACTGGGGACGTCTATTGGCAGTATTAATCGGCCCGAATTATCACACCCTCAAAAACTGTCTCTTGAAAGCATGAAAGCGGGATGGTCACGTGACTCTGGCAGTACTCAGGGGGTAACATGGGGGTTGTTTACTCTAGGGCATGTCGCTGGCGTAGGAGTCGTGGAGGGGGTGACTGCTGTGTTCGGGCTGACTTTCCCCAGTAGAGGGTACATTAAAGGTACGCTTGTGTAGTAGGACGAATGGGCTAAGGGAGAAGGGATGCGACAAGCATCTGTCCGTGAGTTGTATATTGTAGCGTAGGACGAAACTGTCAACTGTCACTTCAAAGATAGTAATAAGCAATGGCTGCAGCATTTAGTGGAAGTAGCATGTGTTGGTAAGCAGGGCACCATTCAGTAATATTTCCAAATCAATCTACTACAAAATTTGGCTAAGCACTTATCTATTGCAGCCACCTCAATGAACCAGTTTCAAAGCCCTTCTGCGAACTCCTGCTACTTCGAATCTAGCCACTACCTGGTGACGTAAACCACGCGTCCACGAGCTCCTTGTACCCACTATGACAGACGCAGTCACATCAACTGCATGAGCTGTACCGGGCCGCACCAGCAACATCAGGCCAAGAGTACATAGTGCAGGTTGACAAGAACGAAACTTGCACTTTCTTGCCAACAGGGTACTTCGTGACTCAAGAGACCATCCTACTTTATTTATTACAAGAGGTAACTCTTGTAATAAATTAGTAGGCGATCCAAAACGATGTTTACCCCAAAGCCACAGCCATTGGGCGCACGGGCCATTGGTCGTTAAGTCGTAGCAGCTCGTGCCGCGACATACGACGTAACGCACCACCAAGTGGCATCAACTGTCCTGTAAACCAAAGATGAAGTGCTAAGTTCCCCAAAGTGCAACCAATAGTGTACAGTATTTTTCTATACATACCACACAACTTCATTTCATTGAAAGCCGCAGTCATGGGTGGGTTCTATTGTATTAAGAGCCATCATGCCACTTGTGATGGAAGACAACGACACTCGTTCTGTTCACATCAGCACGCGAGCCATACCAGCAGCGTGATTGTCCCCTCTGCGAGCCCCTTCGGTACCATAATTTAGTCTGATATCACTTCATTGCAATAGTAACTTAATTAACCAGAACATTTGATTTCTCTTTCTACCGAGGGGAGAACTACCTGCACTCTCACCAGAGAGTTTAACGCTGCCGCATATCCGCATAACCACCACGCTGACTTAAGTAATTTTTACGCTAAGGTCACCGGCAGTCCGCAAGTGCTGGGTCCATTTCTTTTAATATTCACACATCCACTTATTGAACTCGTAATCAAGTAAGTGAGTAAACAGTTTTAAAAAATTCAGTAAGTGTTGATTCATTGTCCTACTGGACACACAGGGCGCTACACCCCTTGTAGTACAACCCACAATATTCTAATATATTTCAGGCGTACGAGATGGCCTACAGTCTCGCCATAAGGTCAATGTGTGTAAGTAGTGTAATATTAAGTGCAAGACAAATTCATCTTCAAACTGACGGAGGCATCCAGGGCCCCTTGGGACTTCGACCGAACGACCCACATCACTAACTCTCTGCTGAGTTATGGTGTCGGGCAATTCTACACTCAACCACTCCTTGGTCACCTAGATCACGTCACTGGTGTAAACCACTCTCTTACTGGGCCATGGAGTTTTGTGAGTATGTGCTCCTCCTAAACTTCTACTGGTACTGTATTCTGTATGAGACTGTTTTCACAATAATGTACGAAGAGTGCCAGGTCTTTCATGCAGTTCCTGCCAAATTCCAGTAGTGCTACTGTTGTGAGGGTGTGGGGGTTCGAGGTTTGTTAATTTAGGCTTATACATCCTGCGATGTACCTGCATCTCAGAATGTGAGCACTACCCACACAAGTGTCATCAAACCCCACACTGCAGTAGTGATCTTAATGTTGCAGGGGACTCCCTCACAGTTATCCTTTTATTTACACTACTTGTATCTTATTGGGCACATCCAACTCGGTATCTCTTTTCATTCTGTCCATCCAACTGTGTGCAACTGTTGGAAGTTTTCATGACAGTTCTCCTGCCTTATCATATAGGTTTCAACAACTGCTCATCATTTATGTTGCATTCTTGTTGCAGTGCAGTTCGGAGTGCTTGAATGGAGTTCATAGTTTGTGAACTTACTTTATTGTGTACATACACGATTGTCCATTTATCTTTTGTAAGATACTGATTCACAATTGCCGAGGAGAGAGGATTATCTATGGAGTTGACGTGGTCAAGCAATGGCTCGGAGAAATACTCGTCCCTAGTTGGGGAAAACCAACTTGACGTATGGTGTTACCAGAGCTGATGATGTACGAAATATGTGCCCGGCGCCACAGCCCTGTGGTGAGCTGATGAAATGAGGGTCATTTCGGTCGTCAGCCTAGGGGACTCCGATTAACACTCTATCACATATGATGTCGAGACTGTAGGCCACCTCGCATGCCTTAATTAAATTACAAATGNGACTCCGATTAACACTCTATCACATATGATGTCGAGACTGTAGGCCACCTCGCATGCCTTAATTAAATTACAAATTAAACACTTACGATGATTGTGAAGTTATTTATTCCTTGCGACTCCTTAATGAACACACACAACTTTTGTACAAAATGTGGCCTTAACGGCCCGGAAACTGCGAACACGCGGCTTTATAATGTGAAACGCGATTGCGTTAAAACTCTCCGGTAAGAATAACTTTGCTGTCCCCTCGGGGCTATAACAAATAAAATAAATGTTCCTGTTCATGAAGTGAAATCTATTGCAGTGAATATGAATTCAGCTTAAGATGTCGGCACCGAGGGCCTTTGCGGAGGGAGAGACATACACGTCTTGATGCGTTCAAGTGCTGAAGANCAGCTTAAGATGTCGGCACCGAGGGCCTTTGCGGAGGGAGAGACATACACGTCTTGATGCGTTCAAGTGCTGAAGAGAACGGGGGGAAGCATGGGCCAGCTTCCGCTACCTGAGCACAGCCGACGCCAAGTGGCGAAACGATGAAGCACAATATAAAATGATTATGAGATGGAAGTGACATGTATTAAATTAACCTAAGACAACATAATTTTTTTTTATACAAATACACAGTAAAAATTATTATATTAATCCTAAACGTTTCCATTGTACCAGTCACAGTATTGCCAAGTGTACAATGTCAAATGTCCCTGGCCGTGGCTGTATCGTCTGTCTTTCATGATGACAATTATGATATTAATTATATACACTGATACAATTAATAACACTGAATAAATACCCTGATGCAATTAGGAACACTGATGCAATTAGATACCCTGATTGAATACACTGATGTTCTGAATAAATACCCTGATGCATTTATGAACACCGATGCAATTAATAACACTGATGCAATTAGATACCCTGATTGAATACACATGCTATTATGAACACTGCTGCAATTATGAATACTGATGCAATTATGAACACTGATGCAATTATGAACACTCTCACTCATGCCCACAAGCCCGTCGGTGTGGTGTGTCTGGTGTAGCGGACACGACTGCGGCAGTTAGAGTGGGCACAAAGGATCTCGTGAACGCGCGGTTCACTTCAGAGTACATACAGGAACTTTATTCATGTAAAGTAACTACACAATGCCAGGAAATTTTCTATGGTGTCTTCTCTTTTTTGTTTTGCTTCTTAGGGATTCATTGCTAAAGGTTTGTTTACAGTGATAAACCTGTGTACATATCAGTATGAAAGAAGATATTTTTATAAAACTGTTCACGGTCATTGCATAAATACTGTATAAAATTTTCCTTTACATGTACATGTGTTGGAAATAATGATATTTTATTACGTGTCATGTACGCAAGGTCTTCAGCCAATATAATTGTTTGGAGAAAATAAGAATAAAAGCAATTTATTGCATTTATAGAATATCTTAATTTAAAGGAATCTTGAATTTTAATTTTTATTTACTCATTGAATAACGTCTAAAATGTATTTAATAATCAAGTCCATTTTTAAATTGTAGTATATTATCATGTTTTGTGTTATATGATTGACAAATCCTGGGCAGTAGATATTGACAGTATAAGGATGTTAAATGTTATTTGCGAATAAACCACTATTTTACTTGATAGAAGGTCATTGCCTCAGGAATGGAAAAAAGGAATTTAAACTTATCTTTCGCAGGTTGTTGGTTATGTNTACTTGATAGAAGGTCATTGCCTCAGGAATGGAAAAAAGGAATTTAAACTTATCTTTCGCAGGTTGTTGGTTATGTTAAAGAGTTAGGATATGAGCTACTTCTCAGCGAGAGCAAGACAATGACTGGTACATGCAGTGGGTCGTTGGTATTCGTGATTTCTCCTGAGATACCCCGTTGCAATAATGATGTTGAAGTTGCTGGCATAATCCCATTATGCCTGCATACTGAGGGTGTTAGCCCTCTCATACACTGTTTATGTAGAGTGAGATTGTTCGATGGGCCTTCTCACATGCCCGAATACACTGTAATTCGTGATTACAGTACATATGCAGTGCTGGTATAGACATATTGCCCATAAGGTGGCTTCAGCAGTCTTAAAGCGACNTTCGTGATTACAGTACATATGCAGTGCTGGTATAGACATATTGCCCATAAGGTGGCTTCAGCAGTCTTAAAGCGACTGATCATTGAATAAAAACAATGTTATTCATAGCACTGAAGTTTGCTCATATACATAACCCTCTTTCGAGGCACATACATTTTTGCTGTTTCATATGGCCCTTCACCAGCCTACACGAAAAAATTAGGCACACGACCTACATAATCTAAATGTAATTTAAGTCCCCAGTGTGTTCACCTGCTGGGGGCGGAGGTGGCACTTTTCCCAGGTGAAAATCTAAGTATTACATTAAGTTCCAGCACAGAAAACAATTAACTATTGTAAACTAAATAACCTATGCAGTAAACAGTTGACAACCGAGGTACGGTATGGCGATGTGGCCACCTCTGCTCATGCAGGAGACCAGACTAAAGAAACAATAATAATGCTATACTTGCTTTTGGGCCACTACCTGGTGGCAAGTTCATCCCTCCTCCCTCTCACTTCCTATCCATGCCCTTCCTGAACTTTCCAGCGTCTTTGACTGTCACTACCTTTTCCCGCAATAAATTCCACTTCCTCACCGACCTCACAAGCTTGGATTTCCTACTCTGCTCTGTTCTCCTCCATACCCTCTGTATCTCAACACTGCTGCTACATCTCCATCTGTACACTCCCTTAGACAACCAGCAACCAAACTTCCATCATTCTCCTTCTCCATTCACCACCTGTATAACCTGACCAGCCTCTGAACACTTCTCCTGTCCTTCTAATTAACTCCAGCCCATCTCCTTTATCATAAATGATGGTCGAATATTCCCTTCACCCTCACCATCCTGCCTTCCTCACCTGCCCTTCAAATATCTAGCTTCCTTTATTTGCACCTTCTCCAACTCCCTCACCACCAACTCCACATATGGATCCCATTCTGCTGCTGCGTATTCCAATATAGGACGTACCATTAGGCCATTAGCCTTTTCCTTGACCTCACTACTTAATCCTTTCACTATCCTCCCCAGCATTTGCAAAGTTCTTCTGCCCTTCATAACCACTTGTTCTACCTGCTTTTCCAACCAAGAACTCCCTGCAATATTACTCCCATATATTTATATTCTGGTATTTCCTTTATTTCCTGCCTCTCTCATCTGTNCCAAGAACTCCCTGCAATATTACTCCCATATATTTATATTCTGGTATTTCCTTTATTTCCTGCCTCTCTCATCTGTAAATGTCCTTGCTCTTTGCCCTCTTTGTCGTGAACCTAACTATCTTAGTCTTTCGGACATCGATATTCATCTTATTCCTCATGGTGCAGCTCGTCTAGAGTGGCCTATGCGCCCACTTCAAGGTTTCAAAAATAGAAATACAATTCTACATATCAAAATAAGGGTACAGACAACACTTACTCTTTATCAAATTTCAAATGAACCATTTTACTTTTAATTATTAGATGAACAATTATCGCTGACAAAATAAGGGTTGGCATAAAAATTATGTAGCAGCCTTATTTTTGGTTGGGACAGGGTTGTCTTTCCTAGTCTGCTGCCACACTGAAAATAAGAATGCACTTTACGCTAAAAATTGATAAGTTAATAATTAAATTGCCTCTGAATTTGGAATGTATGAGGGTGGCAACAGGGTGGCTCATAGCGGACGAGTCCACTATTCCCCCTGCAGGTGTGTAGGGTAACCATGCTCGATTTACTATAAAATAATAATAGCTGTTGGCTGCCTGCTAATTAGAAGGATTGCACTGTGGTGCAATAACCTACACTTTCGCCTGTTCGCCTTACACACTCGCACTTCAAAAACAACACATGCATGGGATGTAAACACTGACTGAAGGGGGCACACAAGGGGTTGCTGGAATAGGGAAACCAATGTGTCCCCCCAGGCTGCAGTAATTTCCCTGGTGGTATTTTTACTGGTGAGTCTTCTGGATGTAGTTGGAAGTTCCGAATTATCACACCCTCAAAAGTTACCTTCTGATGGCATAAAATCGGGATGGCTATTTGTCTCTGGTGGTGCCATGGAATTCCCATCTGTGAGGTGCAATTGCAACATTCCGTGCCAATCTGAGATCAAGGAGGGCTGCCGCCTGTGTTCGGGGCGCGACTCGTCCCCGGTAGAGGGCACATCGTGGCTGCACGGTGGAAGCGGGATGAATGGACTGAAAGAGGAGAGACATGGCTCATGTTACAATAATATAAAATTAATTAGCATTCGTTTGTGATTGGTTGAACATATGACGAGTTCCTTCACCATGAACCACACAGTTTTTTAAATGTTCTATACAGGCATCTCTTACATACACGGAATTGATCGTTAACCACCCTTCAGGCTGGATGTATGATAACTGTTTTTTTAAGGCTCTAATTTTCAACACCTTGTTACATGTATTTTCATAATTTTGGTGACTATATTATGCATATATGTTAAGGGGAAAAATTGCTGTGAGTAAAGTTGTTAATTCTGATACATCTGTTACAAGTTAATGCCTGTTGAATTGCGTAAGGAAAATGTTAAGCAATGAGGGTTTTCAGCAGGAAATAGCCCCATGGGAAGGTGCCAATTTATAGCTTATTAAATTGTGTAGGACATCAGATAACTGGAATGAGAGCTCGCCACAAAGTTGGGTGCCAATTTAACACATGTTGGCTGGGTGGTGTTGGGCTAATGGAAGTTTTGAGGGGATGTGAAAAACATTGTTATGTGGGTTTGGAGTTGGATATCCGACTAGGCGCCAGACACCATCGGCAGATGGTGTTGGTTGCTTCTGCTGATGACGATGATCTCAGAGTACAGCAGGCTGTTCGCCCGGACATGCGCAGTCCCTCGGTGAAATTGTTGGATGAGCCCCTCTGAACAGGATAACCAGGCATTCCTTACACCTGACACTTATGTCGGAATGAAGTGGGCCTATTCAGGCTGACTGACACACCTTTTACTGATAAAAGCTCGATGTTAAGCATGCTGGTTATTAAGGTAAATTACATTAAATTACGATGAAAGCCGGTGGTAGGGCACCCATACCCTGAAATGCTCGAAGGCAGTGCTTGAAATGAAAAATAAGAAGTCTGAAAACTTGTGTGTAATTACTCTTGCACAAAACTTTTCATCTCTCTAGGTGAAAACTTTACACGGGTTATGGTCTGCGGCTCGCCAGATAGGCAAATCTGTGAAAGTTTACAGGTGTGCACAACAGTGAATTACTGTTGTGTTAAGCTTCCCAGAGCCATGCCATTCCTGGGTAAAAAGGGGAGGCGTCTCCATTTGCAGAAAATAACAGGCTCCAGTAAGTTACATCAGACTACTGCAGATAAAGATGATTGGCGCGAAAATGCGAAAGCACCCAAAGTGCGACATGTTGCATTCCGACCCATTGAGACACTCAATGGTTACTGAATTTGGTAAGTTCGCCCTGCACTACTTTCTGTTTTACTAAAATTCTTACACAACTAAATGGACATAAATCCTTTCATAAAACGTAAATAAATAAATAAATAAATAAATAAATAAATATATATATATATATATATATATATATATATAATATCACACTGCACATGAACAAATACAACTTAAATGTGGATGGCATGAAATGAGTGTGAATGAACTGAGGTGTAAAATATGTGAATTTTAAAATAATCATAATTAAATCACTGAAACACTTATAGAGGTATCTTTAAGCACCGACACGCCTGGCCATTCTTTCTTTTACTTTTAACTATTTGATCTTAAATTGTCCTATTATTAACATATGCCGAGCCTGTCATAAAATACGTTTACCCACCCGTACACTTGTCCGTTGAATCCTTGGGCCTGGGGTGTGGGGGTATGAAGTTGCGCGGCACTACTGTGCATTCTCCTGCTCTCGCACTACACTGCACGTGACACTACACTATGTACTGAAGGCACACTGGTGCCGGTTGATGCGGTTGACGCATGGCACGGCGTGGAAGGCAGGACGCAGTCCTGCGTCAAAGTCCTATGATGTTTCTCTAATGGCGAATTTCAAATATTGCATAGTACTGCACCCACGCGCATTGGCCGAGTGCCGCGTGTTCGTGTTCTATTTGCTCTGTTTTCGCACTGAGTGCATTAGTTTTCAATGTTCCAAGTATCGGCTGCACTGTAAAATGTAAGCACCGAGCGCATAGACACAGAGTAAAACGGAGCTGTTTGCATGTAAAAAAGGAGTGCTTAAAAGCATTCTCTTTGAGCAGTCATGCGATATTCGTACTTTTATAATTTTCCGGGTTCACCGAGTGCTCTCCAATTGCAGTCAACAAGAAACCCTTTAAATTGTACCACACAACAATGCATTTTTAATACATCTACCAGTACAACTATTTGTCAGTTATTTCAGAAATTGTGTAAAAGTGCACTTATCCTTTTCATTGTGAATAAAATCAACGAATATATATTTTTATTAATCAAATCTGTCATAATGTTACTGAAGTTATGTTATCAGCACTGCAATGTTGTGATGTCTGCTGAACATGGAAATTGCCCTGTTATTTTGTTTTGCTGTTTGACAGCTGAGGCTGAGGATGAAATGCCGCATATAAGCGAAAATGGAAAAGTTACGTTCTGCGGTTCGTAGGCCAAATATACTGAACTGCGGTTGAATCTTACACCTTGGATTTTATAGCTGGGCGAGTGAAATATGGCAGTCGAACTTCATGGCTGAAGACATGTAGGCTACTGACGTTTCGTTCTCGAAGGTGATGTAGCGCTGCTAAATTGTATTGGCTACTGCTTATCAACGTTTCTTGATAATTGGATGGTAATGAGTGTGACAACGTCGTTGTTGTTTTGATTTTCTGTATTTATCATCTTAAGTTCCCGTGTCTTCTAGGCGAATAAATTTCGGTTTTCTTAGTCTAGTAAAATTTGACATTTATTTTCCACTGTTCTTAACACAAATAGTAGTTTTAGATAAGTACGTTATTTAAGCAGAATTAAAGTATTTTGTGGTAGTGAACCGAAACATATTTTTTTTGGAGCCATTGTAGCCTGATTTTTTTCTGTACAGGATAGTCAACTTAATATAAGCATGTGCTGGTAAGGAATGTTTAGTTAGGGTAGTAATGTGTCTTTNTTTCTGTACAGGATAGTCAACTTAATATAAGCATGTGCTGGTAAGGAATGTTTAGTTAGGGTAGTAATGTGTCTTTTTGCTACGGGGCTTAAATTCTTGGATGCATTTCAGTGGTATCTATTTTGAATCCTATGCTTAATTTAATTAAAAGTTTTTCATGCACCAGTTTGTCACCCTGTCTTCTGTAATGCACCATAACCGTGGCACCATGTGCTTCAGTGTTTGTTATTTATGGTCATTACTTGACATGCCAATGTAATTTTAAATTCATTTGTGATCAATTAAGTGTATAATCTTTGGGTCAACCCTGTTACTATACCAAATAGGCCCTACTGTGTATCATCTTGAGATTATATATATATATATATATGTGTATAAGGCATTGTATGTGTTCCCCCCACCAAGGCATTCATCCGTGGAAGGAATGTGAACTAACGCGGTGACAAATGCACACAGCAGGGAAATACTGTATAGTCTGGTGCAATGTATTTGTCCGCTATGTTGCTGAGTGCCAACTACGTTAGTGATGGAACGTAAAGGAAACACAGTTATCCAGTAACATGCTCGGTGTGTTGTTTCCAATGTTATTAGATTTTGTGATCATGAGAAGTGGTTACAAATGCCACTGAACGTGCTATTGCCGGTACCGGTTATAGTAAGAAGACAAAATGTAAGATGCAAAAGGAGGGTCAATGTGAAGAAAGTGGAACGAGCACAATCAAGTTACCCCGTAAAAGGACTAACCACCTGTAAATAAGATTAGAATGGACAATATGGATAGGTTTATTATTAGCAGGAAATTTCAGGAATATTTTGAGATCAGAAAAAAAAGTTCCAAAATTGTGAAAACTATTAAAATTTTGCAAACAAGAAATTCAGTTCACAGGAGGCAGAGAAATGCTTTAAAAGATACTGAAGTCAATTGGATTTAGTTTTAAACAGTGTAAAAATAAACTATATTTATTGTGCAAACGGGTTGATATTGTAGTGGAAAGGGCATGCTTCTTAGAACACTAAAAAGAAACGAAAAAAATTAACATAAACCGGTTGTTTACATGGATGAAACGTGGATCAACACGCATTATACAGTATCCAAGTGTTGACAGAGCGATGACGTGCCATGAGTGTGTGTAAATAACAGTCCCGGACATCGCCTTATTACCTTATTATTGTGCATGCTGGTGGGAGATGGTATTTCTTCCAGGCGCTTGTCTCATTTACGTTTAAAAATTTAACAAGTCTTGAGTACCGCAAAGAAATGAACTATGAAAACTACTGAAAATGTGTTACAACCCAACTGATACCTGGATTACTGTAAAGAAGCATTGTTGTCCTCGACAATGCACACAACCATAACAGACACGACAAACCGCCTTCAACCAAACATTCTAGATCAGACATACAAACGTGGCTGCACAATTACAATATACGTTTTGACCCGGAAATGACGAAAGCTGAACTTCTCATTTGTGCAAAACAATGGTAACCGAAAATGACTTACTCCCTTTACAAGATACCTGAAGTCACTGGCTTCGCACCCTTGCGATTACCAGCTTATGATTCGGACCTAAATCACATCAAACTAATATGGAACAGGATGAAAACTAAAGTTGCTGATATAAAATGTCCACCATGTTTTGCTGTCAACACTAAAAACATTGACAAGAGAAATGATTGAATTTACAACAGTGGATGACAGGAAACAGTCATGTCTGAAGGTGAAAGAAATACATGAACTGTACTGGAAACAGGATGCATTGATGGAAGAAGAAATAGAGCGCATAATAATTAACCCAGTAATCGACAGCAGCAGCGATGAGTCTGGAGACGATACGGCAACAGTTGATTCAGAGACAGACACAGCAAGTGAGACGGAGCATGAAAAAGTGGACGTGTACAAGGAGGACACGTCCGAGGTAACACTAAACAGCTGAAAGAACGACAATCCTGCCACACTTGGCCGCTGCCACTATTGAACAACCCCACGTCTTCGTGCAACGGCAATGGACTCTCCAGACTTGCCCAATGCGTTTTGGGACTTCTGCGCTTTATTTTCTTATTTGGATTTCACTAGTAGCTGTTATTTCCACCACGTTGGAGCCACAATGTACTGATTTCCCCATGTTCTTTACATCATACGTGGCTGCAAAAGTAAGCATCACGTATTTATAATGGGTATGCTGTCCAGTAAATCAGGTTGTCACCATCTCACATCCTTCTTAGTGTTTCAATTTTAATGACCAGAATTGTAGTAAAGTAGCTTAAGGGAGAAACACATTTCATAACTGCTGCCCAGGATGGAAGTGGTATTACAACTTTTAGGGCGACACTCTCAACTGGCCCGGAGAACACCCCAGAATTTGACATCCAATCAAGCTGCTGTCACCCCGCAGTAGATCACATCGTGGGTTAATGATGTGGAAGCATATCTTTGTGATTAACAATGTGTAGAGATACCTAGAGACTCAAAGCATGTGCTCAGTGGGAATGAAATGCATTTTTCTTGAACGTAAAACTTATGCAGTAATTGCTGAAAAAGGAAGTAAGTGTGTACCAGAGGGTAAATACAGATAACAAAGAATGTATTTTTGTTTAGATTGCTGAAAATGTAGATGGTGTGTGCCCATGTCGTGATTGTTTTAAATACTGAGTTGTTTCCACAAGATATTATTTCATGCCTCTAAAACAAAGGTTATTCAAAAGTCAACAAGTTGGTAGATGATGGGTGAAGTCTTCTGCGAGTACATTACAAACATATTTCACACATGGTTGGTGGCGCATAACATCCCTCTTCATTAACAGCCACACTTTCCACCTCAAAATGCACACAACCAAGTTTTACATAGACAATTGTGTTGGTGGTGCTCCTGCAGAATGCAATGCATGTAATGAATTNAAATGCACACAACCAAGTTTTACATAGACAATTGTGTTGGTGGTGCTCCTGCAGAATGCAATGCATGTAATGAATTGATCTAATAGTCTTTAAACCTTTAAGGAGTGGTTGGAAAAGATCTGTACACGAGTGGCGAATGCAGCAGGTGAGCATCAAAGGAAGACACTCTTCTTGAAGGATTTTGTAAAACACTTGAGAAGTGAGCGACACTTGTCACACTCAAGACCGTCTTCCGCAAATGTGGGTTGCATCCATGGAACTCCTCAGCAGTGCAGACACCACTGGCAGGGACCACGGTGGTGTAGTGGTTAGACTACTTGCCTCCCACAAAGGAGAACTGGGTTCAGTTCCCGACTGGTTTGCTCCCCAATTTCCGCACGTGGGAATTGTGCCAGACAATGCTGCTGGTTAGTGGATTTTCTCGGGGATCTCCAGTTTTCCCCCACTCTTGAATTCTGATGCTGCTCCATGCTCACCTCACCCTCACCAGCTCTCTAGACCGGCAGCAGCAGTGGGTGTATCACTTGGTGAGCGGAGACGTTCAGTGAACCAGTTCACTGCTGCAACAACCATANACCGGCAGCAGCAGTGGGTGTATCACTTGGTGAGCGGAGACGTTCAGTGAACCAGTTCACTGCTGCAACAACCATGATACGTCTGGGTTCGAAAAAACAAGCATTTCAGGCAGCAGGAGACAAGTAGCATGGTGAGGAAGCATACAAGGAGCTGTTTAAATGTTGGCAGTTATCACTGCACAACTACACAAAGAGCAGCTTGTGGCTACCAGTGGCTACCAGTGTTTCATGCCTGTCTGATACATCAAGCATCTCGAGAAACCCAAACACCTTCAAGGCCAGAAACCNGTGGCTACCAGTGTTTCATGCCTGTCTGATACATCAAGCATCTCGAGAAACCCAAACACCTTCAAGGCCAGAAACCCCCATATGCAGACCACCTTCCACCATGGTTACCCAAGTTTCCACCATAATGAATATACCTACCTTCGTCCTNCCGAGGTAACACTAAACAGCTGAAAGAACGACAATCCTGCCACACTTGGCCGCTGCCACTATTGAACAACCCCACCTCTTCGTGCAATGGCAATGGACTCTCCAGACTTGCCCAATGCGTTTTGGGACTTCTGCACTTTATTTTCTCATTTTGATTTCACTAGTAGCTGTTATTTCCACCAAGTTGGAGCCACACTGTACTGATTTCCCCATGTTCTTTACATCATACGTGGCTGCAAAAGTAATCATCACGTGTTTATAATGGGTATGCTGTCCAGTAAATCAGGTTGTCACCATCTCACATCCTTCTTAGTGTTTCAATTTTAATGACCAGAATTGTAGTAAAGGCACTTAAGAGAGAAACTCATTCCATGATTGCTGCCCAGGATGGAAGTGGTATTACAACTTTTAGGGCGACACTCTCAACTGGCCCGGAGAACACCCCAGAATTTGACATCCAATCAAGCTGCTGTCACCCCGCAGTAGATCACATTGTGGGTTAATGATGTTGAAGCATATCTTCGTGATTAACAATGTGTAGAGATACCTAGAGACTCAAAGCGTGTGTTCAGTGGGAATGAAATGCATTGTTCTTGAATCGAAAACTAAAAGTGCAGTAATTGCTGAAAAGGGAATTGCAGAGGGTAAATACAGATAACAAAGAATGTATTTCTGTTTTGATTGCTGAAAATGCGGTGGATGATGTGTGCCCATGTCTTGATTGTTTTAAATACTGAGTTGTTTCCACAAGATATTATTTCATGCCTCTAAAACAAAGGTTATTCAAAAGTCAACAAGTTGGTAGATGATGGGTGAAGTCTTCTGCGAGTACATTACAAACATATTTCACACATGGTTGGTGGCGCATAACATCCCTCTTCCGGTCACCCTCTTCATTAACAGCCACACTTTCCACCTCGAAATGCACACAACCAAGTTTTACATAGACAATTGTGTTGGTGGTGCTCCTGCAGAATGCAATGCATGTAATGAATTGATCTAATAGTCTTTAAACCTTTAAGGAGTGGTTGGAAAAGATCTGTACACGAGTGGCGAATGCAGCAGGTGAGCATCAAAGGAAGACACTCTTCTTGAAGGATTTTGTAAAACACTTGAGAAGTGAGCGACACTTGTCACACTCAAGACCGTCTTCCGCAAATGTGGGTTGCATCCATGGAACTCCTCAGCAGTGCAGACACCACTGGCAGGGACCACGGTGGTGTAGTGGTTAGACTACTTGCCTCCCACAAAGGAGAACTGGGTTCAGTTCCCGACTGGTTTGCTCCCCAATTTCCGCACGTGGGAATTGTGCCAGACAATGCTGCTGGTTAGTGGATTTTCTCGGGGATCTCCAGTTTTCCCCCACTCTTGAATTCTGATGCTGCTCCATGCTCACCTCACCCTCACCAGCTCTCTAGACCGGCAGCAGCAGTGGGTGTATCACTTGGTGAGCGGAGACGTTCAGTGAACCAGTTCACTGCTGCAACAACCATAATACGTCTGGGTTCGAAAAAACAAGCATTTGAGGCAGCAGGAGACAAGTAGCATGGTGAGGAAGCATACAAGGAGCTGTTTAAATGTTGGCAGTTATCACCGCACAACTACACAAAGAGCAGCTTGTGGCTACCAGTGTTTCATGCCTGTCTGATACATCAAGCATCTCGAGAAACCCAAACACCTTCAAGGCCAGAAACCCCCATATGCAGACCACCTTCCACCATGGTTACCCAAGTTTCCACCATAATGAATATACCTACCTTCGTCCTTCAAACAGCCCTGCATTTGGTCTGAACCTGCCCCTCACAATGCACATACCAATTGTGCAGCATGGGATATGGGTTTGGTACAATTTTTGTGGTTCTGTAAATCCCGGAGTTGTACAATTAAGCTCTTTTTCACTTTTTAATTTAAACATTTTTACCTTTTGATTTTAGTTAATTTTGTGCAATGAAAATCTTTTCTTAGTATTTAATTGCCAAGTGTGTTTTAAAAGTTTTTTGTTTTTATTTAAATTTGTTTACATAAAGGTATTTTGACAAGTGTTTTGCAATGTGTGTCATCTTAGTTTACGAATGTTTGAACTTGAGTTAGTTAGATTTTTGTAATTGTTTGAATGACAATTCTCTTTGATTAATTAACTGAGGTTACAAATAAATAGAATGTCCCTTGTTTGTAATTTGCCTCATGTTTAATTCAGTCTGACTGTTATATGTTTTATTCATTTTATTTTAATATTTCTTCACACATGATCAGCATTCGGTACAGGTGTATTTCGGCAGATCAGCTTTAGGTATCGCAACATAATGTTTCTAAAAGTTGTTTAAAAAATTCCTTAATTATGCTATATTGTTTGTCTGCAGTTCAAAACAAAGGAGAAAGATTGAAGTGTCATCCCATATAAACATTACTTGTATGTGGCTCGTCTGTTGGCATATAAAAATTGTGTGAAGCATCCCTTAAGCAATCTGCATTAGGGTCTGTTGCCATGCAAGCTAAGATAAGCTATAGAGGTGAGGGCTATAAAGACCAGGGAAATTGTGGGGTAAAATACAAAGAAATCAGTAAAGAATAATAAAAAAAAGCCACAAAAATGCACAAATGGCCACAGAACTGTTATTTCATGCAAAATCTGCACCAGTGTATTGCTTCCTCGAGCATGAGCGATGATCGCTTACAGTCACACCAATTTCCTTCTGCTAACTTTTTTTTTTTACCAAATTTGTATGTAAAAACATTTGCGACAATCAAAGAGAAAAATGTAAAGTGGCAATATCTGTGGGGCCCTATGTGTTTGCCTGTGCTCCAGGAAGCAGAGTGGTGCAGATTTTGCATGGAATTTATGTTCTGTGACTATAATTTGAGTTAAGAAAAATGAGGGATGGAGGTTAGTGAAAAATTACTTTCTGCAATAGTCAACATTTTGAAGCAATAGTTATGTTATTGTACACACCTTATGTTGGTGGCGGGTAAAACTCCTTGGCTGCAAGAAGGAAGTGGTGCATCTGCACATGTTCGTCAGGGAACCAACTGCGCAACATGGATTCTGACAGGTACCCAATGAAATGTACGACACATCCTGCCATATTATGAAAAACTGTGTTTGCACATCAGAGTTGCACTTTATCTCGCTCACCAGTACACTACGAGTAACGAAATACTCAAAGAAGATATCACAAAAAGAAAGCAAGTTCAGCAAGCCTCAAGATAACACCCTCCGAATAATTGACTTAAAACCTCCAATACACATTTGAATTCACTGTCTATTTGGAAATCACAATCGTTCACGTAGTACAGTTTCAAAATTACCGGTGGCGAATGCAACAACACGAGTCTCACTGCTTACTGCACTACCAGGGATCCAGTAACTACCTCAGTGCAAAGTTTCAATGTCAACTGTAACACCGGATGCTGCATACTGTTTTGCTTTTGCTCGTGATGCTTAGCCATTACCGCATGATCAAGGGCAGCAACATGGTAACTTCCATAAACAATAATGGGTAACTCCTACTTAGTTCCTGAATTTGTATACGCAAACCACGCAATGAGATATTGTGGAAACATGTAATTCCAACATGGTAAGCCTATCTACATCGAAAGATAACACATTCAACCAGCTCCATGGCAGTTTATGTAAACAAGAAGGTATTTTACTCAGGAAGTTTTGAGGAATAATTTCAAGACACCATGCATTATTTTCAAGCTCGCCAACATAGCTAACAACTGCCTTTCCACTCTTAATTGCATATTGTTTGGATGGCTGTCATTTCAATATGTGTTACAGTGATTTCAAGTGAACAAGAGAACCAAGTCATACAGTTAACATAATCTATTTTGCATATTTGTGACATTGTTAGCAAGTTTTTTATTCAGAATGGAAGGAGGAAGAATGTAAAGTAAGTTCACGGAGTAAGAAAATTTCACCATTTTCAGAGGGCTTATGATAATTTTATTTTCTATGGCCTCATGGCAGTTTCCCGTATGAAAAACTACAAGTGACTTAATCTGCTTCGAGTAGTGCCTGAATTTGACATGTACAAGTACAAGGCACATTCTAAAATTAGGGTCCATTTTGAAATTACAGGAAAACTGTATAAAATAAGATTTTTTATGACCAAAATGTTGTACTTATTTACTTTATTTTTCTACATTGTCACCATTAACTTGCATACACTTGCGGTAGCATGTCACCAGTTTCCTTATCTCACTGTCAGAGTGGTGTGTCGTCTGTGTCCTGAACCATTGATTCACACTGCTCTCGAGTTCATCTTCTGTAAACCATTGCAATGTAAGCCATTTATTAAAATGAATAGAGATGATGGCCACTTGGTGCCGGATCGAGGCTATAGGGAGGATGGTCAAAACCTTCCCAGTGAAATTTCCACAGCATTTCAACAGTTTGACGTGCTGTGCGTGCATTATCGTGCAAGAGCACTATTCCACTGGGCAGCAACCCACGTCTTTTGTTTTGGATGGCTCATCTCTTTTCCCAGTTTCACAATGCACATTGGCTTTAATGGTCTTCCCATGTTCAAGAAAATCATTAATCGAGATCCTCTGTGTGTTCCAGACATTATTTGCATTGACTAGGGTCACCATTGCATCGACTATCATTTTTTTTTCTCGTTGTTTGTGTAGGAAATTTGTCTCTCATCCCTAGTGACAATCTCACCAAGGAAATTATCTCCTTCATTTTGATACCATTGCAAGAACATTTGAGCTGCAGCCTTTTTTTTTGTTCATGTAATTCTGTTAGCATGTTTGGCACCCATCTGGCACATAATTTTTTGTAGCCTAGTTTTTCTGTCACAATGTCGTAAATTATGGAATGTGAAACTTAAGGAAATTCCAAAGGCAAACTTGTAATGTCGATCTAACTGGATCACAGCAGAAACTTCACAACTGGCAGGATTATTTATCGTAACACCATTTTTAAATTGCTTACATGTGGCATCCATCGCTACTCTGACTGAAACAAAATGCACAACAGGTAGCTATTGAACCAAACAGTGGAACAGCAAATTCAATATCTTGAGTCACTGTATCGATTGGTGGCAATTTCTAAATGGACCTTGCTTCAAAAATATGCCTCGTACGTTGGTAAAATCTTTCAAATTGATGTTGAGAATGATGAAGTTTGTGTTTCTCTGAAGCTGTGTGGAAAGAGGGGTACATTACTCAAAATAGATAAATATGGTGATAAATATCAAGTATGAACCGATGTCCAATATTTTGAAGTCAAGTAAAATAACAACAAAGGGAACCAGAATATTTCAAGAGTTCACTAATCCTGTGGATGGGTATAAAAATAATAGATTCCAGGAATCGTCAATGATGTCCTCCTTTCCTTGCGACTTTGTTCAAGCCTGAAGATAACCAGCGTGTAGTATAAAATCCATTACACTGTGCAAGTAACATGTTGCAGAGAAAATTAAGTAATTTTTTCTTCAGAGTAAAATATTTCTGCAAGTTCAATATTTATAGAAATCCCCAAAACTTTCTAAATTGACACAACAAAAATCAGATTTGTGTGTGCTGATAGAGAAGATAACTTTAAAGGAGAAGTATACTCATTTACTGTAACATCTGTTACAGCCACTGTTTTTTTTAAAAGCCTCGTATGTGGTTTATACTTCTACAGCTGCAATCCGTTACTCCCGACATAAGCACTGACATCACAGAAGTTCATTAGTAAGAAGTGCAGTAAACAGTAAATGTTTCCTTTGTCAGAAAGTTCTTAGTTCCGGAATGCTTGGCAGTGGTGTTCGTTAAAGTTAAATAAAAGGGAATAAATTATGAATTTAACTATAAAATTGTATTTCTCTCTTAACGTACAGACTACTTATGTATAAAAACATAACGATACTTGTATGATTGAAGAAAATACATTTTTATAACATAAATTCTGTTTTGAGTTTATTTTTGTACTACCTTTGTGTGGAATTTCAATCAGGGCTATTTTGTGTTTAATGATGCTACCCTAAGCACATCTGTAAATATCTTGATGAAACCACAATTTGAATCACCGATCAATATCTTGTTTTACTGTCATTGCACAAACTCTGTAGCTTCAGTAAAATCAGTGCTTCCAGTAATAAATCTAGCCTCATGTAGGGTGTCACCCAGTAATAAATCTAGCCTCACGTAGGGTGTCGCCCAGTAATCAATCTAGTCTCGCACAGGGTGTCGCCCAGTGGTGCTCAGAAACAAGGGCTAGTGGTCATCAGTGCTCATCACCAAAATCTGAACTGTAGTTGGCATTACTGAAATAAATGGCCATGCAATCTAAGAGTTTCATATCAGCATTTTTTGTTTTTGGGTCATTCCATGTAAAATCGTCAAGGGGCTGAAGCTGCACAATTTTTGATTTTGATAAAAATTGGTTCCTACGTTACCCTATCTTCAAGGTGAAAGGAAAACAATTTAGATTTTTACCTACATCAAAGTGGATGATGGTAGCCATTTTTCATACATGCTGCTAGCAAATTTCACAGATTTCTAAGGTTTACGCAACTAGCCGTAACTTTTTTAATAAGTCACCCAGTGTGGAGTTTTTAGTGTCATTTAAAAGTCTACATAATATACTATTACACTGTATATTTATATTATAAAATAAATTTTGTATTTCCAAGATGGCAGCCATCTGCTTTCAGCATTCAGATGACTGTTACCCCACTTTATACCCTACCCTGCTTCACCAAAGTTGCATTTAGAGATCTAGTCTTTTGTATGCTTAGTGTCTACATGTAGAACAGTATGCAACATCAAAGTTATCTGGGTTGAATACTTCCTTTATAGAAAAAAAATAGTCTCCAACTTGGGAAAAAATGGAAATTTTCTGTTTTCGAAGTCAAGAAATTTATGTGGAGGGCAAAATAAAAATTTGAGTTTTTTTATGAAAGATGCTCTTGATGAACAAGCTGTCCCATTCTGTTACTTTCACCGCTTTTGAGTACATAGACCTTTGAAAAAATAAAATAAAAAGTATATTTTTAAATTTAATCTCATTTCAGTTTGAGTGTCATTAACATTAGGGTGACAAGAGGCACTAAGTGTTAATACACTGTTTGGGGAGTGCAGTGTAAAAAAAATGGAAAAATTCACTATGTTGCAACTACATAAATAAATAAAAAGTAAATAAATGTTTACCTACTGTACTGTAATTTGAAAACAATAGATAGTTTAACTTAAAAAAAATTAAAGGTAAAATTAATGAGATGTTTTAAGTCATGTTATTACATGTAATGGTAATGTCCAAAAGTCTGAATATGATGCAACAGTTTCTTGAGATTGTATCATGCAGATGAGCACATGATTAGACGCATATTGTGAGGAGCTTAAGTCTTTTGTTGCCTGTCCTGGTGGCATGTTTTGTATTCAGTTCATGTGACAATGGAGTGTTCTGTTGGCCGTTTTGTTAAGGATGAGTATCATAAAGTCGTTTACTCTAGATCACGAGTTAATAATTGAAAGTGGCATAAGTCATGAAATAAAAACATTAATTAGACATAGAACAGATGGGGATGAAGCTGTACATATCTCTTCATATCATCACGAGAAATATGTTGACCTATTCTTTCATTTGTATGGTAACAAGTGGTGTGATCCATTTGTCATGCACAAGAAACCTATTTTGAAGTCCTTAAGTGAAATCACTATGCAGCTTTCTGTTAAACATGAACATCTGAAACTTATAGTAGGTAAGGCTGTATGGCTGTTTTCAAAAGTCGAATAAAACCGTAGAATTAGAGTTTGATGGAGAAGAACACAATGATGGTAATTTTGAGCCGGACTGCATTGCTGTAGAATCAGTTAACCACGCATGTGCTGCTCTGGATGAATCTACTGGTAATTTACAAATGTTTCCTCAGTGTAAAAGAAGACAAAGAATGGTGCAAAAGATTGATAACCTACCATGTAAAATTAGAAACAAGTATCTAATTTTCCAATGATGCTACTAGCCATGAAAAAATTACTCCTAATAACAACTTTGGTTACTTTGAATTAAGAGAAGAGTTAAAGGAGAAATTCGCACGTGCTAGCTCATTTGATGAGAAATACAAAATTTTAAGTTTAGTGCCAAAATGCTGGAGCATTTCTAAAACCAAAGCAGAGTTTAGGTGTAGTGAATATTTAGTAAGAAATGCAAGAATTCTAAAGGCAAAACATGGTGTGCTACCAAATGTTGAAAACAAAAAAAGTGGAAATCGATTAAGTAATGAAACCGTAGAAGTTTTAACAGATTTTTTTACAAGAGTGATGATGTAAGCAGAATCATGCCTGGTTTTTAAAGGAATGTCTAACAGTCAGATCTCCAGGTGAATCAAAGACAAAAGAACAAAAATATTCAGTACTCTGAATTTGAAGTAAACATTTAAATTAAAAAGAAACTCGTCAATGTATAAAGATAGGGTTTTCAAGTTTGCTTCATTAAAGCCCAAGTGTTGCGTGCTATCTGGTGTCTATAACATCAAAATGTGAAAGTAATTTTGGCAGCTACAGTGAGTAAAATGTCATACAAAGATTTAATGAAAATGATTGTTTGTGATGATTCAAAAGAAAGTTGTATGCTTTCGCAATGTCATAAATGTCCTGGAGTTGATGTACTGGATGGAATCATCTGCGAGGAAGATGAGCTACTGAGTGAAATAAAGTACAAACAATGGTTGTTAACTGACCGCCGTGAGCTTGCCACCTTAGTGAGAAATATGGAAGAGTTTTTGATTGCTCTAAAGGAAATGTTGATAAAATTAAAAACCCATCACGTTATTGCAAAACTTCTGTCAAATTTCCAAAATAAAAAAAAAGATATTACTTCTGCCGAGTGCATAATTTTGAGAGATTTCTCAGAAAACTATACTTTCGTGATGCAAGATGAAGTACAGGCATTTCATTGGTTAACGCACAAGCCACATTACACACCCATTTGTCGTATATTACAAAGAAAGTGATTCCACATGGTGGGAAACCTTTTGTGTTTGTCAGCGACTATTTGCCACACAACTCAGTAGCTGTTCACACCTTTCAGAAAGCTCTGCTTTAAGATTTGAAAGACAGATTTCCTAACTGGACAAAAGTGTATTATTTTAGCGACTGTTTAGCTGCTCAGTACAAAAACAAAAGAAACGTTGTTAACCTGGCTAAGCACAAAGATGATTTCGGTCTGTATGCTGAATGGCATTTTTTTGCCACATCGCATGGCAAAGTCCAGGTGAAGGTGCCGGAGGTACAGTTAAACGTCTTGTGACAAAGGCTAGTTTACAAAGAACCGCTGAAAACCACATTGCATCGCCACAAGAAATGTTCGAATTTAGTTCAAGTAAAATTTCTGGAATAAAATTTTTATTTGTACCGCCAGAAGATATTGTTTGTGAAGAGAAGTTATTTGAAAGACAATTTCAAGAAGTTGAAATCATTCCCAATACAAGACATTATCGTGGTTTTGTTCCAGTAGATGGAGATAATCTTGCAGTCTATCGATACTCATCATCGCAGAACTATTTAGTGGCACCCATCACCAAACCACACAAGTTGTTTTGCCAGACCTGAAAGATTGTGTGTGTTGTATTTATGATGGTGACTGGTGGATTGTAATTGTTACAGGCAAAGAAACTGTGGAGGGAAAAGAATAGTACAAGGTCCTATTTTTCATCCTAAAGGCCCAAGCACTCACTTCAAACTTACAAAGGAATTTTTTTCGGTGAAACAAGTGAATATTTTAAGAATATTGTCACCACTTGAGGTAGTAACTTACAATGGAGGAACACACAACATAAGCAGCTAACGGAGTGAAATGTTATCAAAGATTTTCATAGAGAGAATGGCACATACTACACAGTAACATTGCTGCATAAACATGGAGTTTGTAAATCTATAAATATTAGTGCAAGTGTACAAAAAATGACTGTAAATTAGTATGTAAATATACAATGTATGAATGTACAAAAAGAAGACTAAAATGTAGACATAGCAGTAAAATTTGACAGCAAGAATGAATTAACTTGTGCAGTGATTAGGTATTTGTTATGCGTAAAGCTGTTTTTGATGTTTTGATGTTAATTGCCAGCACAAAGAAAACTTATATTGGCACACTCTTCAACTAAAGCAAAGGTAATTCACATTTGCATTCCTGTGACACATTTTAATTCAGGACATTCATAATGAAGTGGGATTATATAATTCACAATAGATTAAATTTAAAAGGTGACTTTTTTTTTTCTTCAAAGGGAGTATCTTTCATAAAAAAAACTCAAATTTTTAATCCCCCCCCCCCCNGAAAACAGAAAATTTTCATTTTTTCTCAAGTTGGAGACTATTTTTTTATAAAGGAAGTCTTCAACCCAGATAACTTTGATGTTGGACACTGTTCTACATGTAGACACTAAGCATACAAAAATACCAGATCTCTAAATGCAACTTTGGTGAAGCAAGGTAGGGTATAAAGTGGGGTAACAGTCATCTGAATGCTGAAAGCAGATGGCTGCCATCTTGGAAATACAAAATTTATTTTATAATATTAATATACAATGTAATAGTATCTTATGTAGGCTTTTAAATGACACTAAATCTCCACAATAGGTGACTTATTAAAAAAGTTACGACCAGTTGCGTAAACCTCAGAAATCTGTGAAATTTACTTGCAGTGTGTGTGCAAATGGCTGCTATCATCCACTTGTAGGTAAAATCTAAATTAATGTTTTTCTTTCACCTTGAGGATAGGGTAACGTAGGAACAAATTTATATCAAAATAAAAAATGGTGCAGCTTCCATGTTTAAAACCCTTTCAGTAGTCTAACATTGCATACACAATTGAATTAGGATTGCAAGAATTGGCATTAAGTATTAAACTTTAATAACTATTCTATTTCGTCTGATTGAAATTGTAACATCCGTTACAGATACCTCCAGTGTTGTTAACACTTGAAATTGGATAAGAAATTGGTATTTCGAGATTTGTCAGTTTTGTGGTATATGCTACCACCAAAAGATCTGTGATTTTTATTCCAATTTTATCCTGCTTTTGTTCTAAATTACATTCACTCTGGGTATAAAATTGAGTCGATGTTGAGTTCAATGCTGGATGGAATTTTACTCAACATGGGTAATTAATTCTCTAAACTGTTTTTCCTGCTATTTACTATTTGGCGCAAGCTTAACATCATCACTTTTCCGAATACTGTATTAGTTTTTATAATGGGTGGGCACAGTAGACCTACCATTTTAGTGTTTGTATAATTCAGCCATTTTTTTTACAGAAGTTACATTTGAGACTGTCTAGTTAGATATACTGTCTCACCATTTTATTAAACATTTATTTCCTAAGTGACAAGAGAATACATATTGCCATATCTGTGCTGCAGTTGTACACATAAATAACGTAAGTGCTGAGCATTTGTTGGAAATAACCTGTGTTGGTTGTTGTCCATAACGTGTGGCACGCACACACACATGAACACACACACACACCACCATTAAACTGGCCACCAAACATCACAGTTTTCACATGTACAGAGTTCCTGCGGTACGGGCAAGGTGATGATGCAATGCTGACCTAAGCAATGGGACAGATAATTGCACTGGATAGCAGTCGTGTTGTTTAATAAAATGGTGACATAATAACTTCAACTAGAGTGTTTCTAATATAACTTTCGCCCAGAACTTGCTGAATTATACACATTTTAAAATGGTACCATCCTACAAGCTGTATGAAATTAATTAGGATAATAAATTCTTGCGACATAACATTTTTAAGGTTGTGTTTTCAACATGGAAATAAATTTCTGTTAATTTTATGCTGGATCATTAAAATAATGTTGTGAAGTTTTTGTATTTACATATTTAACTCTTATGCTGTGGCTGCACTATGTTTGGAAATGTGTCTTGTCACGTGACTGTGTGCTGGTGTTGAACAGTAGCGTGATGTCCGGAGGGGAGCGCAAGAAGCGCACCTCGCGTGGCCAAGGGTGGGAGGAGGCAGGGGCAGAGTTCTACCAAGAGAGTTACCCTGCAGATGTTGATCTGGAAGTCCTGCAGAGGGACCCGTCGCATATTGCCACCCTGCTACCGAGCAAGCAGTCCCGCGTTGGTACGGTATGGTGCATGCCATGCATGTGTGTGTGTGCATGACCATTGAGTGTTTGAGATGACATCCTCTTGTTCGTATGGTGCTTGCTTTATCGCCTTGCGGGGAAGCTTTCCTTATTTAACAAAATAAAGAACCTAACTGTGTGTTACAATTTCTGAGGGAAAAAAAAATAAAAAATACCTTTGCGAACCAAAAATATGGAAATGTAATAAATTGCATCAGTCGTAAATAGCAAGTTTTTTTCATAACATAACTTTGTGCAGCTGCCATTTGTGTGACTCAACAATATCTATTGATGCTGTAAACAAATGATTTTCTGCCTGGGTAAACAGTGTTGATGTGGTCTTGGGTAGAAGCACATTGTCGAATCAGTCTGAAAACTGCTATACTGTGCAATATTATCCCTATTTGTTTTACTTGCTTTGGAATTGTTCATTAGAAAAGTCAGTGAAGACATACGCTGTATTGCAGTTAAAGGCCTGTCTACAATAGACTGTACCTGGGCATGTATCCCAATCTCAACATCGGTGAGGTTGACGTGGACCACTCCTGCTTGGTCTGGCACGGCCACTGTCATCACGTTATCTACCCACAGTCGCTACGTGCATATTTAATGAAGTGTAGAGTAGCAAGGCTAAGGGTATTTGAAGTGTTAATATATAATTTTCCGAGTGTAATTGTGTGTCTAATCAAGCCAAATAGTGACATGGGAAATAAATAGTCTTTCTTCCAACCTGACCGTTCCGGCCGTAGAGTGCCCCAAAATTTAACAGACCTAAATTTCCCACGTGCTGTGCAAGGTGCCACATAGTCATGTTTGTATGTAAATTAGTGCTTAATTAAGAACTCTTAACTCTACAGGATTAAGAAAACTCGCTCGGAACGTTTCAGTGTTTTATGTGTATATGTTGCAAGTTCTATGTTAATGAGGTCAGTTAATTAAATTACCTCGTGGAGTGACGCAAGCTCTCGGCAAGGACGCCGCTTACCCATGCCATCTCCGGCAGTCTGACTCCACGGGTCTTAGGTGCTGCACGTGCGTCGCGGGGGACTTTCATACTTTGTCCGCAACACTTAACTGCAATAGATTAACTTAATTTACTAGAAATTTTATTTAGTTTACCGAGTCTTCCCCGTGTTCGCAGCACCTCTCAGTCAGCTCAATTTATCGACCCTGAAGGTTTAATTACTTGTTTTCGCACCATTCTTGGCCATTTTGTACAGTAACGGCTGCTGGCAGGCCTTGTGAGGGCCGCTTTAATTTGTATTACCTACATGAAACTGTGTACACTATCCGGCAATATAATTTACTTAGTTAATCATAACTTGCGAGTTCTCATTGTGTTGTATTTTGGGTCCTGGCCCTATCCAGGAAGTCATCGACGCCTCAAGGAGGCATCCTTCATTTATAAGGTAAAAGGTAATACTAAGGCATGCTGGGGAGGCTGAATACCCTGGCTATATATTACGTTTTCCTGTAAATTTATACAGTATGTGTCAGGGGATGCAGTCACGTGGTCGTTTGGCCCACGATCCTGAGAACTATGATTTCGTGCCCACCCAGTGAGCTGGCACCCATTCTATTCTAAATAGGAATATTGTGTAATATTCTGACTTTTTCTTAACATAGTCGCCGGACGATGTCTGTATCACTATCCCCGACCGCTCGGGTAACGTTAAGGTCATGTTGACATAGTTATTAGAACATGGCGTACAAGTGCATTGTCCGAAAGTGAGTTTTCAGTGTCTGACACCAGGCCGCAGTAAATTCAGTATATTAGGTACAAACACTCTTTATTTTTTGTTGCATGGAGTTGATTTTGATATTGTTGTTGTACGTAATGCTGATTATTTAATGTTAACCAGATAGGTGTATTGAATGTTTATTTATCTTTATGATATCATTGATTTTAAATAAGCTCACTGACTGACATCCAGGAATTTTCTTTGAACATGACATTTTTAAAATTTACATATTTAATAGTTCAGGCAGCAAACTAATTAAAATTTGGTCATGTGTTCATCTTGAGAAGGCCTTAGTTTCCCATCCATTGTTTGAATTAACAATGTAAACAGTTAATGAATGTGCAGAAAAGTATCTGAGGTCTTTTTAGTCTAACATCTTTGGATACAATTTGGGACGTGGGAGGTTGGAACTGCGCCGTGATGTCAGAGTGTATCCTTGTGTTATCAGAGGTTGGGATAATGCAATTGTAGATAGGCCTTAATAAAGACATATATGGAAATGTACTAAAGAGGAACTGGTATGGTAAGTGTATGCTAATGCCCACCTTTTGCCATTATCACAACCTTTACTCTTTGAAGATGACTCTCTTATAATTTTCGAGGATAATGGTGATGTGGTCAGACTACTGGCCTTCCATGAAGGGATAACAGGTTTGATTCCAGGCAGGGTCACCCAGGTTTTCTTACGTGGGAAACGCACCGGACGTTGCAGCTGCCCAGTGGTATTTCTTAGGCACTCTGTTGTTTCCCCCGGCATTACATTCTGCCACTGATCCACCTTCACCCAAAGACCTCGCTATTGAGCACCAACCACAACTTCTGAACGAACATTTTAATTTTCAGTAAGTGCTGCTGGAGCTTGGTTCAGTTCCACCGACTTGATGAAGCTGTGTGGTGTTTCATGGGCAGTTTGGTCTGGTTTTCAACCCATGATACAACTTATCCTGAAGAGGTTCTTATGTTGAGGATAGGACTTTGTGCTGCCCAATCAAGTCCGTCCTCACCACCTCTTCGTTACAGCCAGTTTTTTGATGGGTGCATTGTAATGCTGGAAATTAAATAGAAAAATTTCAAATCATCCCCTTGATGTGTGGATAATGCTGAATTGCCCAGAATTGTTTCATAGGCTTTTGCATTTATGGATCCAGATACTGAAACTAGTGGACAGAGACCATACCACAACAAGAAGTTACCAATATAACTAATGAGCCTACCAAATTTTCAAGGAAATCAAAACAATTTCTATGGTTAAATAAATGTTTCACTAATATTGCATTTGTTTCTTCCAACTCTGATATCTCTGTCAACAAGACATAGACACCTACATACTATCTACACTTTTAAGAATCTCATCAAAACTATTTGCATTTATGTAGAGGAAAGTAGGCAGATGATTTCAATTGGTTATTTGATGGTGATAATGAAATTGTTAGTCAAATCTAATGAATTCAGTTATTCAGTGGCAACAAATATTGTCAAACTAAATATGGTACAGTTTTGTAAATTTAAAGATAGGTTTGTGTCTGCTGGGTTTGTTTCTTTGTTCGTGTCTATTTTTGTGTGGCTGCTTTTTAAGCTGGCCGTACACCACATTTTGATTGCAGCAGTTGTGTGTTTAGAAGCTACTGGAAGCATCTCTTCAGTTACATTTTGTCTTATTTTTCCCATAGGGCTAATAATGCAAGAAAATAAAATATTAGTGATTACAAATAAAAATGTGATATTACACATATTAGGCCAATTTTTTGCATACTGACTAAAAGACATTATGTAAATGCATCAAAATTAGCATATTTCAAATGTTTAGGTATATGTTTGATATTTTATTTGCTTTATTTAAAATAGTAACCAAATACCAAATTAAATTTTAATAAGAGTGTTTTATTCAGATTTTTTTTTCTTCCATTTTTTGAAAAGTTTATAGATGCAGTTGGGTTATTCCATACAGTTTCAACCAACAGTGGTTGCCACATAGTTTCAAAAAAATTTAATTATTTTTTACCAGTAAATCATACATTGTAAAGTTCCGTCTTTATAATATTACCGCCTCACAGGTAGGCGCCATATTGTAACGTTGCGGAAGCATTACTTGTTGCCACGGGTTGCTCATAGGTAGAATACGAGACTCAGTACCAGGTGACAACGATTAAATAAAAAGAAGTTACAGATTGGTTTGCTTTATACTTTATTTATCATTGAAGTTTCACAGTGCTGCACAGACGACTTTCCAGTTTGCACAGTACGAACTTTCACAATTAGTTATCCCAGTGCAGAAAACAGCGCCACAGTAGTTTACAGTTTGTTAATGTCTTAACTTGCATCGCAAGACTTAAGTTCCGAAGGCAGGAGGGATGTTTGTTCCCTCCTGGCACCCTAACGACCCATGCCCTTTCGGGCCGGTGCGCCTTCTCGCGCCCGACGCGTCTTCTTCGACGGTTGGTCACTTTCTCTCTAGGCGATAGGTACCTCCAGTATATATTAGGCAGGCCTATCCCCCCTTCTCCTAAGATAAGCGCAAGGCCTCCGGCGATGCCAGTAGCGTCATCCAAACTACGTCATCCAAACTACGCTGTGTCTCGCGCTCACAACATGTTGTTGTACTCACAACTGGTCACGTCGCAGCCACATAACCAAAACAACAACTTTCGAAAACCTTTCGAAACTAGACGGTAAACGGACGTAATCAGCAGATGTCCGCACACGTCTGCTTGACCAACAAACACGGGAAACTAGCCACCGCGGCTTTACTTGAAACTTGATAAAATATTACAAGGCTTTCCAAAGCTAAATACACACGAAAGAATTTACACTCGTGTCCCGAAAAATTAAGCATATTGCATCATTACAACATGTTTTAAGAGTTGAAAACCATTTTTTCAAAAATTTCCCATGCTTGCGTTTGGCGCACACTGCCATTTTTAAGTGACAGTCTGCAGTACTTTAGAGTTTTCAACCATTTGTTGTAATTGCTGTAGCACCTTTATTTATAACCGAATTTTAATGAATCAAAAACAGATTTATTCAGCAAAAAGAGCTATTTCTCAAGGTATCAGCACACTACACTTTTTCTTTAGATTATACTAATTGTAATTGGTGCTAAAGTTCATGATGGAATTGTTAATTTTTCCAATTTTTGAGGTTAAATGTTTACTTTAAAGGGATAGAATACTTTAAGAAGTTTTTTTGTAATAAAACTACGGGAACTATACTTCTATCAAAAATTGGGAATTTTTAAAAAATTCACTTTTTCGTTCATTTATATCTTGTATGGGGGACATAAAAAAAAATTTGATTTTATTTATGTAGAAAGTTAGTTTGGTAATAAAATATTAAAATTTATAGTAGGTGATGCTGCAGAATAATAAAAAAATTGTACCATAAATTTGTGCAAAAAAAAACTAAGTATTATGGGGGGAAAAAAAGGGAGATTCAAACCAGTATTTAAACCATTTGAATGTAATTCACTTTGAAATATGAGGTACCTCGGAGGAACAGTGGTCGTGCTGCAGCCTCCTGCGTCATGTTTATTGCGATCAGGCTGGAGCATGCACTCCTAGTCTTAGCAAAACTAAGTTAGTGTTTTACCCAGCAAGTCTCCACTGGCAGCGTCATGTGTAATATTGCTGTTGGAGCACAGCAGTCAGTCTGCCACAACCTCTGCTGGTGTTCAGAGCTGTGTTGAGTGTTATTGCTTATGCTGCAGTGCAGTTTGAAAGTGAGTTCTCAACAATGCAGTGTCCTGTGGGTGTTTGTTGTACAGAAGATTGCCATAAGTAAATGTGAATTTAAGTACGTTTATTGACTAAGTGAAGAAAGTTCAGGCTATTTTAAAACACAGATTGTTACAAATCTTGAGACAATTGGCGAGTACCACCACAAGAAATATTTCCATAAATATTTTCATCTTTTTGGCCAACGTTGTTGTGACGCTTTTAATCTTCATAAGAAAGCGTTAACCAAAGGGCTGAAAGAAATTAGTCTTAAAAGTTTCTTATTTGTATTCCAGACCTGATTTTCAGTAGATTCCAGGGATGGGATTATGCATTCAAAACAATTATGATTTTGTGGTAAAAAATTAAATTTTTCTGAAACTATGCCAACATTATTTATATTGGTTGAAATTGTGTGGAATGACCTAGTCATGAGATTCAGTTTTAATAAAAAAATTTCAGGATGTGCCTGGGTCTTTCCAAGGCTGTCCCATTTTTGTACAAAACAAATTATGGCCAGCCTGTTACTTTTGCATGCACTGTAAATAAGAACGTGGAGTTCATCAACTGCCATTACCTTAGATTTGAAGTGATGTCATGTCATTGCCATTCTATCGTAGGAATATTAACCTAGTTACTTGTTTGTTCCAGCAACCTCGAAGAGAACTCGCGGTGAAGTGAAGCCAACTCTGCGGCGGAGAACGTCGACCAGATCTCGGTACGCGAGTACTGCACGCCGCCCGTCAGCAGCTCACGATATTCACGTTGCAATGTTACCCGATCTGTCAGGTGAGTCCTGCTTGATCAAGTTTTAACACACCACATCCAGTGGGTGATTACGTATGTTACTACAATGAACTGGGTTAGGCCACTGTAAACTTACCTGGTTACTACGGTAACCATTTAACATACACTCAATTATTGAATAGACAACTCAGGTAATAATAATTCCCTCAAAGTAAACATCCTATCCCAGGAAACTGTAAAAAATTAAGTTAAAAAATTGAAAAATTTGAAGGAAATGGACAGAAAAATTAAGTTTGTTGCATTAATTTTAATTGCTGATCATTGCTGTTCTCTTCACTATTTCTGTACAACGTGGAAGAGAGCAAGATCTAAAAATAGATATCAACACATTACTGTCTGCCCCTTCCATCAAGGCCACCAATGTTTACCCATGCTCGCCTGCCGGCCTGCCATTACTCACGTTACATGCCAGAGTTACCTAGCCCAGAGACCACCCTTTGTGAGACTGCATAATATAAACACTGGACTGAACTGCTGAAAGAAGGAATAGACTCTTTGACACTGCTATGAATTAATAGATTAATTACAAGTTCATATCCAGTTTTTTTATATGTGAAATTATTAGGACAACAGGCAAAGCAAAAACTTTGTGCGGTATTACAAATAAAAATTATACACTAATTTTTTAAGATTGTTTCTGACAATTTAATACTAGGAAACCAGTGTTCTTAGCTTAGATAGCCACAAAGGAACTGTTAAATGTCTTTTATAGATAAGATAAATCTAAAGCTGCAAAAATTTTTACGATGCAGCAAGAAGGGGAAGGAAAATTAGGATTATTTTCCTGCTTCAAGCAGGGGCGGAGTAAATCATTTATCAATTACAGTCTAGGAGAGCCTCCAAATGGCAAACATGAACACACATTACCATCAAAATTAGAATAAAAACAGGACAGCAAATCAGCCTAAGAAGTTGCACCCAATGAGATATTTTGTTTACAGTTGCTAGGAAATATGTTATTCATTAACAAAATATTTTAAAATGCAGGCATGTTCCGATTAAAATTATTTCTCAGAACTGCAGATATGAACACAGATTACTACTAAAAATTAGCATAAAAACATGGCTGCAAATCAGCGTAAGAAGTGCCCAACAAGGAAATAGTACCTCATTCATGCACAAAATATTATTTTAAAATGTAAATGTGTTGGTTGGGCTTTTAAAAAAAAGTTTTTTTTTCAAACCCTGCTTATGATGGACAGAGTTCTTTGTAGAGCTGAGGAGGCGCTTCAAAAAGTCTGCTTCAGACTAAAGATGGCGGTGCCTGCCCACTCTCACCAGGGCAGGAGACGTGTAACCGTAGGACAACATTTGGAACTAGGTGTCCCAGCACTATGATTACATGCTTAAAAATTGGGGAAAATTCCCATAGTTAAGTTCCACTTTACATATGTTCTAACATAAAATACATAAACCCTAGTTGAAATTATGTTAATAAAACAAACAGAACACAATTTTCACTTAAGTTTATGTAGCTTTAAGTTTCTTCTGATTGCCTGGCTGAAAAGAACATACATAATAAGATTATTTAGACCCTGAAACTCCTCGTCATGCGACACTTGGAGGTGTTTTGACAGATTAGCGTGGGTGAAGCCTGACGCGTGACGTCTGTGATTGACGGGATCGTCACGGTAGGGCTAGTTTTAGGTGTGTTGGTCAGAGACACGGCTGACTGTCAAGATTGACTTACAGCCCATGTTAAGTTTGGAGTTGGTAGCTGCCTTTCTAATACATATTCTAGTACCACTCCTACGGATGCAGGGCATGTAGGTAGGTTCTACAGTCGGTCATGCAAGAGAGGAGCAGGCGACGAAGTACCCTAACTAAGTGTTGAGCCAAGCCGAGGCTGAGCCAACCAGAGTCGTACTAGAGTACGCTAACCTGCAACAGTTCAGCGTGGTGGTTAGAGCGGTGGGTTCACCCCGGAAGTCCGACAATGACGTGGGTGTGGACCAAAGGGGCCAGACCTCCATACCCAGTCTCTCACTCTTTCTGGTGACAGTTCAGCGCAATGTATGAGTTAATGTACTGGACTGACTGACTAACTGCCTTGTGGTTGTGACCTAATGGTTGGGACTCTACTGTACTGCACACCAGAAGCACAGTATGGGTGGCCGTCTAATGTGTATTGTTTTTATTGTTTTGATGTACGTACACCTTGTTAAGGGAGCCCGTAGTCCTACACTAGGTTCGGAAAATAGGTTGGGAATGCCGCGGTCTCCTGCTCTTTCCTGGTGAGCTGACATCTACGGAAGTTGGAGTTACAGTCACCCTTAGAAATGACTACTCGGAAGTTAATAGAAGACATGTTTACTCCGAGAGGAGTAACATGGTAACCCGTACTAACTCCTAATTTATCAAGAACTGTATTGGAAGTCAACCTACGCAAACCAGGTAAAGGGGACCTGGGTCTCAACTAACAAAGCAGATGCAGCTAGGTAGCTATTATACTAGTTAACCCCAACTAACTCTATGATTGTTGTCCAGAAGGGACTCAGGTAACACTACCAGAACAGTAGTGGGTGTAGAAAAGGGGTGTTGACTTCTTCGGGGCCTTCTGGTGAAGGTCTTGAAGAGCGTCTGGTAGGTCGTGAAGATGTTTGTGTTAGCAGGGAGCTCCAGCATTTGAAGCGGTGGAGCGAGCTGCTGAGAATGAACTGACATTCTGTGACTGTGCATGGACATACATATATTCCACCTGCCTGGCGAAAGCAGGCATCTCTATCATGCGGGGTTGCATCTGCGTTGTGAGCTTAGGCGCTAGGCTGGCTTCTATCACATGAGAGGGGTTGGCGTTTGGCTGCCTTTGTCCGCGAGTGCCTCCGCATCTAGAGGTGTGCTGCTAGACTCTGGATGCAAGTTGTTTGAGGTTCACACCCTGCCTGGGTTATGTGATTCCGTGTGCAAATGAGGCGAAGTCGTGTTTATATTTACTTATCAAAGAGCATCACGTGTCAAGCCCATGGCCACTCAGGAGTTGTGGTGGTATTACTTAATGTAAATGTCTTGATATTGTTTATTGCACTTCAATCTTGGTGCATACACTGGTTGGGGCAATGAACACACACATACACTCTGGTAGCACTAATGGCGTTGGCTTATCATAGGCGTCATGATGCCTTTGTGTGTTACACCCTGATGGCTTGGTGTTGCATTGGAGCATGCGTGCCGGTTGGTTGGGATCCAAACCACGGGGCTGTACTGGTGCTGGGTGAAACCGATGCATTTACAAACACACAAAATGCTGCTGCTGACAGCCACTTCTGCTGTTCTTGTTGTCTGCATGGTGCTCGGCAGGGGCTACAGGTGTTGTGATGGAACAACGAATGGTCGCAAAGGCATGTGAGGTTGAACTCGTGTCATGTTACCCTAGTTACTGTACCAATAGGCGAAGTGACAGCATTTGTGGCCTGCAGTGGCAGATATTCGCTCTTGTTTTCCTGGTGCCCTGTTGAATTGTTGTGCTTGTAGGGATACTTAGGCATGTAGCAGGGGTTAAGGCTCCCACTACCTCAAGCTTTTTCCCATGTTTGAGGCAGAGAAGCGTGGGAGTGCAGAGATTTCAGCATTTAAAGCTTTTTGTTTATGTTTTAATTTCTTTTGAGTTGAATGTTTGTTTATTTTGAAACTTAATTTTTTAAAGCCTTTACCATTGGGCATAGATAGATTTGTAATTCAGGACATCCTCTAATTTTTTTATTTATATATTTTGATTTGTTTACATTTTACACTTTGGAAAAGTTCTACTTATTTCTTTTATTTGTTTTGTGAACTGAGCTCAAATATCTTTGGTAGTGCTAATTATTTTGTCATAATTTTTCTCTTTGCAATTTACCTGGTTTAATCCAGCAGTTTTGGCCATGGTGGAATGCATTAAATTACAGAACTGATAAGACTGATGTATCAGGAAGTGACGTCTTTTTGGAATTTCCCGTTTAATTAGCGTTAGATTTTGAAGTGCTTCAACTATGCCGGCTACAGTCTCCACCAAAGATGAATAAGTATGACCTCCATAGGGTTTGGTAATACAGTTTGCATGATTTTACATATGTGTGCTAAAAACTCTTGTACGCTATTTTGAATTGCGAAATTAGTGAGAAATTTGAAACTGAGACATTTGGACATTTAAATTTATTTTTCAGAATTTAATCACGGCGTTGATTTTGTTTGGACGCTAACCAGAAGCCGGTAAATGGAATTTCTTGCTCTACAGCCGTGCAACCACCACAAACATTTTACTAATATTACATGCTGAGAAATAAATGAGCAAGTTACAGTTTGATTCTCTTTTAAATTATCAATTTTGTTTCCTACTATTTTGAGAGGTGATTTAGTTTTACCCATCTCTTCACAACTGAATTATTATTGGAATAACTGCAGTTTTCATTGGGTTTTTCATTAATTAAATATTTATTCCTGAATTGATTACATTTACTATTATCAATGAATTTTACTCTTCAGGTACATTTTTTCTTTATAAAATCACTATTTTCTGCACCAATTGAATGTGTTATGCTTTGTGTAGAATTTTAAGTACAGTAGACTCCCAATAATCGAGCCCCGGTCAACCAAGCCTCCAGGTTAACCGAGCTAGTCATCGGAAGATAAAAAATATAAATAATGCTCTTAAAAGCAGGACAATTAAGGTGAGAAGCTATGTTTTTTCGTTTGACGTGCAAGGTTGAGGAGTTGGCTATTCCTAGGTCGAGCATTAGATGTCTCCTCTACTGGCTGTTGTTAGGTAGAGCTGTCATTTCGCGCGAATATGAAAGCTACTAATTCTAGGAAATGCTGGCCCACCTGTCTCATCTCATCGTCGGGTTCACTTGGAACTCCTCGTATTGGCACAGTCACCTGACGCTCTCAGTTGTCTATGCGCTCGCGCTAAACGTGGTTGTGTTAGTGATTTTTATGTGCTTTTATTGATTTCTGTGTTTCATTATGAGTGGAAAACGGAAGAGAGTTGTAGTTTCTCTTGAAACAAAATGTAATGCATTAAAACGGTTAGACAGTGGCGAATCAATTAAAAAAGGTGGCTGCCGAGTTGGGAGTTGGGGTTTGGAGACGTAACCGGAAAGAAATCGAAAACTTTGTCAACAAAAGTGTGAGTGGTGGCAGTGGTTTGAGTCGAAAGACTTTGAAGAAAGGCGACTACGAGCAGACGTCTGAAGCTCTTTTTTTGTGATTTTCACAGCTTTGAGGGATGGGTAGTCCTGTGAGTGGGCCGATGCTTCAAGCTAAGGCGCTCCAGTTCTACAAGAACTTTAAAGACGGCGATGAAAAATTCACTGCAAGCAATGGTTGGCTGGACAGGTGGAAAAAGAAATATGGCATAAGACAACTGAACATTAGTGGGGAAAAACTGTTAGCTGACTCATCTGAAATTGCAGAATTCCAGAAAAAAATGGAAGAAATCATTTTTGAGGAAAGATTAACCTCAGATCAAATCTTTAACTCAGATGAAACTGGTCTTAACTTTCAAATGCTACCTTCAAAAACCTTAGCAGCAAAATCTGAAAAAATTGCTCCCGGATTTAAAAAGAGTAAAGAGAGAGTCACAATTCTGGCTACCTGCAATTCTTCGGGTTCTTTGAAACTAAAGCCTCTGCTTATTGGAAAGTCTAAGAACCCAAATGCCTTAAAAAATATAAAAACCATCTGTCTGCCAACAATGTACCGCAACCAAAGAAATGCATGGATGGAAAGCACGATTTTTAGTGACTGGTTTTTTAATGAATTTGTTCCTGTCACTGAAGCATTTTTGAAAAAAAAGAAAAGCTCCCCAGGGAAACTATTTTATTATTAGACAATGTGCCATCTCACCCTGATGCCCAAGAACTGTGCAGTGGTGATATTAAAGCTGTATTTCTACCCCCTTATGTGACGTCGCTCATTCAACCTCTAGACCAAGGAGTTCTAGAAACGATGAAGAGAATTTACCGTCAAAGGCTTCCCCAGATGTTGATTGCAAAATTAGATGACTGAATGACTGTCAAGGAAGCCTTAAAGCAGTCACAATGAAAGATATAGCATACTGGATTCCTTCAGCGTGGGATGAGGTAAAACCTACCACCATTCAAAAGTCATGGAAAAATTTATTTGGCTTAGATGGACAACCCAAACAAGTGCCAGAACAGGAGAATGTGAACGAACTAGTTCAACTGGCCAATGAGCTACCTGTTGAAAATAAATTCAACAGTGAAGACATTCGTGATTGGTGCAGTGCAGATGTCCGGATAGAGATTACCAATGAGGAAATTATCAATATGGTTAACAATCCTAAACACAGTGAAGAAGATAATGACACAGACGAGATAACACCAAAAATATCACATTCCGATGGGTTGAAATCGATCAACGCTGCTCTTGCTTACATAGAGCAACAAGAAGAGTGTAGGCCACATGACATACTAACTTTTCAGCGTTGGCGTAACATCGCATCATCCAAGAGAGGACAGAGGTTAACTCAGAAAACAATCAAAGACTTTTAAGTAATATGTAATCTCATGAATCCACTTACTTACAGGTCTGTAACTATGTTTATTTTATGTTTTCAATTACAATAAACCAGTTTTTACATTCTTCACATGTTTTTTCATGTTTTTACCACAATAACACCTAACCTCTGTATTATCAGAGTTTTACCGTATCCGAGGTGATCTCGGTCCCACTTACCTCGGATAATCGGGAGTCTACTGTAGTTTGTATTTTAATTTCAATTGATTTTCATGTTTTGGTGTCCTCGTGCTCATACAAATGGTATGAATATTTGTCTTGTGTTTATATATCTTTCTTTGAAGGGTAATAATGTCTCTTACGTATTTCTGTTTTTATTAAGCGTTTCTTTTAATGTGTCGTAATTATTCTTTTCACTAATTACCTGTGATTGCAAGTAAGAATCGGTAATATTTTTGTCACAAATGAAAGTTTTAAGCAATTTTCTCACACTGGGTGCCAGTCAAAGGGAAGCAGACTCACGTGGCGTCATTTCATGTCAGCTAGACGCCACATGCATAGAGAAAGTAAGCAGCCCAATAGGAAATTGTTATACATCACTCGTACGCCCGATAATACTCAAATTAACCACACATTAATATCTTTCCTTTGCTTACAAGGAAAATACTTTATTTTATTTGTTTACACTGAATTCTTTCACATACTAGTGTTACAGTTTTAAAAAAGTGGCACAACAAAGTGAAATTTCTGTGGGTAAGAAAACATTTCAGGTAAAAAAAAACAAAAACAATACAAATACTTCACACTCTCCACAGGAGTGATAAGGATGACACTGCCACGCACATCAAGTGCGCCATCGCCGCCAACCACAATGCTCTGAACTGGCGTGTAGCGTTCTTGTTGCACTGCATGCACCTATGGGACTTTCAGTGGTTTTATTTTATTGGAGGAAAGCCTTTAGGAAGGTTCAGTGGAGGACCCTTGAGTAGTTTCTTATTTATATACGTATATTTTTAGCTGCACACTTTGAAAAGGTAGTTATTAGCGGTCTTGGAGTACTCTGGAATGGTTTTTATAATGTGCGTGACATTTTGAAAGTACTCCAGTTTTTGTCTGAGTGTGTATTCTTTTTGTAGAACAGCATATTGGATGCACATTTAATAGTTCAGTGGAAAAACGTGTATTTCAAACACTGCAACACAATTAACGCAACAGGTAGGCGGGAGCATAAAGGATGTTAAAGTGCCAAAAATGATTTTAGATATTTTTTAGATATTTAATAGTTCTGTTTTATTACATTATTGTACATTGATAAAAGTATCAAAATCCACAGAAAGCTAATTTACAAAAATTAATGATAAAATATTCAGGAATTTCTAATTTATATATACAAATTGAAAATTTTTTGCTTATTTATTAAGTTGGGCTACAATTCAAATTTATTGTTATTGTTATTGTTATTAGAATAAGATGATGAAATTTCATAGAATTTCTTCCAGTGTTCGGCCATAATTTTATTTTAAGTTTTGCACTAAAATTGAAATTCAAAATAGCCAGAAGTTAAACCCTAATTGCACGCGAACAAAACGCCACACTTCAAAGAAATTTATTCTTGGCGTTCCTAAATCTTTAAAAAACACTTTAGCTGAAATCAAACATTGGGCTCGTATAACTTTTTAAAATTTGTTTGGTGCAAATTTCAAGGTTAAAATGCTGATGATTCTACTAAAAACTATGCGAGAATGGTTTTAAAACTGATTTAGCCTTTTTATCAAATAGTTATTGATATGTTATTGCAAAACTGCAAAATATCTCAAAAAAGCAGATAACTATTTTAGGCACTTAGTCTAAGCCTAAGCTGCAACTGGTGTGCAGAACATGTTTGCATTGTGGTTAAAATAGTTGTGGTGTTGTTGTTGTAGATGTTTTTATTTTAATATTCAGTATGTCGATATTGTGAAAAATCAGAGATTTAATTTAGATTTTGGTAAGAAAACTGGTTGCTGAAAGTCAAACAAAATAAAAATTTTTGTTAATGAATATAAAAGTGCTTATCTAATGTTCATTTAGTATAATAACAATAACATTTTGTGTGTGTATAACAATTTGTTTGTATCCATTTGTCCATTGTACTACAAAAAACACATAACTATGTAGAAATTAATTTAAAATGCTGGCAGAATAAATTTGTTCTTCAAAATTGACTTAATGTATAACCATTGAAAATACTGGGCATGATTCATTTAATATTTTTAATTGAATTTTATTTCATTTATATATATGTATATTATAATAAATAAATATTGTCATTATCTGTATGTGTTTGGCAATACAGAGAAAAACTTGATAAAATGTTAACAATTTTGTTATATTTTCTATAGAGTTGAGGTCACTAAATTTTTGTACATTTTCATTTCAGTTTCACAAATTTCAAATGCACAATTTTTCATTTTCATTTCACGAAATAAAAATTTACATGACCCTAGTTTTTGTTTACAGGTTGTATGTTGGTAGAAGTTAGTTAGGGTGATTTTAGGTATTGTTATATAAAGGAATTTGCAGGTGGAAGTGTTGGTGTTAACGTGTGTGCTGGAGTATTTGGTTGACTTAGTGATGGCATTGTAAATTTGTTACAGAGAATTTGTCCAATGAGGAACGGACATGGGAGGAAATCATGCAGATCAAGGCTATGCCTGTGAGCATGACACAGAAGAAAGAGTTAAAGGCAAAATTACAGGTTTGTTGTTCATTTCTGTTGGTAATTTGTTTGAATAGTGTAATTGTAATTTTTGTCATACACGTGGAAAAGTTTGTCATTACTTGGAGTAAATGGGATAAATTTGGGATAGATGTATAAATCTCCAGATGACAGCACAGTCGGGACCTGATTTTATCAGTAACTGATTTGACAAGGGCAGCAATTTTATGAGGTCATTCTCAGGAACAATCAAAATATCGCAAACATCAGCATAAAGAATTAAAAAAAATCCTGACAAAAATATAAGAAATTGCAATGAAAATTGATTAAAAATAGTTGTGTGTTGGCTAGTCCACAGCGATAAAATATATGGGCCATAGTATCGCTATTCTTAAATTGTCATGCAGCAATATAAAAAAAAAAAGATAAAAATCTATAAAATGTTTTTGGTGGTTTGGAGTGAGCACGTTGCTGGGCACCTGCAAATCGACTTGCCCTGCGTGTGACACGTAATGAAGGGAAACTTTGTTCTACACCCACCCCTCTCCCCTCCACACACACCCCTGTGCACAAAGCAACAAGGCAGGCCATACCAGCGTGAGTTACACACCCCATTATTCCTCCCTTCAGCCCATAGTCTCGTGATCGCTTTGCCATGTGCACGCAGTGCTTGATTTTCAGATAATACAGCTATTATTAATTGGATTTTAGCTTCTCTGTTTGGATTTCGAGTTCGTATTGAGTTTGGAATTGACTGAATTGATTGCTGTTGTTCTGCTTACGCCATGTTTAATGGATTACAATTTTATGTTTTCGGATTTACAATTCATAAAAGAGAAATACAGTCAACATTGGCTTGTAAAATCCAGTTACACGTCCTCAATGTGTTCACATGTGCACTTATTAAATATGGAGGAGTCGAACTGGGTCAAATTTAAAGCAAACATCCTGGAAGGCCAAGCAAAATTTTCTATTGCAGAGGAAGTTGGTCCCTGCTAAAAAGTTAACACCATGCTGTGTTTAAACTTATTTTTTGATGTCAACTGGAGATTGTATATATTCTTCTAGGTTATCATTTAATTCTAAAGATATCTGAATACTGAAACATTGAATATATATATTTAACCATTGATTTTTGCATGACATGCAACTGAAAATGAAATTTATGCTTGTTGATAATTACACTAGCCTCTGTTTAAACTTAATTTCTGGTGTAAATGAGTGGTCGTACGTAACTTTCTTAGGTATTATTTTATTTTGAAAAATTCTTGAGTATTAAAATTAATTTTATATTTGTAATAAACCTGCTGATTTTCCCATCACAAGCCAATTAAATTTGAATTTGCACTTGTTGAAAATATTGTGTGCCCTGTTTAAACTTCATTTTTGGCATCAAGTGGTTGTTACTTATTTGGGTATTGTTTTATTCTGAAAATGTCTAAGTATAAAATCTAATTTATATATTTGCAATAAAACTGCTGAATTTCCCACCATAAAAAACTGAAGGTAGTGACTTCATACTCACTAAATGTGACTTAGGGCATCGTGATTTTTTTTATTGGGACAAGGGGAGGTGGTTTGTGCAATTCTGGGGTATACTTTTATTCAGAAGATGTCTGTGTATTGAAATAAATTTTTATTTTATCAATAAATCGTTAGATTTTTTTGCAAGAAGCTTTTGAAAATAGGTTTTGCACTCAGTAGAAGTGATTGAGCACCGGGCATTTACATTTTTTTGAGACCAGGGAAGGTCGCATATTTCGTTTTGGGTTATACAGTAAAGCCCCGATTGTACGAGTGTCCGCGGTTCCGGTGAATACCATCTTAAGATAGCTATCATCACAAAATTAAAAAATAACCAACTTTGACCCCTACAAAATAAAAAAAATTATGTTTTTAAAGTTCATTTTTTATTGTCAATGGCGTAAATTAAACACGTTTTTAAAATGAAATATTGATTTCATTTAATAGGCAGACATCATCAAAATATAATGATAGTAGATATGCATATATTTACCTACTTGTCGCCAAAAATTTTCCAAAATTGTTTACATTGAGCGGCGCGAAGTTTTACTGAGCGCATTACGTCCATGTTTAATCACCTCTGGCATAAATAAAATTAATATATGCATTTAATTAAAAATTTTAAGAATGAAATTAGGCCCCAGAAGTATAGAGAAGAATCTCTTGTCGCTGAAAAAAAGGTTTTAAACAGTGCGCAACATAACTCGTAGCGGGCGCTGCGTTCATTTTCAGTAGTTTGTTGTAAGAAAACCATAAGGTCAATCAAAAATATACAAATATTATTTTAATATGCAAATGTTTAAGAATAAAATTATATCACAAAAGTATGCATACGTCTTGTCGACGCAAAACAAATGCTCGAGGCCATGTATGCACGATTTAGCGAGCAGCAATCACTGATGTCCCTTATAAACGAGTTACATTGTATTGTTAATCACGTAAAAATACAGATGCCTACCAAATAAAACACCCATTGCTATGGTGCTGGCGCATGTGTAAACATCTGACTTGAAGATATAAAGTTCTGGCTGTCTAGTATTTTCAGTCAGTGCTACAGGATACAACCAGTATGGCGGTCTCGTTTTTTTCCCCCATACATGGAAGGCAAGGAGGGGGGTGGTTGCTATTGCATAGCAACCAGCGTGATGCCTTTGGCCACTTAGAATGTNGTAAACCAGCAGAGTAGGGGACGGGGTGGTTGCTGTGTTTTTCACTGCCACTTTCCGCTGCGTTATCTCAGTCTCACTTTTGCTTGGCACCCACTCATCTAGTTTGCTACCTCCCCTCTTTTAGCTGCTCCTGCGATCAATACTTTTCTCCACCCCTCATCGTGTCTGAGAATGCAGCCCTATGTGGCAACACAGCAATAGCCAACCAAGTTAAAGAAGGGAAGTGAATAGTCAGTACTGTTTGTGTTTGCCAGGGAAGTAAGTCTTTACCATTGTTTAGCTCTCTCTCTACAGTACACGTGTCTGCAGACAAAAGTAATCAGTTTCACAAGTACAGTGTACTGTAATTTTTAGCATGCATTAAATCATGTTTATTGTCCTGCATTAAAAATAATGCGAGTGCAAGTAACACAAATACATCGGGCAAATTTTTTCAGCAAATGTTTAAATAACTCGGGGTGTCAGCAGGATATCTTTGTCCCACGAGACAATCTTGGTGTAAGGTGTGAGTGGCATCTCACTCCTCCACAAAAAGAAGAAGACAGCGTGGCACAACATCCCTGTTCACGTGCAGGGGGGAGGGAAGTGCTCGACAGACATCTGCCGCCTTAGGAAACGGAGGGGTATGGGGGAGAGAGGACTGTCGTGGGAGTGATTCCCTTGTGGAAGACAACAGCAAGGAAGTTTTGCTTTAAAACTATTTTTTTTACTGCTTACAAACCACATTTCAAATTATCAAGGTTTTACTGTATTGCCTATCACAGTTGCTGTGCACACAGCATTTAGCAAGTAATGCTTTGATAATAGTAAGTAACGCATGGTGCGGAGAGAGGGCATTGTGTCACCACTCCTTTCACTTGTTTAGCATTGTGCGCGCAGCCTAACTCACCAGACTCCAGGCAGTTTGCAGTCAAATTTTTAAAAGTTTTTTTACATTTTTTTTTTTGTTTTACCAATTGACTGTAGCGGCATAACATCCAGTATGTTATTGCTGCGTGCTAACGAACATATTAAAAATAACTTAACTGTGACTACTTAATTTTGTCAATTTTTCTGAAGGTTCCTGAGAATGTTGTTTAACATTACTGTATTCGCTAGATATGTGCTTGTTACATAGGGGTTTTACTGTACTTTTATTTGGAAAACTTGTGTCAAGAAAAAATTAGTATTTCATCCCAAAAAATTATTTTTACACAAGGGACAACTAAAAACTGATGTACATATTGTGAAAAAAAAATGCACTTTTAAAACAATTTTTGGGGACCAAAATAGGTGGAACAATTTTACAAGGGAAGAGAATTTACAAGACTATTCTCAGGAACTGTTAGGTTTCTTAAAATTGGGTTCTGGCTGGTGTCTCTTCTACATACCCTACAAGTACGCCTAACCATAATAATTTCTTTTCTTCAAAGGCTATTGAATGCAACAAGAAATTTTAATTTGTGATGCTGACTTAACAGTGGTGAAACTGGTTTGTAATACTTATTTTTATAACTTCCTTATAATATATAAAACCAAGATTTTGAAAAAAAAAAAAAAAAAAAAAAAAAAAAAAAAAANGTTTTAATTGGATTGACATAGAATTGAGGTTGCCGTAACTTCATACATCTCATGATTATTTCCAGAATAACATAATCTTATTTATGGTAGAAAATGTCAAACATTGCGTGAGATAGGGTAATGTGTGAAAATGGTTTCAAGTTAGTTAATTCACTGTTGTTGATTAAATAATCAGATGAAGTCAAGTTACACATTTAATTTTCATTGAGTTTGTGTGTTGGACAACAGTATCACGGTTAGCATTTTGCTTACAGTGGTTAGGGCATTTATGTTACTGGCCAATAACATAGTGAATCATATGAAAAAACTACCAGTTATTTTGATACATTTGCTGTTTGCATATGCCAGCATGTTACCTCATGTTCTTGAATAGTAAACAGTGTTCGTTGAGTGAGGAAACTCCATAAGCAGATAAGTTGGACAGTGTTTCCATTATTGATGTGAAAGATTGCAAGGAAATTGCTACTTCTGTAGTACAGGAGACTGTGATTTTAAATTAGTGACCTTTCAGCAATAGCAAGATAGGTCTACATTTTCAGAGGTGTGTGTTGGTGAGCAATATCATGTCCTTGTATCATGCTGTTTAGTGTGTGCGGAGCACAAATATTGTAGATGATTGGAATGAACCTCTGAACTGACTACCAATTGTAAGTGCTGCCATACACGCATGTCTCAAGACAGTGCCAAACATACAGTAAATAATTCTGTAGTGGATAATGAAAAGTAGGATGATGGCTTTAATGTTTTGCCTCTTTCAAATAACTTTTGTTGATGCAAAACAGGTGTGAAAGATATTTATAACAGCATGGGTAATTTTAATGATTTTGTAGCATGTTTTTTTTAATGAAGGTAAATCAAAATAGTGAGTGGCAGCTCAAAGAATAATTTCAAAGTAGGGCACAAAATTAAGCAAGCATAAAGTAGGAAATGAATTTAATAACAAATAAAGAAGAGTTACTTAGCCTACTTTCCGAAGGGAAGAAAGGCTTACGAGATCACTTTCCTGCCTGTGCGAGTGTGTCCCATCTTTCAATTTTTGAACAAGTAGATTCCATTTCACCAAACTCTGTACACATATAGTACTAAGTAAGAAAACCTGACTTACAGTTTTAGACCATTCAGAGCACTTACATTCAAAATGGTGGCCATTTTGAAATTAGTGATATGCCATATCTCTGAAACCGTTCAACCTATTTAAACCTAATTTTGTATGCTGACAGCACAAGTTGTAAGCATTAAATTTAGAAATGAATATTGTTGACCCTCCATTTTAGAAGATAGCGCCACATGAAAAAATAAAGATTTTACGTTATATCTCAAACTACTCAATCAATTTTTGTGAAATTTGGCATGTATGTAATACTATGATAGGCCAGGTAAATGTAAATAATTGAATTTAATTGGGCACTTATTTTTAAAATGGCAGCCATACAATTATATTAGGTTTATTTGAAATAACTACCATACAATTTAACCAATTTTGACCAAATTTTGTACCCCTACAAGCATCATATAAGTAATTAAAACACCCACTTTTGTTGACCATTTTGTGAGATAACGAATAGAGATTTTATGTAATATCTCTGGAAATAATTGACTGATTCCTACCAAATATTGCAAACAAGTAGTACTGCGATAGGTGATGTTAACCGACATGTTTTAGGTATGCCAGACATTTATTTTCAAAATGATGGCCATAGTTATTTTAGTTTTGTATGTTATATCATTGGAACCATGTAATCAATTCCAATGAATCTTTGTATGCTGGCTGCACGTATTACAACTATTAAATGTGTCTACACAAAATCTGTCCATCATTTAGTAAAATAGTATCGCATGACAATTTAAAATTATGTGAATCTCCGAAAACAATAGATTTCTCGTAAATTTGGCAAATAAGTTTTTTAATGGTGGAGGCGCGGCTCGTTAAGGCATATTTAATATAACTGCAGCCTCAAAGGTGGGCGCCATGTTGTAATAAAGCGTCTCTTTCGTTACAAGCGTATTTAGAATTTTAGCATAATGCAGCCTCAAAGGTTAGGCGCCATCTTGTAACGTATCGCCATTTACACTGCCGACTGTTTACTTGCCACGGCTTGCTCAGGGTAGAATACACGAGACTCAGTTAATTGAACATAGTTAATTATGAAATAAAGTTAAAGTTCCAAGTTAGTTTGTTTTATACTTTATATTTATTTAACAAATTTTCACAGTTCACAGATGAATTAGCGGTATTCAGAGTACGAACCGTCCAGATATAAATATACAGGTACCGAACAGCGTTACAGTGGTTTAACTGGCCCGAAGAATAAATAACTGCTGCTACCTCCCACACCGGCTGAGAAATGAAATAATAAAGTTTTGTTGCCGATGTGGGGGTTCACGTCACACCCGATGCGATCTAGACTATCATTGTACTACGACTACTGTTCTGACCGGCCCATCACGGGGCTGCACTTCATAGAGAGAGACTGCTGACTTCTTCTGACGAGATCTGCTTCAAGAAGACTCTCTCGAGGGCGACTCATAGATGCCTATATTGTGCTGCCTTGCACCCCCCTCTCCTGCGATAAGCGCCCGGCATCCTGCATCTGGCAGCAGCGTCATCACTAACTGCGCTGTGTCCCGCGCTCAACACGTTATCAACTGCTGCGCCGTCAACAGAAACTAACCTCTCGTACAACAAAAACTTGTTGACTTTGCCTGAAAATGCGCTGGAGGAACTAAAACTGTAGACTCATTCAAAATCCCGATAAACTAACCTCTCGTTTCATATAAAATTTGGATGACGCAGTAATACTGCGCAGAAAGAACNATCCCGATAAACTAACCTCTCGTTTCATATAAAATTTGGATGACGCAGTAATACTGCGCAGAAAGAACTAAAACTATCGACGTAATGAACATCCAGAAACGAACTAATCTACTTAATGCTGACGCTTTACAAAACACTGAAGTTTGAAACGAAAACTGTAACCAGGACTCCTGATAAAACGTAACCAGCAGACGTCTGCCCGATAACCTACAAACGCACACGTCTGCCGGATAAACGAACACGGTAAAATAAGCCACCACTGCTTTTAGTTTGAAACACGATAACAATATTATGAAGCTTTCCAGAGCTTCATACACCCAAAAGAATTTTACACCCAAGTCCCGAAAAATTATGAATATTGCGTCATTACATTGTAGTACTATGGCAGGTCATGTAAACTGATGAACTTTGAGGTGGTCAAATACATATTTTCAAAATGGCGGCCATATAAGATTTTTTTTTTCTGGAATTTTTTTATCTAATAAACCACACAAAAAATTTCAACTTATCTTTGTATGCTGACAGTATCATTTATATCCATCAAAATTGTCAATGCAAAGTCTCATTTCTCTGCCATTTTGTAATATAACCCCCAGATGAAATATTACTAAGTTTTATGTCGTATCTCGGGAAGCAGTCAACCCATTTCCTTCAAATTTGGCAAGAAGTTGTACTGTGGTAGGCTATATTAGTCTATATGTTTTAAGTATGTAGGTCTCTTATTTTATGAATGGCACATATACAAACATTTTAGCTTGGTGTGCTGTATCTACGAAAGTATGCAACAGGTTTAAATTTAACTTTGTATATTGTATCTATGATAGTCATTGAATGTGATAATGCATAAACTTTATTTCCTCCATTTATGAAGATCGTCACATGAACAATGGAGGTTTTATGCCATATATCGAGGACCAATAGACCAATTCATAGCAAAATTTCTCTAAGTATGCTACATAGGGTATGTAAATTAACAGATGTTATGTGCAGCAGGCATGTTTTAATGGGGTTTATATAAATAGTTAAAATTAATTTTTTATATCTATAAAACATTTAAACAAAATTCAACCAAATTTAGTACACAAACAGTATTAATTAAAATCATCATTTATGCATACAAAAATCCTCTTTTGCTATACAGTAGAATCCCGATAATTCGTATTGTTAAGGGACTGAATGTTAAATATGAATTATCGACATATTCAAATTAGCAGGATTAAAAAAATACATAACGAGATTAATGAAAATTTGCATTAATATGTAATGATAAACGCATGGCTACATATTATGTATAAGTATGTACTCTGTATATAAATCAATAATTACATCAATAAAAAACACATAAAAAATTTACGTTAAAAAAAATATCTGTAATTTTCTTTTGGTGCAAGCCTTGCAGACTGGTATTGTCAATGGCTTTGTCAAGCATGTTCAAAGCAGAAAATACTTCATCGCCAACGTCTGATTTCGCTAAGAAATGGCGCAAGTGGTTGATGTATTGTTTAGCCACTTTAGGTCTAATTGTCTGCACATCATCTTCGTCATCACTTTCGCCATCAATGTTCTGAGATGGAGCCAAAATTTCTTAATTAGTTGGAATCCTTGCTACCGCTAGGCCATCGTCAAAATGGACGAAATCTTCAAACGTTATAGAATTTTCTTCATTTTGAGGAAGACTATTCCAATTCACAGGGTGTTCTAAGTCTTGTTCAGTAACTGCTGATGAAAGTTCCACCTTCGTGAATCCACAAGCACGAAAACAGTTTTTTATTGTGCTTTCGCTAACACTTTACCACGCCTTGTGAGCAATGTTCATGGCTGAAAATAAGGTGATTTTATGATCCTTCCCATCCTCGATGCTGTCAAGGAGTTGCATCACTACTTCCTTGCGGTAAAAGGTTTTGAACGTTTTAATTATGCACTGGTCTAGAGGCTGCAGCTTAGAAGTAGTGTTGGCAGTCAAAAACACAACATTAACATGACTGAGCGGTGTGGTATTGTTGTGGGCCGTACAATTATCCATGAAAAGTAGAATTTTTCGCTGCCTTTTCTCCATATCAGCATTCACTGATCGTATCCTTTCCTTGAATCATTCGCCCGTCATCCACGCTTTTTTGTTTGCATGATAGGTCATCGGAAAAGTTTTTATGTTTTTAAAACATCTTGGTTTGGCTGATTTGCCTATCATGAGCGGTCTTAATTTCTCAGATCCATCCATGTTGGCGGCCAACAATATGGTTACACGTTCTTTACTCTTTTTTCCATCATGACACTTTTCTTCCTAAGAACGCATTGATCGGTCGGGGAGACACTTATAAAATAACCCCGTCTCATCGCCATTAAAAATGTCATAATCTATTATTTCTCCCAATTCGTAGTTCCACTCAGAAAAAACGTCGGCCGATACACTCACACTTTCCTCACTAAGCTTCTTGAATTTTATGCTGTGCCTTTTTCTAAACCTATCAAACCAACCATCACTCGCACGAAAGTCTTTAATTCTCATTTTTTCTGCGAAAACTTTTACTGTTTCTCTTAAAATGTTTCCTCCAAATGGTACATTCGAATTCCATGCTTTTATAAATTTTTATAAATTCTCTTCTAGTTGTGGATACTCACCAGTCTTAAAGCGCTTTACTTTGCTGTCCGATGTCTGGGAGGCGATCTTGTCCTTGTTCTTCAGAATTGATGTTATTGTGGAAGGAGGAACGTTATTATGTTTGGACACGTCAATTATTTTATCACCACCGGCCACGGCTTACGATTTCTTTTTTTTCTCTCTCTAATGGAAAGACACTTATTAGCTCTTTTCGGAGGCATGGCTAAGATCGAACTGACTAACTTTTCACTCGCTCTGCTCCTTCCTACCCTCTCATAACTTTAGGTTGGACACCAAGGCGTCTCAAAACATTACGAGTTAACGAGATTTTAAAGTTGGAAATAAGAATTATAAAACGTTTTAAATGAGCTCAAGAACCAAAATAAATACGTATTATCGAGGGGACCAGAATGCATTGTTTTTTTTACGAATTAAAGGGATTTTCTCAAGGGACCGGCAAATTTGCACGAATAATCAGGATACGAAATATCGGGATTTCACTGTATATATTTTGCAAAATAGTGTCAGGTAAGTGAATGGATCATTTTGTCATATTTCTGGGACAATTCAACTAATTTACACCAAATTGTGTACAACTACAGAAGGACATGTAAAGTTACATGATTTAAATAGGGCCAGATATTGATTTTAGAAATGGTGGCCATACAAATATTAAATGGAGTTTGGCATATCTGTTTAACCAAATCCAATCAAACTTTTTATGCTCACAGTATCTATTAGAAAAATCCTGTATAGAAACTCTTTTCAGGCAGTTTTTATAAGATGTCCCTGATTAAAAAAATTTAATTTTCACGCCATATCTTCAAGACCATCAACCGATTTCCACCATATATTTCACACAAGTGATGTTTTGGTAGGCCATGTAAACTTATGTGTTTTTAGTGTCTCAGACACTTATTTTCAAAATGATTGTCATGTAAATATTTCAGGTTAGTGAACCCTATAATTCAAAACATAAGACTGATTACATCAGAAGTTGATGCTCCAAATCCTACCTCCGTGATGCAGTTGATTGCAAGCTAGCTTAATTTTAAGAGTTTTTCTGAATTCGAATCTTGGGTAAGCCACTCATGTATTTTAATTGTCCTAGAACTGTTTGACATGTTTCTGGTTTCATCTCTTGTGATACTACTGTCAATGAGATGTTGACGCGTACCTGCCACCTAAACTGTTAAGAATTTCACTAAAATTTATTTGCACCCATGTAGAGGAAAGTAGCCTCATTAGTTATCAGCAACTTCTTGTTTTATTTCTGATTTTTAAATGAATTTACACTCTCTTTAGTATTATGTATTCTGTTTTCACGTACTACATGAACTTCTGGTAAAGGAGACTTTTTTGAAACATGTTTTTATAATTAGAGTAAAATTAATGTAACTATATCATATAATAAAGTTAAAAAGGGAATTATTTTCTATTTAAAAGTAATTTTGAGTTTGTCTTCTTTGTAATTACAAATAAAAGTAATTGAAATATATTTTTTAATTCAGTCTGCAATGTTGTTAATGATGATCATTATGTTATTGACTTCATATAAAATGTTACATGTCAGTTCAGTAAAACCACAAGAAAAGAAGCAATTTGGTGCAGCAGACTATTCATTGTAATTTTTAATGTACGTACACTTGAATGACTCTGTTTTTTAAACAAGTAACAAATTTTTTAAATGCCTTTGTTAAATTTCCAGTCTGCCACAAAGTTGAGGCTTCAAGGCTACGAGCAGTTCAAGTACCATCAGCGCAAGAGGTTACAACATTTGAAAAGTCGCTGGAAGGAGACCTACGCCAAGTTAGAGCTGTGGCACCACAGCCTTAAGAAAATTGAAGGAAATTTTGGGACTGGTGTTGTCTCATATTTCCTATTCATTAAGTGGTTGATGTTTTTGAATCTGACCATATTCTTGTTAATCTTCTTGTTCGTAATCCTGCCAGAAATTTTGTTAGGTGAACCATTTATTTATTCGTGTAATGTAAGTGATTTTAATTTCTCGCTAGTAGAGTGTTGTTCAGAAAGCTACTGGAATTCATCATCCTCGGATGGTATCTTCTTGGATCTCGTACAGGGGAAGGGGATTGTTGAAAAGACGGTTTTGTTTTATGGACTGTATTCAAATAAAATTTATACAACTTCAGAAGACTCAGGTCTGTATTACAATCTACCACTGGCTTATGTAGCCATCACCGTGCTTTCATTCTTGCTTAGCCTAGTTGCGACCGTAAATTCTGCTGCCAGGGGTTTCAAGGAACGTCTGGTTGAAGGCGAGGGCCAGTTTTACAAGTACTGCAATTTGGTATTTGGTGGGTGGGATTTTTGCATCCACAATGAAAAGTCTGCAGCAATCAAACATAAGGCCTTGTTCAACGAGATAAAAGGAAGTTTAGAGGCAGAAAAAATGGAGGAAGAGCGCCAAAATCGCTCCAGGGAAGAGAAGATGAAATTGGTTCTAATTCGGTGCATCATCAACTTTGTAGTGCTGTTGGTGCTTGCTGCTGCAGCATTTTTGATCTATGCCTCTTCTGATTTTTCTAATGATGAATTAGAAGCTATTACACAAAAAAATAAGGAAAGCACACATTTGTATAGTGTTCTCATGGAGTTTCTCCCATCTGTTGCCATAGTTGGCCTAAATCTTTTTGTACCTATCTTGTTTGGATACTTGGTGACGTTCGAACGGTACAGTCCACAGTTTGTCGTAAGACTCACCTTAATAAGAACAGTCTTCCTGAGGCTATCGTCGCTGATCATGCTGTTGGTGACGCTGTTCAAGGTTGTAATGTGTAGGCTTGGTGATTGCAGCAAGGCCCATGATTATTGTGGTGATCCACAGTGCTGGGAGACATATGTAGGTCAGCAATTTTACAAACTTGTCCTCCTGGATTTTGTCATTCACGTGATTGTCACGTTCTTCTTCAACTTTCCACGCATGCTGATTGCCAAACACTCCAAGAGCAAGTTGGCCAAGTTCATCGGGGAGCAGGAATTTGAACTGCCGAGGCACGTACTGGATGTAGTCTACACACAAACATTATGCTGGCTGGGAAGTTTTTATGCCCCTATCCTACCTCTGTTTGCAAGCGTGCAGTATTTCTTCATCTTCTACATCAAGAAGTTTGCATGCCTGGTAAATAGCACTCCATCGTCTACAGTTTACCGCGCATCACGGTCCAATTCTTTCTTCATGCTTGTCCTGCTGCTGTCGTTCGTCGTGGCAATAGTGCCGGTTTCGTACTCGATAGCCGAGATACTGCCGTCGAGCGGCTGCGGCCCCTTCAGGGGCCAGGACACCGTTTGGCAACTGGTCGTGAGCACGTTTGAGAAGCTCCCGTCCTGGATTCAGAGCGTATTGTTCTTCTTCTCGACCGCCGGGTTCGCGGTGCCAGCATTCATCATCCTGGTGCTGTGCCTGTATTACTACTACGCGGTGTCCGCAGCCAATAAGCACATGGTGTTGGTCCTCAAGAACCAGCTGGTACTCGAGGGTCACGACAAACAGTTTCTTCTGAACAGACTGAGTGCATTCATAAAGCAGCAGCAGCAACAGGACCATCACAAGGTGATGCGACAGATGGAGATGTCAAATGCCGCTGATGGCTCGGGTGCCAGTTAAAACCAAAAGAACTTTCTGGTGTGGTTGTTCAGCTGCAAACATCCAAAAAGTTAATTGTACATGTGTATCAACCATTTCTACACATTTTTGTATACCTGAAAACATTTTGATACTCTCCACTGAAATACCTTTTTTTATATAAATTCATGGCAATTAGGTAAGTGTGTAAAATTTTTTTATTGTAGCAGTTTTGTAGTGGACAGTGCAAACGAGCTTTTGGTCTACGTCTGTGGCTAGCAGACTAGTCAACCATGACCATTTTGCCCTAAAATCAAATATCAAAGAAATTGAAATGACAGCATTGGAGAAATGCATGAATAATTGGCTGTGAAATTATGTGCTTATAGCTTCAAAGGAGACAAAAAAATAATGTAAAACATTTAATATTTGTTTTTGCTGTACGAGTGAGTGAGTGGGTCTTGCATTTAAAATAGGTATTTCAGGAAAAAACAATCAATGTAAGATGTGGTTGTATTATGTGCTAGGGTGAAGAGTGAAAATAAATTTAGTCCTTGTTGCCAAAGATAGACTATGTAACTAGATTGTAAGAGTTTATTCAGTTACTTTGTTCAAGTGAAGTAAGTAAGACTGTATATGAAGTTGAGTTTGTAGTTTCAGATAAAAGTAGTTTCATACTTCTAGTAGGACAGCATATGTTTTTCATTTTAAACTATATGATAACAGTGTTAAATGCTGTATGTAAAGTAATATTTAGAGCAGAAAGATCTGAACCTTATTTTATTTGATTTATATATCAGGGTGGCTACCACATTGTGGAAAAAAAAATTCCCTGACTTTTCCCTGTTTTCCAGACCCAAATCCCCCCTCCCGACAAACTCAGTATGTTATTTTTTCACGTTAACTATCATTAAGAACTAAATCTTTTTGAGTTCCTCATAATTAAAAAAAAATCTATCTAGATTTGACTTTCTCACTGCACCACAACTACAAAAGAATGCTTATATTCTAACTGTATTGACTGGACATTAGTAAAAAGGAAAAATCTGTAGACATGCAAATTCTAAACAGCATTTAATTCAATGTTCTAATGTTGGCAACTGACCAAATTTGTGACTTCCCCCAAAATTGCAATTTTCTAAGTAATCTGTTAGGGTCAGAACAGAATGTCTTGCTTTATTGCGACATTTGAAGTCCATAGTAATGTGTTTTGAAGTGACGCTCTCCAAGCTGTATGAAAGAGTTTTGTTAAGGCCTTGTCCAGAAGAGCACTTGACAGTTGATGATTATGCAACATGAAGTAGTAAAATACAATATAACATTTTGTAAAGCATTTATTTAAGGTTAGGTTTCCCTTTTTTATAAAATTTCAATTACGTATAAAACACAGCATAAGAATCAATATGTCCGCTGTCATGAAATAACAAAAATATTGTTAAGAAAATCATTTAATTAATTAGAAGATAATTTGTCATCTAGTGTTAGGATGAGGTTAAATTTCACTGCCATAAGCGTCTTAGTGTTAAGTGTACAATAAAGACAACCACACATTACTTACCTCCGAGTTAGTACTAAAGTAGCACGTCATTTAGAATGTCTACACACACACACTTCCATGTGACGAAGCATGAAGAGTAATCACATTGCCAATGTCACGCACATTGTTCGATCAGCACAAAAAATATTGATCACACTCCCGGCATTTTCAAAACGGGCAGTTTTCCAACCAGGACTTTAACAAAATGGTCACATGAACAGATTTTGTCTAAAAAATTTATGATGTAATTTTATAATTTCCATTTTGAAGTTTTGTCGGCTTCAAAGCTTACGAATTACCAAATTGCAGCCTCTTTAGCTCTGCGGACTTCAAAGGTTAATATGCACACTGTTGATATTATTTGCAATAAACTAATGTGCATCATGCTCATTTAATGTAAGTTGCCAAAATATTCCTTAAAGGTGTATTTTATTCATTAAATACTTATTGTTTAACAACAGTTTTTCATCCCAAATGTTTTGTAATACTAGTATAGCACTGAAAAGGTACACTTTACATTACCGTGCAGTTTATTTTAAGAATTCAGAGATTTTAGTATTAAAACTAAGATTTCACATTCATCTGCATTCAGTCGGCTTAATAGTTGAATGTCATGGTGTTCGAACTGCAACCTTACAAAATGTAAAATTTAAATTATAAAAATTTTGAAACCCAAGCAAATGTAGCACTGATGTATTTTCAAGTTTTGATTTGGTAGCAACGAGTTGGTTTGGCACTAACTTGTTGTGAATGCACGGCACACAGTTTACAGGTGTGTGCGTTTGTCAACCTTGGTCACATGGACATAAGAAAGTTTGGTAACTGAAAGTTTTGATGAGTTGAACCACCACAGGGCGAAGTAAACATTTCATTGCGAATGATTCAACTATTGTAAACAGTTTAGTACCAATTCAACCGCAAAAACAGACCTCCTTCCTCGTAGTCTCAAGATGGCGTTGTTTGGTACTAAGATTGTATTTATTTTTCAAAGCAGATAAAAAGTAGGATCTGCAATACAATTGCCGTTGAAGTGTAACAAATAAATATCCTTCCATATTTAAGATAACTTAATTGCTGTCTCAAAAACTTAAATGACATTTATTTTTTCCCTGACAATTCACAAAATTCCCCCACTTTTCCCTTGTTTCCAGGTCGGTTGCCATCCTGTATACAGAACATAGATTATAGAGAAAGTTTTCAGCACCGAAAATGCATTAATAAACAAAGACACTTGAAGAGGTAGAAATGCAAGTAATTTTTATTGCATTATTTCACCAGATAATAGCCAAGTTTTTCTTTGAAACATAAGTATATCCTTTCACCTAGAGATTGTTGAAAAGCAACTTAATAAACTACTAATATCTGTAGAAATGTTTCTAAAGTAAATTATATAGCCAGCAAAGAACACTTTCTTTGTGGGGTATGCACTGATCTTTCCATAGCCCTATAATATTCATAATTTGTAATACATCACACAGCAATCTTCACTGTACTGAATCATTTTATTGGCGGTATAAATGCTGATAGATGAAGGTAATACCAAATGTTGGTTACTAATAATTGTTTTTGTAATGTGTGCCAAATGTAGTGAACTATTGTTTTATAAACAGTCTTTAAAAGCTGACCTATGATGGCAGCCTGGCAAATTTATGTCCTTGTGAATACCGTACTTATACGTGATAAACTTATTTTTTTTTGTGTAGTCAGGATTAGCACATGTTGAACTTAGAGTGAATTTCCAGAAACTTGATTTAACATTTCTTTGGATGGTTTTATTATTCCTTGGAAGATTTTTTGTAGTTGGGCACGTCATGTGAATTCAACGCACATCGACTGGACGTTCAACATCCACCAGTGGTAATTAATCACAGGTAATGAGCAGAGCTTCAGATTTGTGGATTGAATATTCATTCTGCCTTGTCAGCACTGAAATCATTTGCTTGACGGAATATAAAAGCGTATGCTGAACTGTTTATAATGGCATGCGTATTTCGGGCATGTGATAGCTGCCAAACATATCTTGCAGATGCATTTCTCAGAGAAAATGTAGGGAAAAGATTTTTGTCTTCTACAGTTTGAAAGTGGCGACAAGGTTATTTCTGCGAGGCATCCCATGCAAAGGAGTATGTTTTGTGTGACATTCTAACTGATGTGTTGTTTGTGCTCAGTCACGTCACAAGAGGCATGTGTCACCAAGGATAATACTGAACTCACGTCATCACATAAAGCTGGTTAGACATTTGTGCAGGTGATGTCTGACAGTTTTCCATACCCTAGCTGTCTTTACAGTTGTAACACAAAAATTTTGCCCTGGTGTACATTTTCTTACTAGTTTCATTGTTTAACCAAAAGTGGTTATTAGTTGGTTTTGTTCACATATTAAGGAGGAATTAAAATCATTGTAATGCCTAAACCAAAAGCTGCCAAGCAGTATTCTCTATTCAGGGGTACTACTAGGAATCTAAATAGATTTCTAGTATGCAACACATCTGAACAGTGAATTTGTACTGATATCTTGCTGCATTTAAATTGTGGAGAGTTCACACTTTTACGAGTTACCATACCTTCTTTGTAAAACATTTCACCCAATTGTTTATTTCCATGCTCTGGCTTTAATTCCTCACAGGAGCTGCTGGCCACCCGAGTTGTGCATTGTGGTTGATGCAGCAGTTATGTTCCTTGCTTTTGAAACTGTTGTTGCTGTTGCACAATTCCATCTTTGTGAAGTAATTTCCACGTTCTGCAGTGCTGTCTTCAACCAAGCCTTCATATTTTCTCATATGTAGTTTGTCGAAACATGGCAGATATGTTGCCACTGGCTGGTGGGTTTTCTCTGGGCACTCCAGTTTCCCCCCCTTGCTCTTGCATTCTGTTGCTACTCCAGCTTTACCTCACTGACACTTACGACACTTATGTTAAGGACTGACCAAAATCACCCCACTTCGATTATCACACATTGTCAAATGTTTTACCTTTCACCTTTATTATGTTGAAAGTCGGAGGTGTAAGTTCATTCACGGTTACGCCCAACCTTTCTGAGGCTGTGCTAAAGACCTACTTCCAGAATATTCCTCCGCCACATGCAGATAAATCTTAATCGATTCTAGAAAATGACACAAAGGGACAACACAGTGCATTAGTGCACACTTAGTGTAATGATAATGTTGCAATTTCCTCGAAAGTCAGTGGGCTTAGCAATGTTCATTAAGAGATGGAAGTTAATTATAGTTCCCAAATTTATTTACAGTATCTACAAACAAAACTCTCTTGAATCAGTACCTCCAGTGCCTTTGTGCACAGTAACCTTCACTCGTCGGGCTTCACACCCTCTCATCCGCTCACACCACAAACATCTCGTTCGCTGTCAGCTGGCAATCTGCTGTCGTCGTCGTCTGTCCTCTTTCCTCTTCTCCGACGCTCCGGTTACCTCACTCAGCCAGAAGGCTTCTACCAAGACTGCCGACCATGGGGTTGCTGCAATATTTATAAGGTCATAGGCCATCACCCAGAAATTTCTCAAAATGCTGCATTGTGCAGAGGGTCCTAGTTCCTAGAATATTCTTGTGCATCCTCCCAAGTCGCCGGCTTCTCCAGCAGGGAGGAGGTGGTGCTGTGACGCCAGACAGGTCAACTATCAATCATATTTCCGGCTGCCATGCGATGGCCCCACAAATCGGTCTGCCTAGGGGTAGGAGAGAGTCGAGGTGGGTCAGCCCCCACAGAACCAGACCACGCAGGGAGCTCGCGCCTAGTAGGAGCGTTGGCACATAATATTTTTCATAGGAACTCGTTACTGGGTATTACCAACAGATCTATACTCTCACTGTTTTGATCCATATCAATTATAAATTAAATATAATTTATAGGTAAAATATAAATAACATTTCAATAACAAAAAATATGGTAGTATTAAAGTATAAAATGCTTGTAATACCTGGCATATTTTTCAAAGGTTTGATTCATAAAAGTGAGAAGAAACCATGAATAGACTATAGATTAAAATTGTGCAGTTATGTACAGCTGTTAAAGGTGACTGTGCATCCTAATTGCTGAGGATTGGGGAACCATGGGTACCACTGACTGCTCTCAGTAATTGGCCCAGCTTCAGAGATCACAGTGAACAAAGACAACCACTTAGTAACATGATGACTTATTTCTTTCGTAGTCATCACTACTCTCACCTTTGTCTCCTGTCTATACCAGTTCAGCCTTTATCTCATCTTTATTTTTGCAGTTCACCTATTATCAGATTAATTTTGTTAAGAATATCAAATTTGAAAGTGAAATGATTATTCCTGACAGTTGCCGTTTACAGGCAGTAGTGGAAAACTTACACTCTAAGTTTGTAAATATGTTAACGTTATTACAAAAACCTACCTAAATATTAAATTGTGCTTAGGATTTATTACGTATATGCTTTGGCAACTTAACAGTTTAACCTTAATTTTACATGCACTTTGTCCACCAATATTTGTCCGTATGAACAAGTTGTCTATGAACAGATACTGTCAAATTTTGATCCATGTGCCGCACACTGCCCCCCCCCACCCCATATGTAAAAATTGTACTTTATAATTCGATACTTGATCATGTTCAAATATATCTGAAGACTTCTGAGCAAGTTGAAATTAATGAAAAAGCAGATTACAGTGCCACACGTACACTTAACAAGAGCCTCGTGTGTGTACATTTTCAGCATGGAAAATGAGGGAATGTACCACTTGGAAATATGTGAGCTATTGACAGTTTCTCTGCTACCTTATTAAAACCTGGCAGCAACATTATTAATTCAAGCATTTTATTTTTAATGACACGAAGAGAGGGAGGGTGGGGGAGGATGAGATTGAGAGAGATGTGAACTCGAGAGAGAGGGGGTGTGGTCCAGAGAAACAGAGGTCAAGAAGCAGAGGGGGATCTGCAGGTCGAGAGAAGGGGAAAGGCAAAATACATGCATGAAAGGTGTGGTTAAGAGCATTATTGTAGGGACATTATTATTATTACTCTCTATTCAGGGTTTCTTCATACTTTTTGAATCAAACCTTAGAAAAATCACACCTTTTATAACACGTTTAGTTATTTTGTAAATATCTTGTGAATCACAGCTGTTGTATAGCTTTGTTAACAAAAAAGTATCTTATTTTTCGTTTTACCTATTTTTGCTTATAAATTATATTTCATTTCTAATAAATATGAATAAAAACAGTGAGAAAGCAAGTGTGCTGGTAATGTCTAGTAAGAAATGGCTCTTATGCTAAATATTATTGCAACTTGAGTGTGCACAAATTTGGTGCAGTGTCCTTTGGTGCAATTTTGTAGATTTAGTAAAACCTTGTTAAATGAGCTCGGGGAATATCCTTGGAGTTGAACTTTAGCAGGGCTTCAGAAAAGTGTGAAGTCACGTTGAATGGACGATGGGCTGTTATTTAATCAGTTCGTGTATAATGGTGTTTTATTTTTATATAATGCAGTTCCCATGTATCCTATTCTCATGAGGCTCTCAAAAATATAACTTTTTGCCAATTATGCGATCAGCTGAAATAGTCGCAGCGGAATGCTATTAGGGTAAACATTTTTACGTCCCCAGAAAGTCTGGAAAAGTATTGACTTTTTTCCCTCCATCTTAGACACACAACACTTATGGTTTACGTGCAAAGTGCTGCCATCGTGACATTGACTGTCTAATAACTTCAGTGTAAACACAATAAACAACTGAACAAACAGTCAGGCGACTACAATAGTGAGTTAAGTACAGCACATTGAACAGTTTCATGCAGTTTATTTTTACTTCCACTATCAGTGACAAGAAGTTCTGTGTTTGTGGTAATTCTGTGCATGTTTATCTACATGCATGTAGATAAACACATGCACTTTCAACTCCGCAGGATTGCAACACACTATGGTGCAATAGTAAATAGTTTTACAACAGTTGCATTACAATTGTTAACTCAACTTCTATTTACAAAGACAAGCAATTGAGCATTTGCAAAATAAATTGCTCGGTCATCCCGGTTAGAGTTTAACTTCTACTTAGCTTATTCAATGAGTGACCCAATTGAAGTTTTCTTGCTTTCTGAACGTCTTATAAGAACTTTATCGACTCCTGGCTAACCCTGCTCAACACCAGGATAAATTGGGCTTACGCAGGTGACACAAGTGAAATGGTGGAAAAACATGCTGACTGTGCAACCAAAGCAAACCAGTTAAGCAATAATTGCAAAAGTGGTGTTAACAGGAGCATGGAAGTAAATACAGTAGATTTGTTTAATGAAATGCCAGGAAGCATTTTAAAAGTAGCTATGATGGAAGACTATAGTCTATTTGCGGTTACTTCACAATTTTTGAATCAAAACCTTTGAAAAATCACCTTACGTATAACGTATTTGGTTGCTTTGAGAATACATCATGTATTATAAGTATTTTATACTTGTGTTAACATAAAGGTACCTTACTTTTGGTTATATTAAGGTTTTGCTTTTATTTGACTAGTAAGTTGTAATGTTTAAATTACTATTAATATGGATAAAAAAATTGAGAAAATAGGTGTGTTGGTAATGCCTAGTAAGAAATAATTCTTATGTAAAATACCATTACATTGAGTGCACTGTCCCTTTAGTGTAATTTTCTAGACTTGATTAAGCTGCGTTTGCTTGAGGCGGAGGAATATTCGATAAGTATAACTTTAGCAGGGCTTCAGAAAAGTTAGAAGTAACAGTGAATGGACCATGTGTCTTTTTGAGTTGAGAGTTCTCTTTCAACATAATATAAATTAACCCTTTCATTACGACATTAATTGTTTCTGGTGTTGCAATTAGGAAATATTGTGAAGCATACTGTACTTACATTGGCAAATAACCTATCATAACCAACAAGATCTAGGCAATGTGCTCGGTGATCAGTGATTTGTACCAGTCATAACGTAGAACAGGAGCAGGGTTTACAAATCAGATAGACCCAGAAAATATATTTGGGCACCTACCCTAGCAGGGTACAGCACAGATAGAATAATAACCTCCTTGTGCAACTGTAGCAAGGGTTAACAAAAACTCTCTTAAATGTACTAGTCGCGTAAGATCAGTGGCACATGCCGGGAGTTAGCGCTCGGGCTAGGTTTTTGTAGGCAACATGTTTCATGTGTCCTTCCAGGAATTCAGAAGATTCAGAGAGTAAAGTATTCCAATAACAAATGATCATATTTTTTGCATAAGAAGCCATCCAAAACTGACTTTGTGCTCTGCAAATCTTAATGCTGCTAGATGTATCTCAATATTTTGGAAGGCGAGGGGAGGTCAGGGCTGTTAGGTTACCTTTTTATTTGGAAGACCTCTTTATTGAATTAATTCAGTAGTTTTATATGTGGCGAGTAATGTTTCGAGTTTGAAGGGCTACTAATTTTATCTAAATATGAATAAATTTTCTATAAATAACTTTGGCCTAAACATTTTTTATAAAAAGTATTGGTTCTATTGAAAATTATTAATATGATGATGTTTCTAAAGTTTAATGGCAATGGCATGGTGAAACTGAATTCGAATTTTGATTAGATCTCCATAACCTACTATTAATACGAAAAAAGGAACCAAATAACGAAGAACACAATATATGTATGAGAAAAACAATTGCTATAATTTATTGCATTTTTGCATTTGTTTTTCTCATCCATATGTTTTGTTCTTTTTTTTGTAGGCAATGGAGATGCAATCAAAATCCAAAATCCGAATTCATTGGTGTGTTTACAATTGGTAAAAATATTTATAAAATTCTATATAATTTTATTGTTTTGGTACATTTTTCAATTGTCAGTATTACTTTGAGACAAGTCTTAAAAATTTAGATTTTGCACAAACTATCGGGAATCTGGTTTTTACATATTGGGTCATTATTTCATAATATATGAGGGTGAAAAAGTTAAATGTTCAGTTTTTTTTCTTTTTAAATAAAAGTTTTCATGCACTTTGGAATATTTGCAAAGGTGCCCTTTGTAGAATGGGGTGTGGCGAAAACAGTACAAAATAAATTGGGTAGTGGATGTTTAAGAATGGCCTGAATTTGTGGGAAAGAAGTCCTACTGCATTAAATAGCTTTGCTGCCGGACACATCCCAAGAATATTGAGCACCATTGTCAACAATTTTAGTAATTTCTTGTAAACCTACACGTTATATGTAATATTAGTACGGCCTAGGAATGTTTGTAAACCACAAAATGACGTGGAATATGAAATGAGATTTACAAAATTCTACAATAATTTCGGCATTCGTGAAATAGCAGCAAAATTGCTCATTAAAATTTTTCCGAAATGACAATGCTGGGCTGCTTTTACCATGAAAACTCTTACAAACTGTTAGTTTTGCCATTTTTTAATGTATGATACAGCATTTTCTCTTATTTCACATATGCGCAGGTAACAGATAATTATTACCGGTTATCAGGTTGAATCCACAAACATAAACATTTAACTCTCGACAAGTAGCTAGGTCGAAAGATTATAGCTGTAGTACAATTTGGTATATTGACCCGAATCTCTAAGTGCTCGTTCATGTAAAAAAAAAACTTACAGCCTATTATATTTATTTTAAAATGGGGAATCCTAACTAAAAATGTCAATGATATTACGAAAGCAAATACATTGGTATAAAACACTTAATATTTTTTTTAGGTCTATGAAATAATTACGTACTAAACATTCACGTGGTATTTGTAAATACTTGTGACTTTCATATTCTGTGATTTGTAGTTAGGTTGGTGAAAACAAGTGGGGATATTGATTTGAGTTTGTCCACTAATGTTGCAAAATCAGTCAAAAATAAGTTTTTTTTTTTATCATGCCCAGGAGTTTTAAAATGAAGACTTCCACATGTTTGATAAAGTGAACAAAATGCAAATACTGCTGTGCGAACACAGAGTGGACACGAAAAAGACACTTGCATAAACACTACAGTGCGGTAATGCAGTGCATACAATGAACAGTGATAGTGCAGTAAAAGAAACAGCTACATTGGAAAGTACATAGTGTAAAACGCACATATTTATTGACAGCAATTTTCAGATTGCCAAGAAAACAAAAATTTGCGGTTGTAAATTTGTGTAGGAGTAACATTTAACAGTGAACAGGCTTTTTGCCAGTGTTTGCTGTTGTTTTAATTTAACCTGTTATATTGCCATTTCGTCATTGGTACTAATAGGTTGAGGGCAACTACTTTGTGCAAAAACCACAAGGGGAGTAATGTACCCAATATAAGTGTAGGAACAAAAATTGAAATACTCTGTTGAGGGTCAAGATATGATGATTCTATGGTATGTAACGAATGGGGACAGTGTATCTCTGTGTTCTAATTAAAGTTGTTACCCGAAACTGTATGTGGGTGGTGTGAAATTCTTAGAAAGCTAGCGAGTGTTCTAAAGCAGTTTTAAAATGCCTGGACAAAGTACAAGAATGATCACACAAAATGTATTGTGATAATGTGCATTACATGACCAAGTGTACTCTTGTATTCTTTCATCCTTATTGTTAAGTTTTTTTTATAAAGTTTTCATGGAAATATGAACTTATCAATAACAAGCTCTTGTTAGGTTTGATTTAAATTGTTACAAAAACAGTATATCCATGTCCTAATAATATGTGCATTTCTTGCTATAAAATTTGACAAAATGAAATTATTTTTATGGCAAAATGATGATAAAATCAGCTCATTGTAGTTAATATATATGTGGGGCCCTAAACATTAGTCATTCATTGTACTTTTGCAAATATTTGTGTAGTATTTCATTGATATTTTTTTATGGAGAATTGCATTTTTTTGTATGATTTGGTAAGTATTAGATCACAATTTGGAGGCAGGGGTAGATAGCCTGCAGCGGTTTAGTTACGTATGCAGTATTTGCCTTATACTGAAAATATTAATTCATTTTGTACCCTCCCTCCCTCCNACATGTGTAACCCCCCCGCCCCCCATCCAATCATCTTTGAGAAGCATAAGCAAACATCCAGACTTATTTTGAAACTTTGAAACTAAGCAGTTTTGGTGTAGGGCTGACTTGCATACGCACATTTCAGCTTCTGGAAATGCAGAATAAAAAGGAATTTGAATAACTTGTTAGGGCGAAGTGTAAAGTGAGTAACCTGGAAAACGTAGTGCTGCAAGTGATGTGCTGAGTAGATTAATTTTTGTTTCAAAAGCCACGTGTCTCGCACCCCCTCTTTCCGTCAAAATAAATTTCAAATGTTCGTTGATTATAATGGGGATGTTAGGTATCTGAAATCCAAACAGGGCACCCTGACGACGATGTAACGCACTATTGTAAAGCTGAACTTTGTAAATGCTCACAATACAGAGATCTACCAATACAAAATGATACAATATTCTTTAAGATAGCAATAGTATTCCAACAGAGTTGTGTATATCATGTATAGTATTTATTTTAATTTGTATTACAAAATATAGCAAGTTACTAGTGTGGAACCTTGTATTACACATTAAATTTTTGTGCATGTAGTCTGTATTGTCTGTAACTCGTTAATTGGAAGCTGTTATCCTACAGTCGTGTATTAATGTATGTATGACTTGGGTAAGTTAGTCCAATAATTTCTCTATAATTGCACCATGTCCCAATGAAGTGTGCAGAAGAAAGTAAAACACGTAGGAGTTTTTCTAAAATGTCTTTTATAATCAAAATTTTGTGTTTAAGTTTCAGATTTAATGTCTTTACAGTTCTAAATCATTATTGGCAAATGTGCAAGAACTTACAGACTGTAACAAGTATTTTGTCCGAGCTCTGTTAAGTGGCATTACAAAATCACAATTTATTGTATTTGATAAGGTGTACCTACTTCAATAATGTGCCAAACTCTGGTTGTTCATTGTATGTATGTATGTATGTGTGTGTGTGTTTAGCAGAGAACATTTTCTTACATTGTATTTATGAAGACCGTATAAGGAGAAATAAACTTGTTTAAAAAAAAAAAAAAAATAATTATTCACATTTTGTAACCAGTACATCAACCACACAATTAGCTAAACCATAAATATAATAGTAAAGAATTTCAACCCAGGGTTAACTCGCCTAAGTGAAAGGAGATTCTTTGCAGAACAGTAAATAAAATGCATATTAGTTTCAGTGAAACATTCATAAATTATAGTGGAGACATACTACAACTAGTCTGCCTTAATGAAACAATTTTGTTCAAAAGACATCCCACCAGTACCATTCACAGATACTTCTAAAATAATAATAATAATAAAAAAAGGAGTAATTTTTTGACATTGTTTGCTTAACAAGACATTGGAAAGAATTCGACAGTTATGGGATGTCATCTACATATTTATAGGTGTGTGTTCTTGTTATATGCCAGTACCCGTACAAGAAACCCATATTTCTCCAGATGCAAAACTCGCAACAAGCTAAGCAAATACTGTAATGGTCTGAGTTTGTCGTCTTACAACGATTTTAGTCTATAAAACAATCATTTCTTAAAGCGAAACAAGTGTACATTCAAACATTTTGGGAAGAAGAAGAAGAAAAAAACAGGTTTATGTAAGGAGCAGTGTCACTGGATATCAATTATTAAATTTCTTATCAACCCCCTGGGTTCTCCCCCAGTTGTCGCCATGCAAGACAGATTTAAGAACTATGTGGGAATTGTGTAAAGACGAGTTTGTAGAAAATTTGAGTGTTAGTGATGAGAGTAGAGAACTTGAAAAATACAAGGTTGCCAGATATTCTAAAAACTTATGAACAAAAGAATAGTTTTTTTTAATGTTTAGTGTGATTTGATTTTCATCATGCTTCCCGATAAAACTTTGCATAAAAAAAAAAGGTAACTGTGTTAGGTGTTAATGGATGGCACTGAAATTTTACCATTGCTGGCAATAGGGAAACTCCAAAAGCCACAGTGTTTCAAATTTAAACACCCACCTGTGCAAGTATGACATCAGAAATTTTGATGCCATGATGAAGTGAAGAAATGGAAAATTAATTCTAATAATGGATTATTGCCTAACTCGTTCCACAATTTACAACCGAAACTGTTTCACCCAATGTGACATCAGTTTTGCAACCAATGGAGCACAGGGGGAAGCCATAAAAACATTATACTGCATTTTCATATAAGTAGACTAAATTTTGTTACAATGTAACCAAGGTAAACAGTAAATACACTTGTTTTCAAAGTATTGTATCAGATGAGTTGTTGCAGGAGATAAGGTGGTGATATTGATGATATCTTCACATTTATGGTTTATTATGCATTTTAAGTAATGTACAATTTTTTTTTTTTTTGTAATTATGGCAGTGTACAATTTTTTTTTGTAATTATGGCGGGGCATACACGCACTTACGATCAGTGAAACATTTGCAGCTCGGGTGACCCCATAGTGCATGTGATTTTTTTCATCACATTTATGCAAGTACCTTACTGGTGTTATCAGAATATTTCATTGGTGGTTAATTATTATTGTATTTACTTACATTAAGCATAGTTAAGCAAACTAAATAAAAAAAGGCACCCCGCCTTTTTTATTTAGTTTTTTTTTGCATGAAATACTATTATTGACAAGTGTCCTTTATTTTCCGTAACAGAGTTTAAAAGTTTCGTGCAATCAATAAAGGGTCATATTTACTAAATGATTCTGCAATTATTTTGTATCAGTGGCAAACAAACCTGTCCAAGGATTGCCATCGAACATGTGTGCAGGTGTTAGACAGGGAATTACAAACAGTAAGTAAGTGTGATTGAAAGTAATGTATTTTGAAACTTATTATAATGTTTGAAATGTACATGGCCTACAAAACCACCATTTCAATGCTGTTCTGTTGTGTAAAAATAACACTATTTTCCACTCGTCCATTAAAACAAATGTAATTCAAAATTATATAGTCTTGTAAAAAGAGCACCAAACAACGCTCTCTCACAAAATAAGTTAAATTAAAGTCTCTCTCCCCCTCCTGATCCCATACACCTACAATAAAATAAAGCAAGCCTCAGTAATATAACTTGGCCATAACAAAAATAAAGAAAGATGGAATGGAAACCTACAATGATCATAGCATTTGTTAACACACACTGCTTTCTTTATAGACAGAATAGCTGTGGTGGAATATATTGTGGCCATGCTACTTTTCTAAAATTGTCAAATTTAGTGAAAAAAATGGCAATACAATAAATATTCTGGATGCTATGCATTTCCCTGCTTCTATACGGGAAACATTAAGGCTCGGCTTCACCCCTTTTGCAGAAATTAGTTTCTTTTGTGTCAGTTTCAGAGGTGGTATTGGAAATGTTTGATTATGCAAATGTACAATTTACTAGATGTTTAATACGTTTGTATCTAATTGCAAAAAAAGCAGGAACTTACTTCCAAAATATAAATAGGTTATCAACATTTTACAAGCAGATAACGCACAATTAAAATTACACACAAAAATATTAAACCTGTAAAATGTAAATAATCATACATTGTCAGTAATTACTATTAATCCGAAATTGACGCAAAAGAATTTCTGCAAAAGGAGTGCCACTATTTAAAACTGTTAATTTTTTTAAAGCAGGCTATCGCCTTTATGCTATAAAATAAAGCAACAATAAAGAGCTGCTGCATCTAATAATGGAACTTCTGCATGCAACAGCTTGAACAATTTTGAAGGCTGTCTGTAGATGTAGTCCTGCTTTGTGAACTACAAACTGACGCCACGGTCGGTCAAAGCTTTACTGTGCCGGTCAGACACATGGGCTCTCTTTGTGGTTAGACTTAACTGGCTGCCAAACGGACCCCGGCCGGTATATAAACTGGGGATCGTGGCTTGGTAGCATGGCATAAAGTCTGGTGTGGGCTTAACTGTGCTCCACAACACTGGTTTACCTGGTTGCTGCTGTTGCTGATGGTACTGGTAGGAGCCTGCGGAGGGCTGCTGGGTTGGAACCACGGATTTGATATACCCAGTGGTAAGTGGAGACCCTGGCGGGAGTCGACAATGTCTGGATGCGGCTCGACAGCGGTCTTGTAGGGTTGTTGAAATTGGGAGCGCAGACGTACTGGGAGGTGAGGCCTCTCCATTTGTC